>CAXKWD010000003.1:76984490-77584490 GCA_964059195.1 Ectobius pallidus
AACTTAGCCGACGCATTTATTTGTAGACAAAGTCACAGGGAAGTGGCCTAAGTGTAGGAAATTATGAAAAATCTTACGATTTCTCGAAATGGATAGGTTGAATCGCTATTTTGAAAGTATAAGAACGATGAGCCATCGGCCAGTTTCATTTTGACTTGTTATGCGTACCTGATACGTAGTTTAATGGCAGTGATCAAGTTGGTATTACAGTGATCATTACTAATACTGCGAGTAGTGTTACTTGTAGGCATCTAATTACATACCCTAGACATAATCAAATTTTCCTAATTATGTTATGTTCCAGAACATACTAATAATTATGGTGCTAATGGCAGTATTACCGCATGTAATAATTATATCAGTTCCTGGTAATATTAATAGCCATTATCATATTCTCCTTTACAAGGACAAGGCAAACCTTGTCGTACATTTGGGTCAGTTGAAAGTGACATCTAATATTACTTGGAGTTGTGTTCTTATTCCATTTTTTCCCCTTTTTCCTTTAAAAGAAATGTTTTACCATCCCTTTCGTGGATCTTACTCTCTCTTGCCTTCAGGCGAGGAGCCAAGCCCAAGAATCACATAGCCTACTTTTAGAGTTACCTAGTGATAGCCCGACGTAGGATCACTTCCTGAGAAAACAAAGACATATACAGACAATAGATAAGGGAATTTTGGGTAGCTGATAAGTAAATCTTCATCCAGAATTCGTTTTTCGAGTAGGAAAAACCTATGAAATAACCAAACTCAGATTGTCTTGCCATGATATTCGAACCGGTGAACTCTCGAATAAAAGTCGCTCTACGTTACTTCACTGTTTCTTATTTGTAGACAGTGGGGTTTAAATCCTTGAATCTATATTACTCATCTAGGAACGTGATTACTTTAAGAGTGTCTCTAGTTCAACTCATAAGCCCGAAAACAACAAGTTTAAAAATTAAGGATACAAACGCATGTCCATCATGAATGGCTGAAAAATTAATATTTAAATTTAGAGAAGGTGGACTTCAGTAGAAAGTTCGATCTACCCAAAGAGGTGCTAGAAATCATTGCACTTTCAGCATTGAAGGATTACATAAAAATATTTAGGAATCGACGAATCATTCCTTTGTCCATTAATCTTTATGTTTTACAATCTGATATATGTTATTGTTTATTGTTTTATATTGTTATTTATTGTTTCTCTCTCTCAAAGTCTGTTTAGTACGTTATGGGCCTAAGTATTGTTTTGTACGTTATCGGCCTAAGTATGGTAATCTTTGCACTTTGTGGGAAGAGTATATAATAAAAATACACCTAAACTAACAAGCACCCGTCTCTCGCTATAATGTCAAATTAAATTTTTTAATAATGAAGCTCTAATAACGATCGCGTTCATGAACAAAGCGTAAGAGTGTTTTAGGTTTAACAGTCATGTTGATTAACCGCAACCCGGTTTAGCGGTTGCTATGCGGCTTAAAGTAGCTTCCATAGTTTATTGATCAGCATTTTGTTGCTAAAACAGTCGTATTCTCACAGTCTTATTCAGCGTATAATTTTGTCTTATTATATCTCCATTACGAATGAATTCAACACATCGTTTGAGTAGGTAAATGGTTAACCTAGTCGCAAGTTATAAGGGGGATGCAAAAAAAAAAGAAGAGAAACTCCATGGAGACATTGTTTTTTTTTTTCCTATAAGTAAACGCAAGTTTCTTTACTAAACAAAATGGTTAGTTCCCAGGAGCATTTTTGTTCATTAAAAATGTATGCCATTTCTCATTTTTCGATGTTGTTCATCCCCTAAATGTAAGCTGTATCCTCTTGAGCCCAGGCACAACTACCCCCAAATATTTAAGTCAGTAGTGTGCTTTATGCTACCTGGAAGCAGCTCTCGAGGCTGGCATGACCGCACTGTCTCTTCCGTCTAATCCCCAATGTTTCCTGCTCTGCGAGATGCCTCATACATTATGAACAAAGGTATTAAGTGTATATCAACTTCTCTATGCAGCAGTGACATATCACCTCTCTTTTTTGCATGTCAGAACTTTAAACTAGAATGCATTTTGAATGCAGATATGAAAAATCTGAGGCAATCGTACGACTTTCCCTACCCTCAGAATAGTCTCAAAAAAATGTACTAACACTTTGAATGAGTATAGAAACATTATTTATGAACATAGAGACAAGTTTAAAGGGTTGAATTACAGAATAGACATGTAATTAAAGAATCATGTTTGGAAATGTTCAAATTGATGACCGTCATTGTCCAGACAAAGCTGAGAATGCAAACGTCACGACACAGTTCATTTGGTATCCCCATAAAAATAAGTCCATAGGCGTGAGGTCTGGGGAACGCGCAGGGTATTCAATGCTACCCCTTCGTCCAATCCATGTGTTTGGATTAGCTACATGGAGGTGAGCTCTTACATTTCGATGGTAGTGTAATCTGCAATCTGTACCTCTGTAATTCAAGCCTTTAAACTTGTCTCTATATTCGTAAATAATGTGTTTATACTCATTCAAAGTGTTAGTACATTTTTTTGAGACACTCTGTATATACTCCAATTTTCTCGCTACATTTTCTGGCATAGAGTAAGCAACTGCCAAGTGGGACTAGAGTAGTGTAGTGGGCGAGGTGTCTATCTTTTATCAATCCTTGCGATAATTCCTACAAATAATTTAATTCATATAAAATTCTTGCTTCTTAATTCAAGCATTCAATACAAAACTTTAAAACAAAATTTCTTTTTTATCTAACTGTTACACATTGGTTTAAAAATAAAACATCACAGGGTATAATATTATAAAAAACTGACTTAGTTTGTAAATACTGTTTAATATTTTGTTCCGTGTATTTTGCAGCTGGACGAACAATCAAATTTTACGCTGTGAGTACTGGTCCCTTTTCTGGGTAATTTTAATTCCGCTATTTTGTATCAAGCAACTTCTCCATGGTCTTAATTCTCAGTCTTGGGCTAGAATAGAGCAAAAACGAATTAAAAAATAAATTCCAAAACGTATCACCTTTCCGTTTAAACTGGAATATCAGCAGCCAACCGATCCCTGTAGCCTATAAATCTACGCACGCTTAAAAATAATATAGAATTGGTGTAATACTGTATTGCTACTACGAATCTACTATTAATAATAATTAGTGTATGGATATTATATATCGTTAAGACTACTATTACCGTTTATACTAACCATCTTTTATTTTTTTTCTTAAAATATTCTTCTCACTCTTACTCTGGGTTTTGAATATTTCCCTTATGGGATAAATCACTATAAAGGAATCCATGTACTTCTGGCGACTAAGCATTAACTTATTAATTCTTACATTTTTTCGCAATTCATTCCAAAACCCATATTCCTTCATATTTTGTTTCCTCCCTTTCTTCAATCTGTGGTTGTCTTATAGACTCAAGAAACTACAAAGCGTAAAAAGGTTGTGATTTAGGCAATATTTTAGAAAGTAAACCATAACAATAAATTGAGTTATTTGGTGGTCGTGATATGAATTTTCTTGGTAATATTGACTGAGCGATATATCGATAGCTCCACAGGTGGTCACTCAGTTTGGAGACGTGTCACCCGCTGAGACAGCAACTTGCTTATTCCATTACTTTTCCTCGGACCGTAAAAATAGCATAGCGCCCGGTCCAACCAAACCAGACTCCATAAAAGACAACGTTATGCTGAAAAATAACTGCAGAGGCTTTAGAAAGTATGGAGGTAGAGTCATGGCCGTTAAAGAAAGCTACAATATGGTATGATAATATAGGTGTAGACTCAGAAAAACTAGTCTATGTGTAACGTATTTGGACAGTTTCGGTTGTACATGGTTAATCAGTGCAATATTTTTTAAATAAGTAGCCTAATTTACGTGCTCGTACTCTTATTGCATTATTGTTAGAGTCTCACCGCACTTCATTAACATACCTTTAGTGATTATAAACAAACATTTCATGTAGTTTTTTTGGTATCTCACTTTGCAAATTGATGGAACAAGGTGAGGATGGGGATGAAGATGATAATGACGGTCAGATGATATCTGGGGACCACAAGGGCCTAAAGTTATCTGACATTTGCCTCACAGGTGAGGGAAAACCCCGGGAAAAACCTCACCTAGGTAACTTGTCCCGACCAGGAATCGAACCAGGTCCCGCTGCATGAGAGGAGCGAACGCATCCCCTGAGCCACAGCGGAAACATTAATTTCACAAGCATTCTTTCAAGGGGGATACACCAACTTCCATATTTATAATGTTCCATTCTATTTTAATATATCTTCAGTTCTTGTCAGTTGCGAATTTCGCTATGCATATTCCCCAAATAAAGCAATTCAGTGTTATTCTTGTATACCTAAGATAATGATTCGTAGAGAAAATCAAACAACGCAGAAACTCCAGTATTCAAATCAAACGGAGAGAGCCTTTGCTTTTTCTCTCCCTTTGAAATGAAAGTCAGTACGTATGAATTGGCGCAGAAATGCTATCCTGCTCTATCTCTGCCCCAAACAGTTCCACTTTAGTGAACCTCAAAAACAGAAATTAATAACCACGTAAGCAGATTAACTTCGACAAGTGCAAACTTAAGCCTTTTGAGTCACATAGCAGGGAATTAGTTAGCGGTCTTTCATCAAAGAATGGTAAATAAACCCTGAACAGAATGTTCATTACTTGTCATACATGTCAATATTTATACCCAGAGCTTATCGAAACATATTCCGTTAATCAATATGTGTGTAAGATATGGGATGCTTACATCATGCCTTTCAGAAAACATTATTGGCGCATCATGGCTATGCTAACTTTTAACTTGAAAATATTTCTGCAAGTTTTCAATAAATTTGATCTAAAATGTTGTCAAATGTTCTGTATGGCGATGACTTTTTGTGCCCAAGTTCGCGGGTTCGATTCCGGCCCAGATCAATGTTATATATGTATGACTTCCTATGTCTGTAGAATTACAAGCATGTAAAAGAACTCCTGCGGGACCTGTCACGGTCACAGACCTAAGTTGCAGTTCATCACCGTCGTTAAATAACTACTAACCAAACAACTGCACGCTGATAAATTATTCCAGATGGTCGTCGGCCTGGATGACGTAGTCAGTATCGCGCTGGATTTCTGTGCCCAAGGTTGCGGGTTCGATCTTGGCTCAAGTCGATGGCATTTATGTGTGGATAAAATAACATAATCCATGTCTGTAAATTTACAGATTTAAATGTTAAAGAACTGCTTCGGAACAGAATTCCTGCACACTGACGACGGTAACAGGACTAAGTTGCAGTACATCCCCGTCGTTAAATAACCATAGAAGTAATGTAATATAATCATGCTTGATGCACCGGAAACTGAGTGTGAACTGAGTAAAGTGAGAACTTCTTGTAAAATTTTGGTGAAGTATGGTGCACACGGCCATAGTTCCCGACCTTGCTGGAGGATTAACTCAGCGAAATTCGCACTCCTGGTAGGCCGTAGCTTCCACCGTCGGATTGTGGAGCTAGAAAATAGTGAGAACCATCTTATGGTAAAGAAAATGTCATGTGAGGGTCTTTTTTGTATTTTTTGTTCGACCATAATATAGTAAGCTTATTACGGTATCGTAATTTTATCCATTGATATAATGATATTGAAACCTTGAGAGTAGCAAATGAAACTGCGTAGTAAACAACCTGTTTTAAAAAATATAATCAATTCTGTTCGTGTTAATTTTAATATTATATTCCACTGAATTAATTTCATGATGTAAAAAATTCGTTGGTTGCAAGAAAACGATCAAGTAGAAGCTCCGATTTGACCGGACGCCATCATTTACAATCTCTCGCAGAAGCCGACATCCCCGAGTATGTACTACGTAAGCAGCTGATTGTGAAGGGCAGCTGTCTCCGTTTGCTTAAGTGAATCTAAAATTTCAAAATTTAAACATTTAACTATGGTCGAACATGAACAATTGTTTGCAACTTTCCTCAGTGGTAATTAAGATACTCAGTTTGATCGTTTCATAAACATTCTTTTTTCTTAATACATGCCATTATACGCTCGTTGCATAATATAGTATTTCATGTAGTACGATAGTTTTTGAAGTAATTGAAATTTATTATTGGCAGGTCCTATCTCTCCATTGGAAGTAGTGCCGAAGTTAGTTATCATTTGGAATTTTATTCTTGTTTGCATAGGCGTAACCAGGCCGACCATATGGGGGGGATTATAAAGGAATACCTCCCAGGGAGAGGGGGGTCCGGGGGTCCTCCCCCGGAAAATTTTAAAAATTAAGATGCAAAATAACGAGTTTTAAGCTTCCGGGGGTCCTCCCCCGGAAAATTTTAAAAATTAAGACGCAAAATAACGAGTTTTAAGCTTCCCGTGGTCCCCCCCCGGAAAATTTTAAAAACTAAGACGCAAAATAACGAGTTTTAAGCTTCAGGGGGTCCTCCCCCGGAAAATTTTAAAAATTAAGACGCAAAATAACGAGTTTTAAGCTTCCCACGCTTTATACTTGTATTAAGTAATTTATGGGCAGACTTAAAAAAATTATACAATTTTCCTTTTTATAATCAATGGGGGGGGTTCAAACCCCCAAACCCCCCCCCTCGGTACGCCTATGCTTGTTTGAGACGTTGATCATAGCATTTTGGGATGCATGTGATATAAATAATGCAGTTGCAACCTCTTTTAAGAATTGCGTCCTATTACAATAAACAACTCAGGACCCACCAGAGACTACTTTCATTTATCAGTGTGACAACCATTTTACCAAAATGACATACTTTTTACGTTTCACTTTAAACAAACTTTCTCGTGTGAAGTTTTCTCTGCAATTCTCATCCTTCATAAGGAACTACCCGAAAGGTAAAAGATGACAACGATGAAAGCAACTTCTTTATTTAAGTCAACACAGTCGTTTAGTTCCATGCACAATAATTCGAGTTTCTGCATTGTGTATATATCGAATTTAACCACTCTCTCGTTGATCAGTTTGCCTCTCTCAACGCTCTGCAGCCGGTATTCCTTGTGCTATGATAAATAAAAGGTATCATATTTCAAGTATCGCTTCGAACTCAATCCTACTTGTCTTGGCCTGGACCTTATATTGTATTAAAAAAATAATAATGATAAGAATGATAATAGTGGTAATAATGATAATAATAATACTAATAGTAACAATGATAGTAATGAGGATAATATTAATAATGATATTTTAAACAAATTATTTTAGGTTATGACTTGGTTTAAAAATATAAAATTATGCGATTCATCTGAAAACGAAAAAACGTGGGCATGAAATGTTGCCAACGGGACGAACATTGAAAGTACATGGTAGTGAAAGATTATAGCGCGTGGAATAGCCAACTTGCTATGACGAAAGTTTAAGAACCCGGCGCTTGGCCTATCAGCGTTGTATGTTCTCTGTGGCTGTTTAAAGAACTTCCCGTAGGTGCACCTGTGACTGCTAAATTATAAGGGCATATTACTTCTGGTGTTTCATATTTGAATTTCTACTTAGGTAGTAGGTGGTTTTTTTTTGTTTCAGGGTTCGTATCGGTCCGCGGGATATTCGACACGGTCTTCTTGGGTAATAGGAATTTCCCTGGATTTTCTCAGTTGTTATAGATCAAAAACCATTCTATTGACCTTTCTTCAATTTTACTAAGCAGTCTCAGAACCAATTAGACCATGTGTCTGAAGTACTCCCCCCTTCAAGCAAAGATCTATAGTCTGAACCTACATTGAAAAGGTTGAAAGTTCGATGTATGCTTTTGAGCCATCACCTTGGAGTTAGGAACACATGTCCAAATTTCGACGTAAAAATAATTTATACAAATTTCACCTGGGTCTCCCATAGTCTACCACAGGCCTTTCCAACTTTGGATAAACTGGGGTCAAATTTATTTAGATAGGTCTTCTTGAGGGCTTATTTAAAAATGTGATCCATTACGACTAGGCCTTGTAGTGATTCATTCGTAAATGTTACAATTTTAATCTAATATGAAAATAAGCAGAAAATTTGTTTTTTAGAACATAGCTTTTGTCGTACCAGTTTCGATGAAAATAATAATAGTAGTTCTACAGTTTATTGAGGTATAAGTCAGCTGATCTGCGAGGTTAGCAGTATCTACTTTCAGTAAGTATAATTAGCGAACATAGGCAAATCTACTTATATTTTATCTACTTATTTCCGATAAATTTCACATTTGAAAAATGCACATTGACAAAGGTATGTTCTTCCAAACATAAGAATGATCTGAAGACCAAAATCTCTCAGCTGGGAAAACGTTCATTTCAAAAAAGTCTTGAAAAGTAATTTAATTTCTGTTATAGTTCTGAAGAAGTCAATCTAGTTCAAGTTGAAATTTTGATTGATGTTCAACGTTCACTTTCAAGGACTCGGTAAGAAGAAACAGTTTTACCCTTATGTTTTCAAACTCAGGAAATCTTGAAGAAAATTCCTGAATAACAATTTCAAATATTCTCACAGAATGTTTGAAAAAAATATTCTGTTTTATTTGACAACTCTTGAAAAGATGGAATATGTGAAAAATTATATTTTCTAAACTTTATCGTTAGATTCGCAACTTACGTCTATGTTAACTCGCGGTGTAGTAGGCTACTTATATAGGTTTCTTCCGATTTTTTCCGAGGGCCGAAATGTATCCAGGCCCACATGTGGCCCGTGGGTTGCAATTTGGATGAGCCTGGTCTAAGGTTACACCATTTTCAAGCCGGTCATCGATCATTTGATAGTGAACTACTACTTCATCTTTCCAATTAAAAAATTGTAGTAGATACCAAACATAATGGGATATACTTTGTCCTCAAAGGGATCAACTATCTACCAACTTTAACACTATTTGAGAAGTTAATTTTCTCAAACCACATTGGGAATTTGAATAATAGGAACTTGTGTAATATAAGCAATGTGACTGGTGATGAGTTATAAGATATAAGAAGAAGGAAAGCCCCCATGTGTTTAATAATTTACTAAACTACGTATTTGGTTAGAATTCATATTACTTAGATATGAGAAACAGGTTTTCCGGGAAATCTCTCGTACATTTGAGTGGTAAAAAATGAAACAGAATACGTCAAAAGCCCATCAAAGACGTTCTTAAAATGCACCTTAAAACCTTCCATTAAGGTAAGAGTTGTTGCGTTCATTCTTTCACAGTGGAAGAGCAGACGAAAAAGATAAAATAGAACACACAAAATATCCGCATAATGAATTTTTAATGTAAGGTAGAAGCTTTCGGCATTCTCCATCTTCTTCTGAAGGGACCTCTCTCAATAGATGAATGATTACTTTTTCCCTCAGTGATGGGCTTATAGCTTATTCACCCCATACGCTTACCTACCCTTGGTTTATAAAGTAATAGTTAAATATCTGCGACAACAAATCTGGTAATACGCTGATTTTTCTTCTTCTGTGGTATAAATGCAGAAGTTCTTCGTTATCTTGTTACGGAATTGTTTGCAAAAACAGTAATTGTGGATTTAAGATATTAAGAAGGACCGTAGTATATTCTCTTGTAACTAGTCTCAGAATGTAGATATAGGCCTATATTAATAAATCCGCAGAATATTGATTCTATTAGACGTTACATGAAAACTTTTATGAGAAAAATTCCCTCTGAGATGATTCGCACCCCTAATCTTCGACTTTCTGCGCCGATGCTCTACTAACTGAGTTTAGCCAGAGTTCAACTCATAAGCCAGATAGAATATCTCTCCTATGGAATATGATTATTTAAAGACGGGGATGTACTTCAACTTAGGTCTGTGAGTGTCGTCGGTGTGGTGGAATTTCGTCCTGCAGGAGTTCTTTTACATCCAATAAATCTGTATGCACACATAAATGCCATCGACATTGGGCCTGGATTGAACCCGCAACCTTGGGCACAGAAAGCCAGCGCGATACTAACTGCGCCACCCAGGATGACTCTATCTTCTATGATTATCCTTCATTGTCTACCTCACTGAAAGACATTTATGTCATATACAGTATTTTATAGCACACTAATTTAGTGATTTTGTGACCGGGTTACCTTTGTTATTGCACATCCATGAATTCACAGAATATTGTTTCTATTGAACGTTATATGAATACTTTTAAGGAGAATAATTCCCTTGGCGATCAGGATTCGATACCGTGACCTTCGGCTTTCCCTGCCAATACTCTACCAACTGTGCTGGTGTAACATTCTTAAACAGTTTGTCTTCTAACTAGGCATTTCCTAGGTTGTTTCAGTTATCCGCCACATTTTCATCTGGACAAATAACGGGTAAGAATTTGTTAAACATATGCACCATTCATCGGTAATCAATTTGAATTATAACTCAAATCTCTGTTATCACTTCTTTTCACTGATTACTTCAGGTCGAAAGTATCTCAAACGGTTCGCAATAGAATCCATTAATTATGTGAACATTCATAAACATTAAACCGCATAGACATACGCAATGGCATATTGTACTTTCATAAATTGTCACGGAAGAAGTAAGTCGAGTTCTTGATTTTGATAACAGTGTGCTCATAACATTTTGTATTTAAGGGAAATTACATTTTATATTGTGTTTGTTATATTATTTAATGATGGCTTACTCTTCGCAAAGAACATGATCTTAGAGGATTCGAAAACAGGGTGCTTATGAAAATATTTGGGCCTAAGTGAGATGAAAATGGGGACTGAAGAAAACTGCATAAAGACGAGTTTCATAACCTGTACTAGTCACCGGATATAGTAAGGGTAATTAAATCACGGAGGATGGAATGGGGTGGACATGTTGCGTGCATGGGGGAGGAAAGACATATCTCAAAAATATTGACTGGGAGACCCAAAGGGAAAAGACCACTTGGAAGACCTAGACGTAGGAGGTAGGAGGACAATATTAAGATAGATTTAAAGGAAGTAGGATATGCGAGGGATGGTTGGATGGAGTTAGCACACAATAGGGTTGAGGCACTTCACTCATAGACATCTCCATAATCTCCAACGATATGATTGGACACGACATTGACTGGAGAGTAAAACCTGATATAGGTACCAGCTCACACAATGTCCTCGAAACAATCATCAGCGCGGCAGCAAATAACCCAATCCGAACAACCCGAAAATATAATTTCAAACATGCAGACTGGCCCAAATTTCAAACAAAATTAGCAAAGCGCCTTGAACCACTACAAACTCCTCTGACCACAACACCGCAGCTAATATCGCGGGTTGAACAGGTCACCTCCGCCCTTGCCTATGCGGCAAGGAAGAGCATACCTGCAACACTCCCAAGAACGAAACCAGTCGCCTGGTGGAATGACGAACTAGACAACCTAAGACGCGCCACGAATGCCAAGAGGCGGAAATTTCAGAAGTCTACTACCCGTAACCCTCAGAATAGAGGCAGACTCTACGCAGAGTATTCACAATCCAGGCGAGAGTACAAACAAGCTATTTACCTAGCCAAAGTAGAGTCCTGGCAGAACTTCGTCTCGGAACAAAGCGCCCTCAACTCGTGGGGGCTAGCTTACAAACTCCAAACAAATAAACTTCACTCGCGCCCCGTCATTAGCAGTCTCCGAGCCCCGGATGGCACAATTGCCGACACGTGGTATGCTGTGGCCACCACAATGACCGAAACACTAATCCCCGACGATTCGATTGTTGACGACACTCTCCATCACGAAATTCTCCGACGCGCTGCTAGGCGCCCATTTGAAAACGGCCATCTAACTGACCCTTTTGACATCGTCGATCTTCACATCGCTCTCGACCGATGTAAAAATCGCAAAGCTCCGGGCATCGATGAAATACACCCAGAATTTGTCAAGAAAGGAGGGCCCGTCCTCCACGAGCATCTCCTTCTCATCTACAATGCGTGCCTCAGCCTAGGTAAATTTCCCAACTCTTGGAAACGAGGGCTTCTGATCACCATCCTTAAAAATCCCAATAAAGATCCAACACTGGCCAAATCGTACCGCCCAATTTGTCTTCTCCCAGTCATGGGAAAAGTTTTCGAACAACTTCTCCTCTTCAAAATTAACCAACTTCTAGAAGACTCGTACTCTCCTAGGCAGTTCGGCTTCAGACCAGGAAAATGCACAGAAGACGCAGCTTCACTGCTCCGACAAAGAGTAGAAACATCCAACTCAAAGTACGTGTTAGCAATTTTTATAGACATTGAAGGAGCTTTTGACAATGTCTGGTGGCCACACGCCTTGGAAAGACTGCGTCGGATAAACTGCCCACAAGACGCTTACGCCGTAATACGTGACTACTTCCGAGCCAGACAAATCACGCTACGCGACAGACTGCATACGCACACAAAGGCCGTAACCAAAGGGTGCCCCCAGGGCTCAGTACTGGGACCCAAGTTATGGAACCTGGTGTTTGATGAAGCCTTAAGACGAATAGACCAGACTGATGATGCCGAAGTAATAGCCTATGCCGACGACGCTGCACTGATAGTTGAAGGAGAGTCCAGAGCAGAACTCGAGGCTAAATCAAACAGGGCGCTAAACATTCTCGACCTATGGTCGAAAGATGCAAAACTCAAAATTTCTGGAACTAAAACACAGACCATGCTTCTCAAAGGCAAATTAACTACACACCCCCCTAGGGTACGCATGGGGCATTCCCGGCTCCCTTACACCAGAGAAGTACGATATTTAGGCATAACCCTCCAGGAAGGATACAAAGTCACCGCACACGTACAAAAAATAGCCGCAACAGCAAACAACCTAACTCAAGCTCTAGCCAGACTGTCTGGCCATGAATGGGGCTACCGCTTCACCAACTATAGAATTCTATATAATGCCGTTTTTGTCCCGATAGTAACCTACGCTGCCAATGCCTGGGCACCTAAGATCAACGCGCACCACATTCGGAAACTCCGATCAGCCCAAAGATCATCACTCCTCCGAGCCACGAAGGCCTACGCTACCACGTCTCACAATGCTCTGCATGTAATAGCCGGTGTCCTACCGGTCGAACTCCTCCTACAGGAACGATCACTGAGGTATAAGATTCGACGACAAATCCCCATCCATTTGGACAACCTACAATTAGAACAAAATGAGTTCGAAACATTTGATAAACACCAGCTCTATAAACAACTTTTCAACGCGCTCACTTGCATCTGGCAACAAAACTGGACGGAATCCCCTCAAGGGAAAATCACAAGGGACTTCTTCCCAAACGTCCAAAGCAGACTCAAAATGATCTGGATCAAACCCGACCACTATGTTACGCAAATCCTAACAGGTCACGGGAACTTTGCTGCCAATCTCATACGCTTCAATCTTGCCGAAGATGATCTTTGTGCATGTGAAGACAGCGAGCAGGATACCATGTACCACATGCTCTACACCTGCCCCCGGTACACAGACGCCAGACTACTTTTACACGAAGCTGCTAGAAATGCAAACGAAGTCTGGGCACCTGATCTCAAGTTCTGGACTCTAAAAAATTCCTTCCCAGCGCTAAAAGCCTTCGCCAAGCAAGCGCTCCTCGAGAAACAAGACGAAGACGGAAATTAAACACCATGTGAAGGGCAAGCCCCATTGGGCAAACCCTCCACCCAGCCCGAGCAGGGTTTTAGAGAGGTTTCCCCTGCTCACAGGCAAATGCCGGGCTGGACCAAAATCCCCTCACACAATAACACAGCACAACAACTTAGATCCTAACATAAACACACGCAGCACACTACCCAACACAGCACTAAAAGCCGATCAGCGCAAGGCAAACACTAACTCAAAATAAAGACACTTGTACAAGCACACAGCCCAAAACGACATAACCTCAATCATCCCACATGGATGCACACAAGGGCACTATAGGAACACACAGCACAAATGGTCACCAAAATTTGGTTTGACCGGAGTTTTTGGCTTCATTGCTAGGCACTCCGGGGGAAAGGGTGGGCACAAAAAAAAAAAAAAGAAGTCCTTTCACATTCGCCAGAGGTTTCAAGGCCAAACGTAGCACGCCTATGATACCCCCACTTACCGTGCTCATATGACATCATACCCCTCCAATGCCAGTCACATGACAAGCCAGTAGGGAGTTCCCCCTTGGTGTCGTATGAGTGTGTGCAACAGCGCAGCTCCTCTGCGCAAAGGGGAATACTGTTGACTGCTGATCAGTGGGGCATATTAGACGTGAGAAGTTGTGGCCTTGAAACCTCTGGCGAATGTGAAAGCACTATAATTTAATTTGATCAGTGAAATAGCCATTGTATATGCTACTCCTACTTTTTAATCTTCCGAAATAAAAGTTAGGTCCTGCGATAAGTATCTCTACATTTATCGGTAATTCCGTAACTACCTGTGTTCAAATATTAAGTTGTTGCAAGTCAGGAAGATAGAAATGCTGGATCACGCGTTTAGCTATGTAAGCATAACTGTTATTGTAATTAATAACCAGGCCTCAGAAATGAAATTCAGTCATGTGTATTAATTACTTTTGTACTTATATTGCTGCTTGAGGAGTTACAGTGATAATAGCAACTTCAGAGTTGTATTTCTGTAGAGAAGAGCCAGCAAAGGAAATAAAAATCTCTGAATAAAAGTCCTTCTTACCACTTGTAATATTTTATGGTTGTAGGTTATAATATAATAATAAGGGCAGAATCGGCTCTAGGTATTTTGGCGCCCTAGGCGAAAAATGATTTCGGTATCTCCTAAATTACCACCTCAACCTTTATTTTTACCATTTGTTTAAGCATGGGATTTCTCGTTCTGTAGACTGGTATTGGTAAGTGTTTAAATAAACTTGATTTTAATTGGCCTATTTGATAAAGACTTGTATTATTACAGACGTTGTAACATATCCGGATAGTAAGGGGATTAAATAAAAAAAATACATTTCATTTTTTTATTTAAATGTTGCCGCCTCTAAATGTCTGTAAAAATTTCCCGCCCTAGGCGGCTGCCTAGTTACCTATATAGACGAGCCTGCCCTGATTAAGGTGTTTATTCATAAACAAATATGAATATCTACTGTTAACTAGGGTTATACAGTTTCGAAACATATTTTTCCTAGTCTATATACATTATACATTTAATTTGAAATACTGCTTTGTGAAAAGAATTTAATTCTTCAGTAATTTATTTATACGCGAAAAAGTCTTATAAATATCCTCTCCTAAAGTATTTTATTTTAAGTTTTTTTTCATTTCACTTCTTTTTATGTAAAAAAACACTGTTCATAAACATGTTAGTTGAGTACCATTGAAATAAATCATTGTAACTTTGCTGTGTATATCCGACTGGATCACAAAGGATCGCATGCGATCTGTGTACTCTACTACTACTACTAACTTTACCAGTAGGCCTATTGCAACAATAGTGAGGAAAAGACAAAGTTCTTTTAAAGGTGAAAACTGAACTGAATTGTGATTTCCTTAAGTCTTTAACAATACCCCCTAACGTGAATTATACCACAGTTTTTTCTTTCCCAGATCCTTACTGATAGGGTTGTGTCTTTCTGGTACGGTCTTCTTACATTGCTTACATATATTTTTAATTTATAGGGTCGGCGCATAGGAATGTATACCCTAGATTTGTTGTCCTAGAATCTAGGGCGTCCTCCGGTCTTGAACTAACGGTACTAGATTGCTGGAAACAGTGTTTTTTAAGCATGGATTCGAACCAATGAACTTGCTACTAGGACTGTTTTCTAGGGATGTTATAGCGAGGGAATAAATTACACTTTAATAACAAAAGAAGACGCAAATACGTCATAAAAAGTTTAATAAAGTGTCTTTATTTTTGGAGCAGAGCTTGTAAGAGGCCGTTGTATAATTTTGCTAGAGTGAGGTTCGACATGATATGCATAATATGAAACACGGTAAAATAAAAAGAGCAGAGGGAGCGGAGAGCGCTATTGAATTAGCATCGTCTCTTAAACAATAACCGCTTTTGGTTATTTTTAGTATCTGATAGGATTATAGTTTGATTGCATTACAGCAGCGGGCGCTTCAGTTTGTCTGTCCTCCCAGTTCCAAACATCACAAAGTCTTTCACCGAATTACCTTATCCCCAACCCAATTCGTTTTCCATAACTATGTTTGTTTTGCTTCTATCCACCTGAGTGTTTGATGTTGTGACCACTTTCTCTTCAAGAAGAATTCAGTTCATCATTTTTCAAAGCATCGAAGAAGAGATGAGTGGAACTAGGCCTAGCTGTATTATGTAAAACAAATGGTGGTAGTTAAGGTTATATGCAGGCAAACGCCGTACATCCTCTGCGTAAGCTTAGTTAATAACGTATGCATTTTGCTTCTCTGCTTATGCCTACTGTTTTGATGACTTTTATTAATTTAGACTATTTTTCTGTTTACATATTGATGAAATTATTACCTACTTATCTGTTTTCTATTGAACTATTACGGTCTTACGGTAACCAGAGACCAGGGTTCGAATCTCATTGAGGCTAGAACCATATTCATGCCGGACAAAGTCGCCATTTTTTGGGTTTTCCACCAACACTCTTCACTGGTCTGTCCGCTTCTCTCTTCATTCTACCTTTCATCCAATAAAAATCACCCAACTGGCAACCGCACGCCATTCCATGTGGCTGGTGGGTCTGGTTTATGAAGTAATATTATTGTTCTATTCATTAGGCCTACTTCTCCAGGTGGATCCTATTCCTGTCTTCTAAGTGACGTATTGAGCCGTTGATTATTATGTAAACTTAGGACAAACTTTTTTTCCTAGTCCTTTGGAAATCACAAGGCCTTAGATACTTACCCTTGGGATGTGGAAGGGGGTTCTGAGGGTGGTCTGTCTAGACCGCATGACACTTTGGGTACTATTGAGCCATCTCATCCTTATCTACGGGGGGAAGTACATTTACCTTAATGATTCGGTAATGATTCCTCTATCCGTTTTTATGCATAGTCTACAGAGTTTCCTAGTAAAAAAAAAAATACATACATTAATTCATATCTTTGTGTCATTGTTCTAAAAACATTAAAAACTCCCGAAAATCATTATGTCCAAGTAAAAAAAACACCAACAGACGGGATTTATGTATAATTCAGTACTTACACAGGTATTGTGCCTTCGAAATTCCCAATAAATGCCAGTACTACACAACATAACAATTATTTACGTCATACTAATTACATTTCTTAATAAATGATCTGTCTCGTTCACTTCATAGTAGATTCATTAATGCCGGATTCTACTAGATTGCTCACTACCTCATTGTGTGTCTTCAGATGAAAATTAATTTAATATAAAACGAGACCAGAAAGAGACCAACAAAAGTCAATTAATTGGCACAGTTCATTTCTTAATCAGATTTCGATTAGAAACGCGCCGCCTGGTTTATTAAAAGACTCTCACACCCTAAGAACTGAAGCAAAACTTTTAATTAAAACAATTTTACAAAATAAAAACTACAGTCAAACAGTTTTGCATTTTCCTTCGCAACTCTTCTTTTAAATTAGTATTATTGAAATTAGTTTATAATCTAAAGTTCTAAACCTTGTGGGGCGTCTTCTTAAGTTAACCATCATATAGAAAAAACGGAATGGCGTGTTATAAGGAACAATATTTGCACCTTTCTCTAGTAGTGTCACAGTGTCCTGGCTGGTACAGTTGGTTACGCACTGGCTTTCTATTCCAAAATTCGTGGGCTCGATCTCGATCCAGGTTAATATTTAAATTGCATAGGCCTAAATTCTGAAATCCCGTATCCTTAGATTTGCTGGCATGTCAAAAAACTCCTGCAGGATAAAATTCAGGCACACCCTGCGACGGTTACAGTACACAAACGTCGTTAAATAAATCATACCAACCAACGTAATAGTGTCCATAATTAATTAATTTCATTTTTAACCTTTAAGAATGGTAATATAATTGTATGAATTTTCTATAGACTTGTGATTGGACCACATAAGTTGACCCCTAAACAAAACCTGCTTATAGGCCTACACTTTCCAATATTTGTCCCAATTGTACATTTCCCAACAAAACTTCTAAAATGTTTAACAAGATTCTACAAGGTTTGACAAGAGTGTAGAATAAAAATTCGAAGACGATAGGCTTTACACATATTGACGAGATTGTAAAAAATTAATTTCATTGCAAAATTTAACGCTGAAACTCTGTGTACTACATCCTTATAAAACAGTACTTGGTCATTGTTATAAATGTGATAGCATGCTGATAAGATGAAAATTAAAATATTTTTGTTTTATAATAACAGTTTTATTCCTTATATTACGAATGAAAACTGTACATTCATTTCATCTTTCATCTTTCTTCCGTTTCTGGGATGTTTACGCGGCCCAGGCATCCCCGGAAACCCCCACCTAGGAATCTAATCCCCACTGAGACTTGAATCCTTGCCTTCTCTTCAATCATTCTTCACCTTTGGAGCTAAACTTTCCACAAGATGATAGCATATATTATTCCATTTTACCATAAATTACGTTTAAAACGGTACTTATACGATTTGTAACACTATTATGAAGTGCTAAAAATTATTTTTTTAATCAATGACTCTAAAAATCTTGTCAAGGAGTAATACCTACAACTTTGACTCTATGGTTATAATTACTAACGCTTTAGTGAATGGGAGACAAAGCTCGAGGCAATTTTATGGCACATGACCATAGCGGTCAGGAGGCAAGTCTAGTCCCTCAAAGGGATGTAGCGACATGGAGCATAGGCGTAACGAGGGGGGGTTTTGGGGGTTTGAACCCCCCCCCCCCCATTGATTAAAAAAGGAAAAAATTGTACTATTTAATTCATTATTGTGATATATCACCTTTTTTAAAAATCTGCTTATAAATTACTTAATATGAGTTGAAAGCGTGGGAAGCTTAAAACTCGTTATTGTGCATCTTAATTTTTAAAATTTTCCGGGGGGAGGACCCCGGAACCCCCCTCTCCAGATGTTATAACCCCCCCATATGGTTGGCCTGGTTACGCCTATGACATGATCTGATCTGGATCTGGTACCCTATGATCCCCAGGTGGGGCGAATGGGCCTCCAATGGAGGTTTCATTACCTATACTAATTTTGATAAGCTTATTTTCCGAGAGAGGGTAGAGGGACAGGGCCTATGACATGGAGGTGTAGTAATTGCGATTTATTGTTCTCTAAGTTTTTAGAAAATAACATAACTAACTAGCCTCTCCATCCAAAGTAAAGAAAAGTTGCTGCGTGGTGTAAAAGATAAGGTTGTAAACAACGTGGGTGAATGTAGGAGGGATTTTGTTCTTGAGAAAACGTGAATGCTCTAATATGAGGAAAAGCAGGCTTTGAGCCCGAGTTAAAACAACACTTGAACATAAATCCCGGAGCTCTTTTCTTGGAAAATACTTATCATATACTTGCTCTCGCACTATAGCCACTCGATCAATATCGCAGTTTAAGTGAACTAGGGATTTCTGATCCAATTATACGCTAAGTCGACTTGAGTGACCGCTAATTATGGATACTTACGTGTAAGTACAATAAAAACTTGCTGTAATAGCGTGGATAAGAGTATATAAACAGCTTTATTCATTTCTGTTTCCTCCATATAAAGCAAAACTAGTGAAAGTCAAGATTTACCTTTCGACGGCAATTACTTTCTGCAGAAAGAGTTGCATCGATTTTAGTACAGGCTCAAGAGATTGGTACAACATAAAGAAGTAGTTTAAAATCGTATCATACCTATTAGGATTTATGTAATGGTTTAGAATACCCGAAATTTCACCCATTCTCTCCCTTATTGTACGGAAAATGCTCACCCTCCATGTACGTAAAGAAACATATTAATGAATTGGTCTCAATTAATGAGATACATATACATAAAACTACAGTAGGAACATTGATAATCTCCAAGTTCCTTATACAAGATTAGGTAATGTACAGTCAAGTCATCTTATTACTATGTTAAATTTTAACGCAGATCAAACAACTAAATTATCGTAGTTTTAAATCACAGATAAAAACTTTTATACGAGTAATTTGACTGAATTTTTAGATTGTGATATTATATAATATATCTATTTAATACACTTTAACATAGCATATTGTACAATGTATTTAACAGCAACAATAAATTGTTATCATTATTACCTTGTACTAAATTCTTCGCTTGTAAATAAAATCTAATTATAGTACTCTTTTACAGCATAAATTACTGTTATACCTCAATGAATGATTTGCTTTATGATACAGATAAAGATTGAATTCTATCGTCATTTCCTTCAAATTTGCGTAGCTCTTCTGGAGTAAGCACTGGATCAAATCCTCCTCCTCGATTCTTTGGCAAATCTCCTATGAGTTTACGCTCTTCCTCATCTTTTAGGGCTTTTTTTCATAATTATCAATACGTGTATTGTCAGTCTCTCATTTTTAAATGTTTTACATCATCTATATAAGATTTTAATTTTTCTCTTAAATATCATTAATTAGCTGCTTCACTAATTCCTCAAATAATCCTTCCTTACCATAACTATAAAGAATTACATGGTACTTAGTTATACATTGCCGATAAACGTAAACTACTCCAGATTTTTCACAACAAAGAAAATATAATAAAAATTATTTTTAAATAAAATTGAAAACACAACTTGTTCGGTCTTTTAATTACTAAGGAGGTCATTCAGGCCCTTAACAAATTTAGTAATTTATTGTTTATTTTTACTGGAAAAATGTTAAAACTGGCTTCGTATTTTGTCTTGTTGATGTCTTTTTTCCAGAATTTTATTCCAAAAATTTTTGATAAGTTAAATGAAATTGAGAAGTTGTGGAACTATCAGGCACATCCCTTTCTATTTCTAGGGTTAATAAAAGGGATTTAAAATCCATGCCCTTAATCAAGTATGAAGTAAAGTTTAAATTGTCGTTATAATGACAACATTTTCTAACAATTAGGGGAAAATTTATCAACAGCCTATCAACGGCGTTATCTTAACAAATAGAAATGCTCTTCACTACATTAATAATCATTAATTAACAACATTTTATTTTGCTTTATCCTTGGTATTTGATGAGAATAAGTTTAATAAATAAGTTAATAATAAGTTTAATAAAATCAGTTTATTAATATAAGTTTATAAGTTTAATAAATAAGTTTAATATAAGTTTAAATATAAGTTTAAAATAAATAAGTTTAATACAGATAATTTTATATAAGTTATATAAGTTTAATAAGTTTAATAAATAAGTTTAATAAGTTTAATAAATTCAGATAACTTTACTTGATATAAGTTACCCTTTGGATGTTTATGATACTCAAACCTTCATAAATATAATAGACTCCGGGTTATGTGGCTCTTTTAGACTACTTTTCTAAGACCACTGTACATACGGTGTACATATTACAGTGTTTTTATTAACACTGTTTATTTCATGACGTCGGGGATGAGGCATTTCCTGTATGGCAATTATTTCATAGGTTTACCGAGTTAAAACAGTTTTGCAATAATTTCATTCTAAGAATGTATACGCGAGTGTAAAGTGATCATTTGCGTAATTGAGATCGCATGGAAAATTAGTGTTGACGGAAGAGTGGGAGTAAGTTGTTTAGGGTAGTCTGTGGTGTTACGTACATGTAATTACTGCTCGATTCTGTGCCGTCTCGTTTACCCCCTCCCCTTCACGTCAGCAATTTATCTCCTACCCGCCTCACTCTCTCCCAGTATTTCTTTTCCACCTTTGCGCCCCTTATTCCCTCTTTAGCTCCACCCTTTAAGGTTATTAAATCTATAGTCTATTCTTCCCCCATTTCTTGCAATAAAAAGCTTGGTCACCATCCATTAACTACAGTTAACACTGGGGTGTTAGTTTAGGATGTTAATGGATTAACTACATTCAATTAAAAAAGTCTCGGTAATATCCTGAATATTTATCATGTCTGTAATTTTTATTAGAAAAAGTATTCAACCTTATCTATATTGTATACTATATAGATAGATCTGTCCTTGACGGGAATAGAATCCGGGTTTTCAGCTTTTTACGCTGACGCCTAGACCAGTAGGTTCCCAAAAGGACGTGCCCAAACCCTTTCCAAATCTTCCTCTATACTCTATCGAACTCGCTATTAATGTTTACACATGTTGAGTGTAGTGAGGAAGCATCTGACACTGATGCTGATTTAATTATATAGTTTAAGTTAACCATACTTCAAGGTTCTAGTTAATGACAGTCTTATCTTACTGAAGAAATGTATGTATGTCTATAGTATACAATATATATGCATATGTATATATATATATATATATATAGGGTAAAGTAAGGTATTTTTGTGATACAGGTAATTTCGTGATATATTTTTAAACAAGTCTCACGAAGTTACCTTACCCCGCACTAGTACAACCTTCCGTCACTAGATAGAGGAAGCTTGTTGGTTTCCAATGCAGAACAGAGGGGTGCGATAACATGTGTCGTTCTGGCGTTACAAGAAGAAACAGTTCAGTGAACCTCATACAGTGAAGCGTTGTGCTTGAGTAAAAGAGTGACTTGTATTAATATTAATTACCAAGGTAAGCCTTTGTTGTATATAAACCATATTATTAGAAACTTGGTGTGTATGAACTGTAGATTACGCTCATGTTTTTACTTTTTCATTCAAAGTTAAATCTGAAGTTGTACAGCCTTATGAAGTTGCTGCTAAACCTTATGATTTTTAAGTCTTTGTCCCATCCGCCATGTGGCTTGCCCATTCAAATTACGTTTAAAAATATTGCCAAGTATAATATGTGCTTTTCGGTTCTGAATCTTGTTAGATAACACTATAAATGATTATTCAAGTATGGTTTTAGCCCACAATAGGCTATCACGAAATTACCTAACCTCTTTAGCAAGCATTTCCAAAAAAATATCACGAAATTACCTGACATCATAATTCTATCTATTTCAGGTTTAAATTGTAAAGCAATGCCATCTTGCGAAAAGAAGAAAAAGAAGGAGAAGGGAAAGATACCAAAGGATAAGGCAACTTACCGCAAATATTCTTCCACAAATATATCTGAAGCAATCAGACTAGTAAAAGAAGAAAATTATTCTCTCTATAAGGCTTCAAAGAGCCAAGGAATCCCTTGGTCTACGTTAAAAGATTATATCACTAAAGATGATGGTGATACTGACCAGGCTCTCACCTTGCCAAAACTTGGACGCCCGTTTGCGCTACCAGTTGAAGCAGAACAAAAATTGTTAAAGTACATTGTAGAAATGCAGGAACTTGGTTTTGGACTAACTGTCGTTCAAGTTAGAGAGGTAGCATTTAAGTTAGCAGAAGCATTGGGCCGTGAATCACTCCTAAACAAGAACAATACTGCTGCAAGTAAATGGTGGTGGTCCAGTTACAAGTCTAGGTACAATCTGAGTTTGAGGACACCTGAAAACTTGTCTGCCTACCGTGCCTCAATGGCAAACACTCAGATGCTACAAGATTTTTATGCAAAGTTGGAAAATCTGTTAGTGACACTCGATATTGTTGGCAAAGGTCACTTGATATGGAATGTTGACGAAACAGGCTTGAAATATGTTGTTAAATCTGGGAAGGTGGTGGCACAAGTAGGGAAGAAGTATGTGTATAAGCGGACATACTGCGACCAATCAGAAATCCACACTTTTGTGGGATGCGTGAGTGCTTCTGGAAGTTTTATTCCCCCCTTCCTCATTTTCAAGGGAATCAGGTGGCAAGATTCTCTAATGAATGACTGTTTTCCAAATGGAATAGTAAAATTATCTCCTAAGGGTTGGATTAACTCCGAGTTATTCCTCGATTGGTTCAATCATTTCCTTCAATGCATTCCCCCTGAACGCCCAGTAATACTGCTAATGGATTCACATGCTTCCCATATCACTCCAGGAGTTCTTGATCTTGCAACAAGGAATGGAATATTCATTTTAACCTTCCCAGCACATTGCAGTCATCTGCTCCAGCCCTTAGATGTTTCGGTCTACAGGCCCTTGAAAAACGAATGGCAGAAGCAGTTGAATTCATACATGGAAGTGCATCCTCACGAGAAGCCTAATCGTTCAAACTTCAACTCCATTTTCAATGAAGCATTCATCAATAGCTTCAGCATTCCAAACATCACCAGTGGCTTCAAAAAAACAGGAATTGTTCCATTTAATCGAAACATAATCCCTGCAGCAGCCACTGCACCATCTAGCCTCACTGAACGAGAACCACAATTTCCAGCAACATCACCACCCACCAACGATGATCCTCCAGCAGCAGCAGCAATAGAAGCTTTGCTACAAACGCCTAGAGCACCCAAACCAACATCAAGAAAACGAAGAAATCCCAGAGATTCTTCAGCTAAAGTTCATAAAGATAGCAACGGGAAGTTTTCGCCAAACTCAACGCAAACAGCTGGAACATCGAGGCAGAATCAGAGACTAGATGAAGATTGGATTTGCAAACGCTGCTCTGTAACCTACAGTGAGGATGTTAAGAGGAAATCTGGTGCAAAGTGGATACAATGTTCATTCTGTTGTGGAACATATCACGAGCATTGTCAAAATCAAACTATTGAAGATGGCAATGTTTCTGTTTATATGTGTGATGACTGTTGCAATGAAGAACCTAACTTTTGAAGCCCTGTATATATTTGTTTGTGCTTTGTGCAGTATTATATATACTATTTGTAATATCACGAAATTGCCTAACCACTATAGCGAAATTACCTCCTTTATCACAAAATTACCTGTGTGATCAGTGGCTATTTTGAAAATATTTTAAAGCTCATATATAATGTTAGATGACTATCCACATACTGCAATATATTGGTAAACAATCATTTTCAATGAATGCTTTAAAGATTTGTATATATAATATTTTGTCTAGTTTAAATTTGAAATATATTCAATTTATCACAGAAATACCTTACTTTACCCTATATATATATATCTTCAGTGAGATAAGAATGTCATTAATTAAGGAGTGGAGGGTGTGATCGTGATTACGAAATCTGATGTAGTCCTAAAATTCTTGAGTAGTGAAAGTAGGGCTACCACATGAAAATTCATTCTTACTGATAACCTATTGCTAAGATGGAATATTGAAGAAGTTGCATATTAAGTTACACTCTTCTGATGATTTTTCTTAGGAAATTAAACCCAAGTTTCTACTTTCAATCGGGGCAATTAGTTACCCCCACCCATTCCAAATAGCTGCCTACACTTATACATAAATCTCCATAAATAAACCTCTTTAATGTAGCGAGGATTCATCTGAGTTTAAATTACACCAAGTCTCCACACTTGCATATAACACTCATTGACACTTTATCACACTGATAATATTTATATTATAGCCTACCCCTATAGAGAAACTGTTGTCTTGAGCGGAAATGGAAACCGGGTTTCCAGTTAATTTAATACTTTAATTATAAAAGTAATTTTAGAGTCGGATTCATCCTCGTTAAAATACAGATGTTAACCTATAGCGAGGTCTATCAAGTATATAGGAATATTTTGTATTTTTCACTCTGGGTAAATACATGAGTAACTGGATGGCCTCTAACTAACTACCTCCGTGGCGCTAACATCCCAGAAGGGACAATGCCTACCACCCGACCGCTGCGTCATCTACCATAGGCAGACGGCAGGATTGTGGGGCATGTGGTCAGCATGCCGACACCCACGGCCGTTAATGGTGGTTTCCATGACCGGAGCCGCTACTTCTCTATCAAGTAGATCCTCAATTTGAATCACGAGGCTGAGGGCACCCCTACCAGACCTCCCTACCTCAGGAAAAACCGAGGGGGTACCAGGAACCGAACCCGGGCCGACGAATCTGTAGTCAGCGACCAAAGACCACGCCGGCGGTCGCTGGGTGGCCTCAGGTTCTGGAAATTAAAAGAAAGCTTGGGTTCTAATGCCGCTAATAATTTCTTGAATAAGAAGTAGGCCTACCTAAAGATATTATCATAAGTTACATAATGTGATGCCTAAAAATATGATCATAAGTTACATATTGTGTGTATTGTCTTTAATTTTACATCAGACAAACACTGAGTAACTGATGGAAGCCGACCGCATTAATATGCACTCAAACGCCCATTTCTGCAATAATAGTTTTATAATGTAGAGAAGCCCTGCGGTCTGCATGCCTCGTAGCCTGCCATCTATCGCAAAAGACGAGAACTACTAACAGCTGATGGCCGAGTTTTCTTAATCAATTAAAAGGTATTCTAATAAACTCAAAACTTAAACATTTAACTATGGTCGAACAAAAACAGTCATGTGCAACTTGCTTATAATGTTAATTAAGACACTCGTATGAAAAATGATTATGAAACTCGTTTCCTCATAAGAGTCAACAGAAGCGGTAGTTGAGGATTCGGATTTGGGAGATCACTGGTTCAAATTCCTTTGCCGGTCTATCTGTGTAAAATTTTAGGAGGTTTTCTTGTTCAGAGAGGCAAATGCCGGATTTCAATATAGTTAACCTTGATTTAAGAATGGATAATGATGTATGGAAATAAGCCCAAATGGCGTAGCTTCTTAGCAGAAGCAATAATAATAATAATAATAAAAAAATAAAACATCTATAATAAGAAGTGCATGTCTAAATATACAAAATTGAGACACCACAACACTGTAATTAAACCCGAGTGCCTTTATGGAGCCGAAACTCTAATTTTGAACAGAAAAAACAGATGTAGAAAATATAATTAAAAAAAAATAGTGCAAAATTATAAAAATTATTTTAGGTCCACGAAGCGTAGGTGAAGAATACAGACTTAGGAGTAAAGAGGAAGTAAAAACATATACAGACATTCATAGTGATATCAGAAAACGAAGGTTAAAATTTTATGGACATATTAAACGAATGAATTCAAATAGGCTCACAAAACAAATATTGAAGTTCTATGAAAGCAGAAGTAAAGCAAAAATAGATACTATGAAATAGATTTGTGAAGAAAAAAATGACTTAAAACTGGCAGAAATTGCTCCAGAAGATATTTTGTTAAGAGATAGCTTTAGAATTAAGGTGCATAAGTGGAAAGTTGACCAGGAGGACAGACCGAAGAAAAAACTGGAACAACATGGACAAACGAGGGGAAGGAAGCTCACAGCCAAAGGATGAAAGCAATATGTAGTCAAAGGAAAACACAGAAACGCCTCTAAATACTTTGCGTAGTCCTACATGGGCTCATGCGAGAACAAAAATAAATAAATAAATAATAATAAAAATAATAATCGTAATGATAATGATGATAGGCCTAGTACTAATAACTTAATATACTTTCTACTGAAACATGTATTAGTACCGGTTAAATTTAATGTTTTCAAGATATTTCTCTATTAAAAACAGAATTTTTACGGTGTTATACTTCATAATGAGGCAGTGTGTTTATTGATTTTTATGAGGAAGAAGTGAGATAATACTCTTAGGGAACTGCTCTGCTCATTATTCATTACGATGGAGATGAGGAGGGGGGTGCTATTGTGAGGTACCGTATACTAATAATTCAGGGAAGATGAGGGCGTATAACCATTATGAATTAAGCTTCTTTTTAAAGGCTGGGTTCAGCTAATTTGAAAGAAACATCACTTTGTAAAATGAGTTCGACTCGTGAGCGTGTTAAATGTTCATGTTGGTTGTCAATTACCTCAGTTGTTTAAGAGGGGGATGAAGTAGTAGAACGCAGTTCCGCCTTTAAGTTTTTACAATCAAATGACTCATATTTTATGCATCTCTCTTGTATTCATGAACTTGTACTTGAATTATATTTACACATAAATTATTTTGAAATATTTATGTATTGGAAAAGTCTTTTTTGCAACTTTAATCAAATTATTTAGCGAGAATGATAGTTATTTTTGTCACAATTATGCCATAATCCACAAGTTTGTATTCGAGTCCTAACGCTTTATGCACTTCTGAATCTTTAAATTGGAGTTAACATGAAGAATATAATAAGTGGTGATCTACAGAAAAATGGTTATCACAACACACTGCAACTAATTCTTATATCGATATATAGGCCAATTCTATGCTCACAGTGGGTCGATGATATTACAAACAAGTAAGCTAGGCAGACCTCGACGCAGATGGGAGGACGAATTCAGGGAGGAGTTAGGAATGAGATGGACAAGACAGGCCAAAGAAAGAGTGTACTGGAAACAAGTGATAAAACATTTAAATCATTAGGAAAACAGTGATCTAGGAAAGGAAGAAGAGTTCAGGGAGGAGGCCGAAACGAGATGTTCAGGATAGGTCACAGAAAAAGTGAACTGAAAACAAATGATAGAGCATTTAATTCATTAGGAAAACAGTGTCCTAGGAAAGTGTTGTTAATATATAGGTCTTAACCCACCAGGAGGCAAAAACCCAACTCTCCAAGGAAATAGCTCACCTTGGGAGAGTAAAACAGAGCCAGCCCTACCATGGTAGGAGGCCCTTGCCCTATAAGGGATTGTGACGGGCTTATTTATTTATATTATTTATTTAAGCTAGGTTAGGTGGCGTCTAAGAAGAAATAGTTTAAACAGTTCAGCAGGATATATATAAATCATGTGAAGCCAATTAAAAAGAAGTATTGACTCTCCTTAAATATGCACTAGTATAATGTTCCTCATAACAAAAATTATGAAAGATATATATTTAAAAGCATTCATGAACCACAGATTATTGTCTCTGTTGGACATTACTTGAGAATATTACAGGAGAAAAATTCCTCCGACACTAGGACTTGAACCCAGGACCTTTGGTTATTCGCGCCAATGCTCTACCAACTGAGCTAAGCCGGAGTTCAATTCACAGCGCCAGATGGAACCTCTCTCCTATGACTGATTGCCCTCCGGCTTAACTCAGTTGGTAGAGCATTGGCGCTAATAGCCAAAGGTCCTGGGTTCAAGTCCCAGTGTCGGGGGAGTATTCTAAAAAATGATGACGTTCGAACAAAGAACAACAACATCTTATCGCTAATGCACTTTTAAAAAGTATAATATATAATTATATTATAATTGGCATATATTTGTTAATATTTCTTCTGTTCTTATTAATTATTTCTTACATTTTATTCGTGAAATATTCGTAATAAATGGAACGCGTACTATTTAAAATCCACAAGACCATCAGTAATTTAAAAGTACTCGTTACGTTACATGTAATTACTGTATTTATAATTGTTTTTGTAACGTTTAATTCCTATCTGATATACTATGTAAATGGCTAATCACAAATTCGGTTAGGTATAATTTACGAATACAACATTAATTCTTGTAGTAACACCCAGTTTACCTCTGTCAGGGATGCAGATTCGCCTAGATACTGAATTATTCCAGCAGCTCTCAAGCCATTTGACGTGACCATCAATCTATCAGGGTCTTGATAAATCCTCTTTAACCTGAGAGCAAGAGATAGTCTCTTACTGATAGAAACATGACCAGAATCTATCAGGCAGGGTCTTCTATCAATATTCCTCGCTATAAAACAGCCTCCTCTTTTACTGCATTTATTCAATACCATTCGTTTCTGCTTTGTGATGAGACTACAATAGTACAATCTAAAATGGTTTAATTGATGGTGTTGGTTAGTTAATATCCCGTTAATAGTTGTTGTATTATGTATTTAATTATGATGCGGTGACAGTATCTGTCACTGGTTCACAAACTTGCAAAAACTTTAACCCTCAGACTTGTCTGAACGTCTAATATACGATAAAATTTCCCTAAAGGATGTGTTTAAAAGTATGATTACTTTGCAAATTATTATGACAGATTTTACTGTAGTCGATTAAAAAATATATTTGAAGTATACATTGACGAGATCGAATAAGAAAGATACCGGTACGTTTCTATAAGACAGCACGACAAATACAAACTAAGCTGTATATCCGTATTGGGTATTGTGAAATTATAATAAACTAACACAGCATTTGCTGTTTGTATGAGAGTTAAAGAAAACATTCACGGCATTAGCTCATTAAGAAGTAATAACTAAAGTTCAATATTTTAAACCATTTTTGGAGATTCAGAGATTATAAATCAACAAATTTTTAATGAGATGGGCAGTGGTGGACGCAGGGGGGATATCCCCCCCCCCGAAATTTGAAAAAAAAGGCTATATATATGCACTCTAGGTGGCCAGTTTTATAAACTAATTATATATGTAAGTTAATTATTTCTTTTTATTATTCTTTCTACCTATTCAAATCCCCCCACCCCGAAAAAATTCTGCGTCCGCCACTGGAGATGGGTATTCCTGCATGGTTTGCAGCGTGGCACAGTTTTTTTTTTATTTTTTACTGTCCAGTTGAAACTTTCTGGATGAAAACCCCCGAACGAAACCTAGAACAGCAATGTTAGAATTTCGCAGTTTGACATATTGCGTTTAAAGTTAGGAGGGGGAAACGTTTTTTAAGTAAATATTTTCACTTTTGTGTTTCTTCATTTGTGTTTATTTTCAATTTTCATTCGTAAAATTTCCCCTGTAAACAGGCTGATTATCACGCGAGCCTGATATCCGCTGGAATAAAAGAAATCTAATTTGAAATATTATGAATTAAACACAATCTTGCAGTCTCTGTGACACCAAAGAAAAATGAAGCGAATATTTAAATTGACGCGAAACTGCACACTCACACGTAACGTATACGAGTGTGTGTATACTGTATATACATAAGTTATAGTAGACTGTTGTCAGCTGACTTCTTGGAAGTCGGCATAGCACTGTATCAAACTTTTTTAAATTCATTGTTCGGAGATTAAATAAAATTGACAGCTTAAACTCAATAAGAGACTTTATGAGTATCACCAAGAGTAATAATAGTTTAGACGGCTTTGAGATATGACTTATAACTTTAACGGTAGAAGGAGCGGCGGAAAATGGCAAATAACAACATGTAATATTCAAAATTACATAAATTGTGACGGGATATGTATATAGTTAGTCATAAAGTATTACTTGAATCGTATAAAGAAAGCAAATCTCATACACTGAAAACTTCCATTTTTATGACGTTATACTAAGAATACTTGCAGGTTACAATAAGTTTGGTCCGCGCTCCTTTAGTCCTGTTTTAAATACATTTTTGTCCATTGTACAATTTCACCTGCTTTACATTATAAGAAATGCGATGGAAGCAAAATACCTGTCAGGTTTAAAGTGGATTGTTCCTTTTTTGACTTTATACAGTGGAGTCCCGCTATTCCGAACTAATTGGGACCGAATACCGTTCGGTGTAGCGGGAATTCGGAATAGGCGGATTTTATTAATAATTTACTTGTTATTGTTGACTTATTATTTCATGTATTGACTTGTTAAGGCGTAAATTAAGTGTGGGGAATTGTATAAATGGAGCCGACATGTGCTGTAAGTAACCAGCTTTCATTCCAATTTGGTTTCAGGCGTTTTCATCAAGCTTAGGCTCTATGTATGTCTCTATTTAACTTCTTTGTATATAAATAAATGTACGTTTTTTCACGAACGTCTTTTTAATGTCACCTGTTTTTAAATTAAAACAATCTGTATTTTTTCTAAACTCTGTTCGGAATAGGCAGATTTTCGGAATAGCGGGACTCTACTGTAGTAATTTTTAATGATATTATGCCAACAAGCAAATACAAATTCAAATAAAAAATTACCTAGACATTTGCTATTAGCATAGGTTACTTTCAAGGCAACATGTTCATTTATTATGATGTGGTGGTTATTTCCTTAATAGCAGTAGTCATATCGGTGGAAGGAAACAAATTTATAACTGTACATTATATGAAAACGTGTTTAGCTAGAAAAGTATGGTTTAATTTTAATTAAATAAATTTTGAACACTACTAATTTTCCTTCGTCGGCCAGACTGAATGTTACCTATGACGCCCACGCAAAACCGTAACTTCAGAAGGTATACAAATAAATCACATTTGAGTTTTCTAGGTCCTGAACTGACCGTAAAACCAGAGAAGATAAAACTACATTTCTTATTATAAATGTACAAACTTTGAGGAAAAAGAACGCAAGCACTGAAAGAATAATAGAGAAGAGTAGAGTAAAACGAATGATTAATTTCACTGGAATGTCAAGAACTGGAGAATAAAGAAGTCTGGAAAAAGCTGGGGTTGATGTTCTGTTTTTTGCACTCTCGCCCACGACAATGCCAACAGAATTGCAGCTTTACAAAGTAAATGAGTTCAACTAGAGAATAGTAAGAATTTTTATCCTGTGACGGATGAGAAAAATCAAGCAAGTGACATTTTAATTCTTTTATAATAATGACGTTTAATGTGTGAGGTTGGAATAACTTTTAAAATTCAGTATATCCTTCGAGAGTAACCACTTAAAGGACCACGAAAAGCTTCGAAATATTCCTAAAGTTTCAACTATCAGAGGAGGAATTCGGTACACTCATTCGCCATACCTAAAGAAAAAATAGCAGACATATCTATTTCCTGTGTTAAAAGGAAATGTTATGTGTAGTCATGGAATATTTATCAATTTATTGTGCCTTACATTTTCCTTTGCGTATTAGAATTGTTACCTGTAAGCATTTTTAAGACTAATTATTTGGCGTGTATAGGTTATTTTATATATATTTTTAGCAAGATAATAGTCACATGGGCTTGGGCTTATTACGTTGTTTTATCCAACAGTTAAACCAGTCAATAAATGTCTAAATAAATACATAATTGATAAATATACACTTATTAACAATACATTTTCCGTTTAATTATATATACAAATCCCCTTTCGAGTTCCTACAAATGGAATGTAGTTCTTTTAAATATTATAGTTACGTAATTCTATTTTCAAGTTCTGGTAAAGGAAATTATGTTTTTAGTGACGTGCATTAACAAGATAGGCTTACGGTTCTCATTAGATAGACTTATGGATACGACCTGGTTATATATATATATATATATATATATAAATGCATTTTAAGAAGTTTTAGTTAATTTATATTGAATAAATACGTTATTCACCAAACTTCACATATCTGATAAAAACATTATTTGTTATTTTGGAGGTGGATTATAAAAAAGTCTTCGATTCTAAATATTTAATCAGTCAGCGTAATTATAGACAATGACCAGCCTTTTTTCTCTAAGAAAGAAAGGAACACTACGCAAAATGTAGACTTTTTCTGGAAATATATTGAACACCGAAATGGTTATCAGTCCGAGAAACCGTCTCAACTTTATCCCATTGGCGCGTGTGGTATACTAATTTGCGTTAAAAGCTGAGCTTAATTGACGGTTATAGTGAAATTAATTGCATTATATAATTTTGAAATCTAACCAGCCATGTAATCCTAGAACATCGATCCCCCCATACCTTCCGGTCACGGGCTATCATAGCAACTCGAAATTATTTTTTATTGCCTTTACCTTTACGTAAGCGAGACAAGAGGAATTGCATATTCGGGACATAAATTTCTGGAGGCGGTAATCGCAGAAAATTAGTATGATCCTCTTTTTGCCTATAGAATTAGAGAATTTTCGTTGTTGTTATGATTTAGACTATTCCGTACATATCCGGAGACGATAGTGTTCAAGAAGAATTTATAGACCTACCTCTTGCAAGTTACAATCCAACCCATTCATATTTGAGGCGCAGTATTTCTATTTCGTTTCTAATGAATCATAAGGATTGAATCAACAACTTTTTTGTGTTTGAAAATGTGTAATTGGCCTTGGAAATAAGCCTCAGAAATAGAAAATGAAAGAAAGAAGAACAATGTATTTGCGATACAAATAACGAACATCTCCATTTTGATTCCGCGCTCGGCTTGGGTTTGTTGAATAATAGCAATCGCTGTATCGTGATATTTGTATTGGTGTTCAGTTGTGGATGAAATGGGCCAGAGCATAGATGAAAAGCAGACGCCATTATGTTGGAAGTTAGCAGGTTGCTGCTGTAAGAGAAGATAAAAAGGAAAACAAGAGCAGATTTTTAATAAGCCGTGAACCAACCTTCCCTCTCATAATGACGTAATAACGGGTAAAGTTTTACAGTTTCACAATAAAAGCGGAGGTACAATGAATGCCCAGGGTACATAACTTCCTCTCGCCTGCCTACCCTTTATCCACCGCTCTCCCTGTGATAATAGAAATCTGGATAAGGTACAAGTAAACAGAAAAGACAAGCTGCTCCTTTATGTATAGCCTAAGATCTCGCGAGCTTATAAAAAACTACAAGATTACTCCTAACTTCTCAAATAAGTTACTCACCTGGTTAATATTTACACTCATACAAAAATGGCCCTGTATATTCTGAAGGCACTTGTTTATAGTCCAGAAATATAGTTGCATTTTATGTCGTACTTACTCTTAGAAAATTCATGACGAGGGAATTCATCAGTTCAACAATATTTTAGTACACCAATTATAACAAAATATATGCTTAAGAACTTAACAAGATTGCATGCTTTCAAGTCATATAACCAAGTCAGAGTTACCGAACTTTGATGTACACAAATATGTACACAGAGGTTCCAGGAAATTTCGTCCATTCTTTTTCCTGACAAAACTTTATGTCCAATCAATTTCGTCCACGATACTATGTTAGGGTAATGTCTGCCCATCCTTACGTTTGTCCAAAAATGTTTTGTTAATTGAATTACATAACTGTTTTAAAATGTCATTATTTTATTTAATAAATCTCTAAATGCGCAAGTAAAAAAAAACAGTAAAAATATCTCAGATATTTCAAATTAAGACACAATGTAGAATTGGAGTGAATGAACAGTAAGTACAACGAATCACCGAACATAAACGAATGGGAAATTATAAAAAAAAAGAAGATATGGATGTGAAGTAAACCAACTACTGAAGTCAAGGTAAAGGAATAATGTAATATTGGATGCAGTAACTGAGAAGTAAACCATTGCAGTAATTAGATATATGCATATGAATTCATGAATCACAGATTATTGTCTCTGTTGGACAATCAGTCATAGGAGAGAGGTTCCATCTGGCGCTGTGAAGTGAACTCTGGCGTAGCTCATTTGGTAGAACATTGGCACGGATAGCCCTACTCACTAAATACTACATAAATGGATTTTCAAAATTTATTGCTAGTCAATTCTTTGAAAAAAGACTGTTCAAATATTAATATTCATGATTTAAAAACCCTCTTTGTATAGATTTTATCCAAAATGAGACCAAATTTCCGAATTTTCCTGGAAACATTTGCTACTTCAAATGTCCAGGTCAGTGGTCTTCAACTTTTTTTTTAACTAACGGATCATTTTCTTTTTGGTGAAACACCAGCGGGCACCATTGAATTATTTATTTATTTATTATTACCTACGCAAATGTATCAATTACGATATCCTTGGGAACTACTTAACATTTTACATGTGTGTGTTTTATATTTTGTCTTCCACTTTGCAATGTTAATGAATAACATAACGCACAGTAACATTCTTGAGTTTAATGTGAGACATGACACTGTTTCTTTGTCACTAAATTGTTAATATTGGCATGGTAGTTAAAGTTAGTATGTGTTTGCGGGCCGCCAAAATACGAGGGTTGGAAGTTTAATAATAGCAACACATCTGTAAAATTAAGGTGAATTACAGGAAGTTCAAATAGCTTTTGTTGGGTGTTGGTTGGATATCCAGCATACTTCAGAGCAAATAGGAGCCTTCTATCACTACGAATGCCTTCAAAGTAACTAGTAGAAATTGAGCTGGCTCTATCAATCGGTCTAAAATGAATTTTGGATCTGACAGAAAGCCAACGATTAAAAATAATTCGTTACATTAAAATTATTCTTGATTCACAATAATTCCATGCCAAAAAAGAGCAAGATGGGTCAAAGCCTGTCACTTTTCCTTCGCTTCCTCCTTGTCAGTCATTCATCACAATGAGTAAAATGTTTAAACCAATCTTGAAAAAGTTCATTATGTTATTGCATATCATTGTGGATCAAGAATAACTCTAAGGTATTGACATTATGAAGCTTGGCGGTAATTTTCAAGTTTCATTTCAATAAGTCTAAACAGTCTAAAACAGTCACATTTTATCCCCACAATCCAGAAATTCTATCAAATAATGTGTATTGCAGAAGTGTTTTACACATAGTATATTCTTAGTATAATAAATCAATTAATTATTGTGCACTTAATAACCAGGGGGGATACGCAAATGCCGCCCTAGGCTACAGCATTTTCGGGGATGGACAGGGGTGCCGCCCCTGTGATAGGCCTACATGCCGCCCCAGGCTTCAGCCTGTTCAATCTAGGGCATCTAGGTGTTATCAGGGTGTGAAACAGACTTACAGATAATGCGGCAGACAGACATGCAAGCAGATTGACTGGCAGACAGACAGACAGACATACATATATAGAGTATTTTTCCACGCGAAATAAAAAACGTTTGTAATTTATTTTGTTTTCATGTTGTCCATATGCTTTACGGTTTACGTCATCATTGAATACTCGTACATTTTAATTTATTGAAAGAGGAACTCAAACATATGCAGTCTATACGTTTCAAAAATCTATAGGTAATGAAATAGGAATAGGGATGGGGGATTACTGTGTGAAAAAGCAGCTGCTCAATGTGAAATCGAAAATGGATATCATTTTACAGAGGAGTACGTTGAAATGAAGTAACTATTCTCAGGACAAATAATGGTTTAAATTAAAACTCTTATCCTATTCAGAATGATTCTGATGACCATTTTCACTAATGTATATATATTTTTTTCTTTTCAGGTGAGTAATCATGCCTCCATGCAGTCCTAAGTTTCAGTTCAGGTAAGAAAGAAAATTAAGATTAGAGCAGAATTTTCTAGATTGTAAAGTAAACCGTTTTTTTATTCATATTTATAGCAGAAGGACAAAAGCGTACTAACAATTTTGTTGTTGAAAGCATGCTGTCTGCTGGTAGTCTAAATTAATATTTCCTTAATTCTATTGAAGATGACGAATGTAAAATTATTAAACATGAAGCGCCTCATTCCATTTTATTAAATAATACTACCTGTAAAACATTAATGTTATCTTAAATACAGTTACAGTCCGTGATATGCCTGTATATATGATCGAAAATTCTAGTGATACTAATATCTATTATATGCCGAATATTTTTTAAGAACAGTACCGTACACTGTATTTATTTTCCCAATTGGCCGTTACGCATACAAGTTGCGTTCACTGATGAAGTACTGATAGGACCTAGTTAGTGTGATGGGTCTAAAGAAGGAATAAGTCCATTGAATTTATCCTAAGAAATAATGATCTAGCCTATGTCATTGTTGTGATTTTTTAATTTGGTAACCTAACCTAAACTAATTACCATAATCTTGACAATCTATCGCAATCCTAATCCAATAAATCCTAATGAAGGCGATATAATATATATAAGAGGCTTTGTCCTGTCAATGACTGACTGACTGACTGACTGACTGATTGACAGAGAATCAACGTAGAGCCTAAACTAAGCTTAATCCAGATGTCTCCGCCTCACTTTTTTCAACGAGTAAGTTATGCCACATCATAATTTTCTATGCACTGATTTATTATTCATAGCTGTAGGCTTTGTATTTTTAGTTGAGAAATATGGATGTTTATCATAGGCCTCAGCATGTAAAAGGAGACATAGTAGGATGGAACATTTTTAATCCTATACGCGCAGTAGGCCTATATTATTATGTTCAAGGTTTTGGGGTGGAAAGTATGAAATTGGTGCTGAATTAATTTTTTGTTTCAGCCCCTAAACGGTTGTATGGTAACATGGGAACGAGAAATAAAATATTCCGTAAAGACAATACAATATTATGTTACCGGATTTTCTTTTCTAATATTATTGATGCTGAATTCTTTGTCTCGTGTGAATTTAGATTCTTCAGCTGTACAATGTTACAATAATATTTTCTTCTCTATAAGAAATATGGTGAATATCAGATTCTTTTTTTCTTTTTTTGCCAAAAACTTCAAGAATAAATCTTGTGTAAATGTACTACATTACTACAAGAACTAACAGAAATATAAGAGAAAATATAACTCTAGTAAGCCTAAGGGCAAAATAGGATTAGTAATTCTGGATACTAAATGAGTAACCAAGGTATCCTAACTTAACTTAAGATTATTTAAGTAATGTTCAGGACGATTTTTTGAGCAGCATTGCGTATATCTCTCTCACAGGTATTTTAATGAGTGTTAGAAAACTTTTTTTTCTTTTGTTTCTCTTATTGCCCAGTGTTTATTTCTCTTTGTCTTTCAGTAGAGAGGGAAATCAGTTTATATGTATTCAGCAGCACTATCTATATGTCTACACATTCCTCCAATTAAAAAAGTGTTATTGTGTTTTCTAAGATGTCTACTGGTAAAATGACAAGTGTCGAATCCAGTAGATTCTTTTGTAATTTTTTTGGTACAATAAATATATCATATCTCTCTCACCTAATATATTCTTAACTTGCAAGTATACGTTCATGGTTAGAGTAATGATTTAACTGTGCATTTATGAAAATATTCCAGCAGGATTTAATATCTTAAGCACAAGGAGTTTATATCCGCTCCGTTGACTTCCATTTTGATATCCTCGCTAATCCGAAGACAAAATGGTGGCAAAATGCTACTTTAATTCCCATATAATTTGTAACGGTGGAAGTTTTATCATGTACAAAGAGGATGAGACTGTTGCTATGCTTTTAAATGAGCTCATCGGTAGATACGAGCCCTCCATTTCCTCACATCGTTGACTTTACGTGAAGAAATAATGAATCCCATCATGCCTGGGCACATCTAGTTACGCTAGAGCGGAAAATACAAGATCAGAATAGCTCAAGCTGTCTTGCTTCTATGTTAATAATATCGAATTTTCCTCACGGGCGTTTTTGCTAATCAATGCAACTTAGAAACACCTAACTGATGAATCCTGCTATGGTGCAAAACTCTTCTTCGGGTTAAAGCTTAAAGAACTCAGCATTGGAAATAAATACAATTAAATACAATAGTTATGTTAAAATCCGTATATTTAGTTTTTAACTGAAATATTTTTATTTTATTTTTGTATTATGAAATCGCCTACTCCCCCGATATTCTGAGTTTAAGAAACTTAATTACTAATCACATCACATTAATTTGCCTCGTTACTTTATCACTGTTACTGATGTACCAGTATATATGCGTCACTTCAAAAAACTGTACAAAAGCAGATATATATATAAATTTAACAGCTTAATGATTTAAGTAAAATATGATGATGATTTTTTCCACATGTTAGAAATTGTACTACTGATACAATCGCCATTACCTTTGCTTTCTTTATGTAGAATCATTGAAAATGAGCGAAAAACATAGCTCTTTAGTAGTGAAATTAGATAGGCCTAACTTTTTCTAAAAGCTATCGTATGCACTCCATACGTAAATAGCTATTTTCTGTTTGCTTATTTATTACGTCCGTCATTCTGCGATTATAGTATTTTTTTTCGAAACTTGGTCAGAAAGTTCTCTATAACAGAGGCGAAGGAAAATTTGAAGAAAAAAAAATGTCTTGCGCCGAGTTTTCTTAATTCTCGAGGCTGTGTTTTATACATAATACCTACAATGTATTGCATTCTACGTTTTCGATGATAGCGAACAATAAAAATATGATTTGCGTGAAATATAGTCTTACTAGCTTAAAATACCAGACATACCCTGCTCTTTCTACTCTTCTGTGGCAATGCTATAATCATTCTGGAAAAAGCAGAAGCTTCGTGAACATAGCATAAAGGAAAAAGGGCCCGAATGCTAAGTGTGCAAAATTTCATCAAGATCGGATTAAAACTGTATAAAGGTACAATAGGCATAATCCCTATATAGACCATGGAAACTCTTAGGTTCTCTGAGGTTGAGGATCCCAGATTTTCGATACATTCAGTACGTGAAGGGGTGAGTCAGCCTTAACGCACCGATTGCCTTTTCCCTCATGATTGCTACTGTAACAGTCCTTGCCAGTTGTCAGCTGTTGCTACTATAGTTGGAAAATAAATGTATGGTTTGTTGACTGTGGTGGAAAAATTGGCAAGGATAGAAAAAGTAGAATAACCATCCTGCTCTAGCCTTAATTTTTGTGGACGATTTGTTTCTTCTGTGCATGTATTTTGCCACCAATTAGAAGCATTTCTCGTCATCCTTCCCAGGTTACTTTATATTGTATAAAATTATTGTATGTTACTTATATTACTTAAATTTATTAATTTTTGTTTGGGTTTAGGTCTCAATTTCAGTTTATATTATATGTGTATTTATTTATAGTCTATATTCGCAATACTTTTAAAGTTCATCATCTCACATTAATTAAGCACAGAATAAGCATTTAGCATGTATATTTGCAGTCTTTTTTCACATATTTATAATGATTATATTTTATGCAAAAATAACATTCTACACATTCATACATAATTGTATAATTTTAATCCACTTTGTTTTATTTTCTGTATTCTCTTCTAATTTTAATTCCTTTATGACTAGATACACATTTTGTCTTGTGTTTTAGTGTAGGCTATACTAACTGTACTAACGAAGAAAAATGAATTTATTGACTGTGGAAGAAAAAAAATAGACAATCAACGCCGAGAAGTGAGTGGTCGATACGTCCTGAAAGCGCTGTAAAACTCTAATAGCCGTTATCCCACAATACTGTACTGTATTGTAATCCTCTTTACCGACTATCCAACGGTTCTCTTCAAAGAACCCATAATTTCGAAAATAAATTGAAGTCGTGTTCATGAAAATTAATTCAATTAATTTACAACCTCTTACTATGTCAGTCTTAAGAATAATATATTGTAAATCTGGCCCCATAACTAGCTCTTATAGAAATGTAAACATATTTTGAAGATGCTATTTTATTCGTTTATTAAAGCAGCGTTTCACAGAAATAATATAAAAAAATGTTACCTTGACTCAAACAATAGCGGAGACCTAATGATAATAAGCCGACGTTTGCAATTCTTACGGATTTCTAAGTAGCAGAATTAATTACTACTACCGTAATCTTTCTCGGAATTAATTAATTCTTGCGTAGTCTTCATGTCTTTTGCTCGCTGGATTCAGATTTATGAAGATTTTTCATTGCTCTCTATCTTGTGTTCAGGATATACTTGACAGTTGCTTTGCTTCCCATCTCATCCATCATTCTACACAAACTGATGGTGAATACATCTCTTATTAAATTTTCACAACATTCCATGGTCCAATGTTATGAATAAGATTCTCTACGGAGCCTGCTTATTCATACCTGTCTTCCTTTTATATGTCTATGAATGAATTCGAAACTCCTCTCTTATTAGGAGTGCCACAAAGGACACTCCGCTTATCGATGAGTTAATGTGATGGAACTTAAGACAATGAACGTTTTTTAAAAAGTAAATTTTATTAACTAATTTTCTTTTATTTATTTATTTATTTCATAATTACCTAAATCATACATAGAATAGTCCTGAAACCCCAAAAGAGTAGGAGCTCTTATTCGGTACAGTTCCAGTGTTACATTTATATATGTTTCACAATAGAAGAATAGTGTTATCCTAACTGTTTTGAAAACTAAGAAGTAGACAAATTAATACCACGAAAAAGTGTCCGGGGATAAAGGCAAAAGGTGAGAGCAATGGCACGACTCATATGTTAGAAGTATGATTGTTAATAAACTTTATTTAAAAATTACGTTTGTGAAAGTTGTGGAATATTTGTGTGTTACGTTGCGTTTTTAACTTCTTAAAATTCATTAACCATACCTTCACATCTCTCAAAGATAGGCATTAGAAAAATTAGATAAGAATTATTTCTTGAGGCAGGACTTGAACCTGATTTCTACTGCGTATTGGCAGATGCTGTAACAATGAGCTACTCGCAGGAACTACCAAATTTGAAATCATCTTCACTACTCTTCATGAAGTACATGAACATTTCTTCCACTAATGAACTTGGAAGTTCGTTTGCATATCATAACTGCAGAACGTGTGCAGTTAAAGCAGAAGGATTATGGTTCGAGACCAGGATAAGGAAAAGCTTTCCCCTGAAGATTATTATGTAAATTAAGATAGCGAGATAGGCTAAAAATTAGAAACTTCGAAATTGCAGTATCTTCTTCTTTCCCTTAGTTTTACCTTCCCCATTGTAGGGACGCTGCCCGGGCCTTACAGGATTCTGATCTGTCGGGAGAGGAATTATCTTTGAATCACATACCTACTTTATTGACAGGACAAGCTTACGGAGGCCTCCCCGGATGAGTGATCAGCCCAATTCCGGGGCCACCTCCGATACACATAGGACGAGACATACCAGTCACACTCACTCTGAACAAAGTGAGGGTGGAATGAAGACGGTCAGATGATATCCGGAGACCATAAGGGCATAAACTTATCCGACATTCGTCTTGAAGGTTAGGAAAGTCCCCGGGAAAACCTTGGTAACTTGTCCCGACCAGATTTGAACCCGAGCCTACTGCGTGGGAGGAGCGAAAGCATCCCCTGCTCCCAGTGGTGAACGAAATTACTGTATAATTATATAAATGTGTTAGTTATGTGAATTTTGCAACCAAAGTGTCACTAATTAAACGCTATGTAAACTCTTTGTGAGCTTACGTCAATTAAACACACTCGGAAACTTCTTCTATAGAGTGCGTAGAACGGAAATATCATACTCGGTGGTTAACTATAATTTCCTGTTTGCAATCACAACTTTTACCTGACGATTAATTATAATTTTGTGCAGTTTAAGTTACACAAGATAAATGAAATAAAACACGATAATTTGGAATTTCAACAATAATACACACACACAAGAATACACATCGATTACAAATCGATTTAGTGAACATACTTGGACATGTATGACTAAGGACATATATCCATTTAACAAAAATAAATTCACCTGGAGTAATGTTTCTTCCGACGTTACAGGTTTCCAAATAGACAAGGTAACAATTACTATACTTACAATTTATTTTTAGTAGTAGTAGTAGGGGGATTTTGCAGCTATTGCCGCCTTCCCATTCCTAATCGCCTTCTATCTCGATCCAAGATTCGTGGAGTCCTCTCCTATCAATGCTCTCTTTAATGCTCTGGTACAAGGATCTTCTGCCCCGTCTTCCTCTTCCAGGTGGTTTCCACTGAAGCATTTTACTCGGCCATCTATGCTGGTCCATTCTTCTTATGTGTCCAAACCATCTTAAACCTCTTATTTCAATTTTTTCTAGGACTGTCTCCTCCACTTTCATCCTTCTCCTTATCTCTTGATCCCTAATCTTTTGAATTCTCGAAACTCCTGCACTTCTTCTTAAGTAATCCATTTCTACTGCTGATATCTGCCTTTTGTATTCAGCATCCAGTATTTATTTTTAACATAATTAGAAACGTCTCGCAGTTTACCCACAAATATGAGTAAACACAAAATACTTACTGACTCATCGCCCATTTAGGATCAGAGAGACGTAACTACATTTTTGCCGTTTTTGAGTTGATACTACCATCAGAAACACGGAATTGAGATCTATCTTGGGATCAAACAAGCGTAACTCTATCTAAACTGGTTTCCATTCTAGCTGCTAGCGTATCTACATTTTTAGGAAAATAACAAGAATCAAACAGACGGAAAAGCTGTTCCGTCTTGAGACTGCAGCAAGTAGTGTTAATTTCTGAAACGGAACAGCTGTTACGTTTCTCTGATCCTAAGAGAACTGTTGCTTTTCCCGCCATGTGTCGTAAACGGATTGCCGCCATCACTGTGACAACAATGAAAAAGAGCTTCCTATCAACAAAATTTAACAATTATCAGTCTTGAATGAGTTTGCAAGTAGACATCGTAATGGAGTCCAGTCCAGAGGAAGAAGGACGGTGAAAATGTGTCAGAAGGATTGGAATTTAGAGAAATTGTGTAAGTATTAGAATGTGTTTATTAGTGTGTTTGTGATTATTATAAACTCCGTGGCGCTTCATCCCTGAAGGGACAAGGCCTACAACCCGACCACTGCGTCATCTACCATAGGCAGATGGCAGGATTGGGGGCATGTGGTCAGCATAACTCAGGGCCGTTAATTGTGGTTTTCTTGACCTGAGCCGCTACTTCTCTATCAAGTAGCCCTCAATTTGAATTACGAGGCTGAGTGCACCCCTACCAGACCTCCCTACCTCAGAAAAATCCGAGGTACCGGGGATCAAACTCGGACCGACGGATCTGTAGTCAGCGACGCTAACCACAAGACCACGCCGGCGGTCTGTGATTATTAACTATTACTGTTATTGTTATATTATTAATTATTATTAATTGTTGTAATCTGAAGAATTACAACATTAAAGGTTGAAGAGATGGCATTGAATATTTGCTTTATTATGGTTATAGAGACCAGTGTTGAAAATGGATCCTGTCTTGTAAAGGATGTTGACAGTGCGCAAGTAAATCATCAGAATCAGGACAGAGAAATTGTAGACGATAATATTAACTTTGAAGAAAATAATAAACCAAGAAAACGCAAAAAGCGAGCAGTTAAAAAGGAGTGAAAAAGAAAATTAACCAGCAGTATGATAGAGCGTATTTTCCAACTAATAATTCTATAGTTCCTGCAAGACATGAGAAGCTTAGATTGCTCTAAATGCCTCCGACAGTGCAACAGTAAGTTTACTGAGCAAAATAGACAAAATATTCACAGAACCTACTGTGACCTTGGATCATTTGAACGACAAAGGAAGTACCTTACTAAGCTAGTAGAAGAAGAAGGAAACAAAGTGCGAAAACAAAATCTGATACATTACGAAGGAAGGTGATCAAGAAGTACCATCTAATAATGAAGTACGAGCTTATGGAATTTTTTTTTCTCAAGGCATTTGAAATTTCAGAAATCTTTGTAGATAATACTATTAAGAAAAGAGATGGACATATGTAATTCAGAAAGAAAGAAGAGGATGCAATGAGCCTAACACAAAAAGACCAGACGAGAGAAAGGAGACTATAAGGAATCACATAAAGAATTTTCCTGCTCTTCGTTCTCATTACAATAGGAAAGAGTGTACTGCAGATTATTTACCTAGGCAATATGAATTATAAATAGTTAATGTACGAGTTGTATCAGGAACAAAGCCTCGCTGAGGGAAAGATAGCAGAGAAATTTGGTCGTATCGGCAGATATTCACAACATAATTTAATCTCAAATTTCATGGAATATGTGTGATAAGTGTTTAAAATTTTCACATACTTCTCCAAAAGAAAAGGAAGACGAAGATTTATAAAAAGGGAGAGAAAGAGCATACTGGTATTAAAAGGAAATAAATGGCAAAGGATTTTAATAACTTGGAGAAGGAAAGTGCACGAGAAAACGAATCTGTGCTGGCTAATTTGACTTGCAAGCAGTGCTCTACTGCCCTAAAGTGAATGCAAAGTCAGTATTTTATAAAAGATTTCTGTTTATAATTTCACAGTTCTTAATGTAAGAGAAAACAAAACAGATTATTACATGTGGGACGAGGAACAAGCGCCCGGGTTATGATAGTCCTCATTGCATAAGCAAAGAAAAGAAAAATGATCTTATGCTTGTTTTCCTTATTGGATATCGCTGATAAACATTCCAATTGTTTATTTACCAGTAATTGTGCTGATGAAACATTATAAATACAGCTGCGGTAATATCTGTTGATGCTTAAGGCTGCAATACAGTCATATGTTACATAGCAATAGCCACCAAGTTAAGGATCAGACAAACGTAACTACATGCATAATTTTATAAAATAAGTTATTATCACCTCCTATGTGATTAGAATGTGTAACTTCTAATAGAAAACAACAATAAATGAAATATACTTCTTATTTACAGCAAAATATTTCGCAAAAAAATATTAGAAAATATCCATTTATTAGTCCAAAACCTTTAAATCGATTTATCTCAAAACACTGTTTTTGTAGTTACGTCTCTCTGATCCTAAATGGGCGTCATATAGTATCTACCTACCCGTAAAACGATAGGTTATCTATAAATTGGGTATAGGTCTATATGATTTTAATGTGCCAATGAGCCCAAGATAACAATTACGACAGGTTTCCTGATCTTACAAATAGTATCGGGCTAGTGCTGGTTTTATGGTGGTTTATCACGCACTTAGGTCCGTAGCCACCCTCTCCACTCATAAAATTGAAGTATGGAACGGAAGAAATGGACTATACCAGGGGTATATTTCTAGACTTGACATATGCCACGTTAAAATCTTGATAAAACCTTATAACCTTAACTAAAACTTACATGAGTCCGTTTCACATACACTTCAGCTTTCATAAGAAAAAACAAGCATTATATTCATTGTATATAAACCCATTAAAACAATGATGTCACAATATTAAAAGAGTCGCATTTATGAATTTTTTTGTTGAGTTCTGTTCTTCTGTGCTGCATCCCAGATGTGTCAAGTATTAGGAATATGCATTTCGGCATATATGATGCATCATCTTCGGTTCTGCAAGATAATCCTCACTGTCTCTCAATATGATGATATGAAGACAATGAGGATTATTTTGATAACTCAGAACTGAAGATGGCGATTGCCTGGAAGTTTATGATTACACAGACAAACAGCCATTTTGGTGCCTTAGAATTTATACTTATTCTTGGGTATATTCAAGTCGCTGATGCCAAATGTGCCATTAGTTTTGCCCTATCAGCTTTAGTTTTGTGAGATATGATTATTACCCTTATGCATATTATCCCATTTTACGTTTGATATAAATAAAAAACAGTGCCTATTTTTAGCTTCTAAATCATGTGAAGAAAACAGCAACACACTAACATTACATTAACATTACAATAACAATACTGGGTGTCTATAAAAGAACTTGTAAAAAATTGATATTATCACATATTGTACGGTCGTTTATGATTTGTGAGCTGTCAATTTGAGGGCCAAAAATAATCCAGCTTTTAGGTTTTCTGTACTTCGTACAGTTTTCGTCCAATATGTCCAAAGTATGGTCAAGAACCTTCACTAGCTATATTATCAAGCAAGATTTTGTATCGCTAGACTAAGAGTTCACGAATAAAATCTATATAAAAGTAGAGCTGGTAGAGAAAAACTGTTTACATATTTGGAATAAGCACACTAAGTATAGCCAAAATCCGGTAAAACATCTGAGACACCAAACAAAAAGTTCGTTTTTGTTTGGCTGTGTTAGTAATATCCATCGAGAAGGTTTTAAATCATTTTAAGGTTTGTTTTGAAAATTATAACGAATACAACTTTTATTGGGAGAAGATTTGAAATTATGATTGTAGAATAACGAAAATTACTTATATTTCCTAAGAATTTGGGTGCGAAGTTTTCTCAGTTCGAATTTTAACCACTTCCTGCCGAAAAGCGGTTAACTGTAGTTGAGTAAATTAAAACGGAAGGAAGATACTGTTAGCGAGCTCTCTCATGGAGCGCCGTAATCATAAGGCAACTTCTCTGACAGGCAAATGTTGCGTGCAGTCTATACGACCATCAGGAGGCGCATTAATGGAGGACGAGAGAGACCCCAAATTACGCGGCAACTGTGTGGCAATAGGAAAGCCGATTAACTGATCGATGTATGGCAAACTGAAAGGAAACCAATTAAATTAGGATATAGTTTTATAATCTGGCCAAGTGGTTCTCAGTGTAGAATCCTAGGTACATTAATAACTAATGCTGGATCTGTGTAAATTAAATATATGTATGTGTATGTAAGTATGTATGTGTCATGTATGTACGTCTGTAATGTATGTATGTAATGTGTTTTTGTTATTTACAGCATGCTCCATTACATTCATATGTAATATTACATGCACTAATATCTTTATACAATCTCCTTATACATAAATTGAAAACCAAATTTCAATGTTCATATCTTGCCATTGTTGATATTATGTAATGTATGTATTGTATGTATGCATGTATTTGTGTGTGTATGTATATGCATGTCTACATGTGTGATTTATGCCTGCCTATCAACAAAATAATTATTTAAAAACCAAATGTGTCATTAAAGCGAAATTGTAGCCTACATTTGAATTAAGTATTGTGAAACATGTAGCATATCAACGAATTTCTGTTACTTTCACTGACTCATTACACGAATAACAGTTCAATTTTGTACTCAAATTAGAGTCAAATAACGAAAACTTTCGTGTTAAACATTTTTTTAAATTATCTTCAGTGTATGCTAGCCATTTCGAAACGATACTTTCAGACAGACAAAATTGCATTGTCGAATTATAAGGCGGAGAAAGTGGTGTGGTATTTTCACTTCAGCTTTATATAGGCCGAAATTATTGTGAATGAAACCAGCGCAGTGTCTACATATGAATTTCATAGTACATTCAAATTTCCCCGTAAGTTTTAAATAGGTAGGTGAAGAGTCCGAGCCTAGATTTTTTGACTGATATATTTTGGAGTTGCTGTCTAATTTCTAAAGACATTTATGATTTTCTTAATAAATTTAATTCGATATGTTATATATTTAAAAGAAAAATGGGTTACGGTACGTATAATAAATGCTTAATTTTAAAGACTGCAGGTAGTTAATGTATTTTATGCATGATTATATCATAAAATGTACTACTTAAAAAAACTTACAGTCCTAATAATATGAACCACTAACTCTTATTATAGGTATGACAGACAAACGTGATAAAAATAATTTAATTAGTTTAAATTCATAAAACTTAGCATTTTCAGTTGTTCATTTCATCAAATAAATTATAATTTATTATTTTAATAGTCAGATTTATTTTTACAAGATATTTAAACATGTAATTCTATTTCATTGTCGAATGGATATTGTAGTAAATGCTAAGTTGCAGCTATTTCTTTTATAGTGTTGTCTGAGATATAACGTAAATCAAAATGGACGTAAGTAGTCTATAAAAAGTTATGGCAAATAGAAAATAAGCCACGAATTAAAATACAGTATTTATGGCTTTTTTGTAGAAATGGAAATAAATAAATCTTTGCGACAATTATAAAATGATGCACGTATTAAAATGAAGATGAACAGAATGCAGTGTGTCACCAGCAGACTGCCCTTGACATGCGGGTCTGGCGCCCATTAATTTAATTCTGCAGTAGCAAAAGAAGTGTGCTCACCATTACTGATCATGTCATACACCACCATCGCTTTATCTTTCTGCTACAAAGAGTGGCATTGTTAAGAAATCCATCGGAGTCGTATCCAGTTATATATAGGCTACTACGTTGCTATGGCTAAAATAGCCTTCAACAAAAATAGAAATTTACTCACAGGAAAACTAAATTTGCAGCTAAGAAAAAAACTGATGAGATGCTACGTTTGGAGTGTAGCTTTGTATGGAGCCGAAACATGGACACTCAGGAAAAGGGAAAAGAAATATCTGGAGAGCTTCGAGATGTGGTGTTGGAGGAAGATGGAGAGGATTCGATGGACGGATAGAATCACAAATGAAGAAGTTTTAAAAAGAGTGGAAGAAAAGAGACACATCTTGCAAGATGTAAGAGTGAGAAAAGCCAACTGGATGGGACACATTATGAGAAGAAGAGGACTCTTGCTAGATGCCATAGAAGGAAAAATAGAAGGAAAGAGAAGACTAGGAAGAAGAAGAATTGAGATACTGGATGACATCAAGAAGAAAATAAATTATGGAGAGTTAAAGGATGCAGCAGAAAATAGAAGGAGCTGGAAAATGGAATTTTACATGGGAGTGTAGACCTGCCGTAAGGCAGAAGTACCATGAATGAATGAAACTACGTTGTAAGCGAGATAAATTATCCATGTTTTATGGATTGGTAACTAATTTTTACTTATGAGACTTGAAGCTATTCCGGCGTTTGTTATGCAAGATAGCTTTTCGGATTCCAGACTGCTGAAAACGTTGAAGCTGTCCTTTTGAACTATCCGAACTTTCGGCTGCTTTGCTGTGGAGCCATCTTCGGGGAAGAAATGAGAGCTAGGTTGGAAATCCAAGGTCCTATTACTGTGACATCGTTGGTGGACGGTAGCTCTGGAGCGGAGAAATCTGTTAGTGAAATATTGACGTTCTATTATTTGAAAATGAAAATTATGTTAGGTATGATGTAGACATATTTATAGTATACTCGAAAATATTATTCTTGTAGGAACAATATATCTTCAAATTTTAATGTCTCAGTTGAATTTTAGTGAAATAAATTGCTAAAATAAGGATTTATCTCAAATAGACCACTGAAAGTTCTCGATATTTTTATCATTTTAATGTTATTTTCTTAAATAGGGACTGTATTGGAACATAAAAGAGAAAAACTCAATAAGCAATCTGTACACAGGGAAGATGCGTCAAAGGAAAGGAAGTTTTAATTAAGAACGAAGCATTGCTGCTATCAATACAAGAATACAACTTGAACGTACCACAGCAGAGAACTTATTCTTCTATAACTTGTGTCTCTTGTTGTCATGAGGTACACTATCATTTACAGTGTCAACAGCGGCTATACAAATGACTTATTGAATATACGATTTAACATTTTCATATCATTGTTATTGTAGGGTATTTTCTCAGTCTTCTACCCACATGGTACTCGTTTTATTATTAAATAAATGGTGCAAAAATATGTTGCACAAACTTTCTCGCATATACGTGTTAAAGGCTAGCACAGGAGAAAGTATAGAGATAATTAAATTTTATTTATTACATTTTCATAAAACTAACAAGTTTCTAGAACGGAAAGCATCAGGGTCGACCTCTATGTTCAATGCTTTTACCGTGAAATAATAATAATAATAATAATAATAATAATAATAATAATAATAATAATAATAACAATAATAATATTAACTTGCGGTTTGCATGGGTTTCTCAATCTCAAAGGCAAAAATGCAGGATACATTGAGATACAGCCGAACAGTAGTCGTGCACTTTTCTCCAGTCCTCATTTTCATCTCTCTTAGGCCAAAATATTTTCCTAAGTACCATGTTTTCGAACACTGTTTTTACACTAACTTGTATTAACTACTATACTCTACTGCTACTAGACCAGTAGTTCACAAAACTAGGCTACTCTGCTAACTAAACTACAACTGTGGCTATTAGAGACTGGGAGAGCTTAGTCTTTGTTTGCCTGTGTTTCAGTTAGAAAAGGATCTTCAGCAAACTCAGATTTCAGCTCTCCCTACCTATATATTATCACGCTGTTACAATTTTGTCCAGTTTGAGTTTGATTAACTGCCATGTCAGTCAATCAGCATTTAGTTGTCTTGTTATGTCTGTTCTATTTTGCGCTTCTTCTTCTTCTTCTTCTTCTTCTTCTTCTTTTTCTTCTTCAGAGTCGTTCCCCATGAGATTATCCTCTGCTGGGAAGCTCTAACTCTTCAGTGAAGATAAAACTGAAAAACATCTTAATTATTATCTCAAAACTTATGTTTTTTTGACATGATAAATGTGCCTTGATACAAGCTTCCACGACTGTAATAGGCATATTGTAAAAATGAGTGATATTTATGGAAAAGTGTATTGTCAAGAATTGCCACGCATTTATAGTTCATCCAGTTTTCAGTACTACAATACGCACATTCTCAGCATTAACAAAAAAATCTCACTGCTACAATATCCTTTCTATGTTTTCATGAGAGCATTTAATATTAATTTTCATTATTAATAAGTATTGTAGTTGTGGTAGTCGTCAAATTTCCAAACTTTGAAACATCCAGCTGCGTAACACCTGCATAATTTTTCGTCCATCAGAATAGAAGTCACTTGTGCCGTTGTAGCATTAACAGTGTATGAGAGAAGGGCTTACAGTTCACAATGCGAACGATAAGCTAAATATTCTATTACATTTCTTCCAGAAGGGTGGAAGGAAAAGAATTGTTCTCCCGCATTACATATTCCCGATAACAGAATTTAAATCGCCGGCGGGTTGTTGCGGTGGAGAAACACGCTTTGATATCCTGTTGCTGAAACATCATTACCCATACTTACAACTCCCATACGTCAGAGCCCTATAGTCCGCATTGTTCCGTCTGTAGCAACTTCTTCCTCTTTGGGATTTATTAAACCAACTCTGGCTTAGACTTACTTCAAAGATGACAAGGCTTTTGAACTAAAAACGAAAGGAAACTAAATGAATTAGTAAATTACCGTACTTATAATGACCGTCTCAATTTTGTTAGTTTCTATGAACATAATTAGTTATGGCTGCTTTTTGTTCATGAAAGAGGATCGATTGCAAAAATCGGACGTGTTACATACCGTATTTTTTCGGGCTATAAGACGCTCCGGACCGTAAGACGCAACTTGGTTTTAGGATGGAAATTTGAGGGAAAAAATGTGATTCTAAATGAAAATTTTTAAAGGGAGTAATATACTTCATTGCATATACAAATCAAGACATTCTACAACGGATTCAGTGCAAATCGCTTTCTTGCTCAATGTCAGGCTGTTTACAGTTCATTGCCTTTATTTAGAGATACCCACAGAGAGAACTTCTTTTGTTTGAAAGAACCCAATACATCTTTCTTTTCAGTATTTTTTTTAGTTTATTTCGGACCATTAGATGCAACCAACTTTCAAAACTCTGTTTTCAAGATAAAGAAGTGCGTCTTATGATCCGAAAAATACGGTAACTTGCTTTACCCTATGCGTGGACAATACAACATTGTGATATCTGTAATAAGATGCCGTATTTTAGGGAGTGGGTAAAATGTGTCTTAACCTCATGCAAAAGTGTATTGTTTGTCACGAAGGCGTTTGATTTCGTGGAGCCTAAGTGTGTGCAAACGGTGACTGGCTTATAACTACCCTTAAGATAATTTTTGCGAAAATTATTTCACATAACAATTTTTGCCCTCGGTATAAACACTTCCTGTATAAAATTTTAACAAAACGTAGTTTTATAGAAAATAACGAAAAATGAAATTTTCTTAATGTAAAGTGTAAAGACAAAGTCGTCGCCGATCTTCGGGTCATATCCCCAGATGATATATAAGAAAAATGGAAAATTTCGTTTTCGAACCACGTATTTCACAGGCACACAGTCACAGGCCTTTAACGACACGTTTACTTTTGTAACTTTTTGTGAACTTCACAAAATGAAAAAATCAGCGAAAGAGTAATATATGAAGGATGTCTATTAATTTAAAAATCTGTGTTTCTGCATACTCTTGATGAAAGATACTAGGAGGACCGCCAGACTTAACGTCCCCATCCGACGGACGAATCACGATCAACAGAGACATTTGTCTCCAAGTCAATGGCACTGGGGGATGGGAGCCAGGTATATTTGGTACACAGACTACTGATTAGAAGCTGTACCTCACTTCCCCTCCTAAATCCAGTCTCTCGGGGCCAGATAAAAACATGCCCCTACCGGGAATGGAACCGGGATGGAAGGCAGGCGTGCTGCCAAGCATAACAGCTGCCATTATAACAGCATATGCTTGCGCATAGAACGCGCATTTTCATTTAGTTGTTAGGCAACACTTAGGGCTACACAAGAGTGATACAATGACATAAATTGAAATTAGTAAATTAAATGTATTATAATCCCGACCTTTTTAAAACATAAATGTACCTTTACCGATTATTTTGCTCTGTCCAGTGGAAGAAGATGCAAGTTTTTAAAGCTTATGTGAGTACTAGCTTAAAAGGCCCGGCGTCGCTCGGGTTTTGTATTTTGTTAATGCGAAAATAACTTATGAAGGACTTTCGATTTTCAAACTCTAGGTCTTTAAGGTCTTTGTATAGGTATTAAGAATTTGAAATGGGGAAGAACGACTTATCACACACAAACTATTCCCTCAGAAAACGCTAGATAGGCTATAGCTTATTATAGCTTCTAGCAGATCCCCACGGCTTCTCCCAAGATAATTAATTGAAAGATTAACAATTAAGAGCAAAATAATGAAAGTATTATATTTATTAACACTTTGCACGCGAAACATTCATAGGTGTAAACTAAACATTTGATAGGCCTAATTAATGAAACAGCTATAAATCCGACTTTGAAGTGAATTTCACGATTAGAAAATAAATGGAAAAATGCAGTATTCGAAAGATTATGAGAATTGAAATAGATTAAACTCACGATAAAAAAAAGTGCGTAAATGTATTTGACAGACAGACATAATAATAATAATAATAATAATAATAATAATAATGTTTTATTTTGCCTGGCAGAGTTAAGGCCATAGGGCCTTATCTTCCACTCAACCAGGATAAATACAAAATACATTAAAGTAATACCTACAAAAAACAAATACACTAGATACCATATATAATAGTAACGAAATGCTAGCAATAGAATATTAAAATATAAGAAAATAATGAGTCCAATAATGAAAAGAGAAAACAAAGTGAATTAAGAATTACATATACTCGTAATTGGGTGTGTGTATATAATCCTAATATAATAACACTAAAACTGGAACCTAAAACTAAGAAATTAACAAATTTAGGCAATATATGCTAAGTGATATAAAATATTGTACAATGTAAAATTAACCTATGTTGTGTACATTAGTACACAGACATAGTACATTAGTTTTTATTTATATAGGTGAAGAATGGAATAAGCCTGCTGAGGCCGTGATTTCTATATTCATTTGTCCAGACTTATAATTCCGTTACATTTCAGGCAGATTTAACGACCCTACATAAGATATTTTAATTACGATTACATATAAAAACGTTGTAGCCAGGACCCCGAACTAAGCAACTTCCCCGGAATTTTCTGTAAACTATATTCCATGTCAAATAAAATATCTATCTACTCTTATACAATTCAACGGCCCTAAATAGCGTGCTTGCTCGCTCGCTTGCTTCGTGAGACATCGGGTATACTCGGCGATGTTCGTCTCTTGCAGTGTAAACTTTCGTGACGACTACAAAATTAGGTAAACCGCTATTATATAAGGTCTAAGTGAAATGAACACAATGGACAAATATTCTAATTTTATTTTTACTTACAATTTTCATAGCTCTGAACCACAAACATTTTTAATAATCTACCAGTGTAAATTTCTTAAAAATCCTGGAGTCAATGAATCATGGCGGGCGAAGCACCGGGGGCACCAGCAGTAAAATATTGAAGGTTTAACTCTTGAAATATCGCTGATAATAATCCAAACAAACCATTCCTTCCCTTGAAACATTATATAATTTCTGAAAATTACACTGAAATTATAAAATAAAATTCACACCATATTCATGTCAATAAACAGTTGAGAAACAATACGTATTATGTGTTCACAGGTTTCTTTGGAACTGCATAATCGATTCTGATATAGTTTTCCCAGGGGGCGCTTTCTAATTTTAGAATGTACTCTGAAACAGGAATTTTAGCTGTTTCATTAATATTATTAATGGCTTAGTTTATGAACGATTCGCGTGCAAGTGTTAATAAATATAATGCTTTAATAATTATTATACTCTTAATTTTTAATTTTTAAATGAATTATCGTGGGCGAAGCCACGGGCACCTCCTAGTGTTTAACATTACCTTATCGACATCTATAGCTTTTATAACAACCTGAGATATCCATTGCCTTCCATAGCGATCGCGACGATATTATTTCCAAGGTATGACAATAATAGATAAAGCCTTCTGCAATTGATTTGACAACTGAAATGAATAACTCAAAACTGATGCTTCGAAAGCGTAAAAAATGCACGTTTTCTTGCCGTTTTTCACTCATAACTCGCGAATGAAGGCTAAAATTAAAAATGTAGTATGACAGAAACCTTCCCGGGAATGTACCCAACAACTTCCCAAAGTTTCATGGCGATCGGATGAATGGTGTAGTAATGCATAAAGGACACACACACACACATACATTCATTTTTATATATATAGAGATTAGAGAGCACAATAATTTTGCCAAAGAAATTTCATAAGTCGGCCGCGTGCCCGACTCTAGATCAAAAGGTCACGGGACCAAATGAGATTGATGCTCCAGGACGTAAAAATCATCTGGGAGGAACTTTTAAGCAGGGGGCCCGTGTCGTAGATTTTACGGCACGTGAAAGAACTCCAAGCCTAAATTAGAGCTTCTGGACAAAATTCCTCCACCCTTTCACTTCCCAGTAATACCTTAGTTCTCGGGGTGGGTTTTGAGGCTTACTACTAGTCACTCTGCCCTCTATCGGGAAATAAGCGTAACAAAATTCAAATAGGTATCAGTAACCTCTTCTTGGAGGCCCTATGCTTCACGACTGGAGCAATAGAAAATATGATTCCTAAAAATAGATAATACGCTTATTACGGGTGACGTAACGATATCCTAATGACAACTCATTTCGAAACAGTTTTTCATCGGTGTGGTATCGATTATTATCGAACACGAAACGAGTCCTTGAGTAAGAGCTGGAAACTGCATAATAAATAGTCTGTATTTAAAATCAAACCAAATCTGTTCGTGTTAAATTCAATATCACACAAAAATGAATTAATTTCGTGTTGCCAAAATCCGTTGGTTTCAAGAAATTAACAATAAGGTAGCTTTGATTTAACCGACGCCATGACTTGCCATCTCTCGCAGAAGACAAGAACTATTACAACCAGCTGGCGGGAAGGGCATGGTGGACTCGTTGCTGTTTGTTTGTGTGAATCTAAAAGCTCAAAATATAAGTATATTCGCGTTGCTCGTTTCATAATCATACTCGTATCTTAATAAAAGCCATTATAGGTTTGTTGCATAATGTACTGTTTTACTGCTGATTGTGTATGTTGCTCTATAATGTCGTACAGATTCTGAAATTAAAGCCCATCCACTTATTTTATTATGAGGTAACATCCTATGACTCACTTCTTTGTGATTTTTAGTTCCTAATGATTATATGTAGGATCTGGAAGTTTACGAAGGATCATATTTTTAATAATGCACTCTATTACGTACTAGTATTAAAATGTGTACAAGAAATGAAAGAAATAACAGAAAATTGGTGGTTTCATTTTGCATGTTGTTGCAAATTTTGTTAGTTTCGCGATAATGCATAAAATTTGCTAAAATATTTATGCATATTTTATTAATTTGTCACATTCATAACGGCATATTTCTAACAGATTTTGAATATTGTGCACATTTCATTTAATTAAAACATTTAGGCCTACTGCATATTTGGCTAAGTGAATATTTTGAGAATTGACTGAAGAAAAACTGACAGTACATAGCCTAATTCTTTCGGAACTGTTTGTACAGTGTTAAATCAACTTTTTACTTCAATAGTTTTCAATTTACTAAAATTTCTTACATTGACCTAGTTTTTAAAATGTTTTGTAATGTAATTTATATAACTTGTACTATTTTTTTGTAATTTATAATCCATTTCACCTAACAAGAGAGCATAAAGTACCATATTAAATTCACTGAAATTGTAGAGCATATTTTATTGTGTTCCGAAGCATATTTTACAAATTTTAAAGCATATTTGCATGCGTATTTCGTATTCTGATAGAGCATTAACTTCCGGGCCTTAATTGTATGCAAAGTGGTTAATTTTAAAAACATGTGATTTAAGAATGAAACCTTTTTGAAATGACAGACGTATGTTCGTATTTTCTTGGATTGAAGATTCTGTGAGGTAAAATGGGATTAACTGAGGTAGAAAAATCCCTGCTGAGAAGCCTGCACTGGTACAAAAAGTGGATAAGGTTTTAGCTTGCTGGACAGCAGTAGCACATGTGATGCTTCAGCTTCGAGAGGTCGGTCACAATGTCAGTTATATTTAACTTGATTTGTGCTGTAGCACTCCGGATTCTATTTCACAATCAAGTACGCGGTGTAAAGAGCCTCATGTACAACAATGAAGCTTTTCATTCTCGGAGCCAGAGGTAACAAAAAAGCCCATCGATTACGAATCGTAACTTCCACTCGAAACATATTATGAGGAACCAAGGGCCCTGGTAAAGCGTGCAAGTATCATTAGACACGCTGTTCAAGTAGATCCTTCTTTTTTTGTGTATTTTTAAGATAGGAATGCCGTTCAATAATTAATGAACACATTTTTTCTTTGCCAAGAGACAGAAGTTTTATGATTGTTTTGTAGTGGAAAAGGAAAATTACAAACATTTACAAGTACCTATGTACAAGTACTTTTAGTTAAGTTAAACGATTTTCAAAACACACAATTTCAAATGAAAAAAATATAAATTATATGTTGTGGACAGTGTACATAAAGATTCGTGTGTGAACACAAATAAATAGGCCTGTCAATTGAAATAGTGAAAATTATGTAGGCACAAAGTCCATATAACTAATTCGAAAGTTGTAAGTTCAAATTAGGATACAAGAATTGCGGTATTCTGATGAGATATATATAATATTAAGGCTTCTATAAAATATTAAATGTAAAAAGCCTTAGTCAACTTCATAAGAAGTAGTCCAGCTAGTCGTCGAACCACAGACAACTCTTTCAATCTGACAACGCCAGGACAAGTCTTTGCATCCGAGAAGGTATCACAAACTTCAGTGGACTGTTTTCCTCATCTATCCTATAGTCTGCATCTTGCATTTCCTGGTTTTATCTCTTGAGGGCGCAGTCCATGGGAAGAAATTAGTTTGAGATGTAGAATTAAAATTATGAATTAAGAAAATGACTACGAAACAGACCAGCTGAATGGAACCGTGATGACAAGGTCTCTTATCTCTCGATAGTGTATCAGACTTGAATGGAAATAAATCTTAATAGTGCATTATTTGCAACGAGCCTATAGTGCCATTCATTAAGAGGCGACTTTTTTAATGATAATCTTAAATTACCATTATAGTCAAGTTTCATACTACTGCTTTTGTTCGACCGTAATAAAATGTCAGATTTTTGAGCTTTTAGAATATATTGTGATTGATAAAACAAATGACTATATCTCGGCGATAAACTGATAGTAAGTTCTCGTCGTGTGCGATAGATGGCAAGTGACAAAGGATGCAGTGAGCAAGGCTTCTCTTGGGCGTTTGAACATTTTAACCTCAAAGCAAACGCACATTAAAACACACGAAATGAACTCAATTTATTATAGTATTAAAATTAACACGAAGTGAATTGATTTTATTTTAAAATACAGGTTGTTTATTGTGCAGTCTCCATTGCTGCTTACAAAGCTTGAAGATTGTACGATATTAATCTATAGCTGGGATAATGGAGTTCTGTACTTAAACGTATGTTAGTGAGATACTATTATGCAATAAGCATATTAAGTATGGTCGAACAAAACCTAATTTTGTACATAAAGAAATGAGGAATAAGGCGGTGTATTACGACTAGAATAAATCAAATCAGATGCAGTCAAAGAAACGTGCTACGTTACTCATTTATCGATCCTGTTATTTTCAAAAAGTAATTATTTTTTACTATTTATTTTTAAAAGATTGTAAGCCTGATATATCTTGCACTGCTTTAATAAGCTTATAGTTGCGGAAATTAAAAATACAGTTGCAAAATAAATATAAGTTATGGCTTTCCTTTATGTATATTCCTATCCTTTCATCATTGAATGTCAAACGCTGAGAGGATGTATCCAAGGACTGTAAATACTCTAAAGTTATTCGTGGAGGGGGCTGAAGATGAGTTTGAGATGCAGGTAGAGGAAAGGGAAATTGGAATTTATGTGTTTCGGATACAGACGGTTATATCATAAATATGTACCAGAGAGTTGCTTGGCGACTAGCAAAGCTCTTGCACTGAGAACATTATAGAGAAACACGGAACTGTAGGCCAGGTAAAGCTTACACTCTAGGATTTTCACCAGAGTTTCGGGTTTATTTGAAGCTGGTGCTACTACATTTGGTTTCCAGCCGCATGGTAATGCCGCATTAATAATCAATGGGATTCGCTCCCAACTTAGTAATGCTCCCCTAACATACTCACAGATATGGAAAACATATATTATTTGATTTATGCGAGGCTGGGTTACGGAGAAAAACAGGTGAATTGAAATTCATATTTTGATATTCGCGGCAGGCTGTGAATATGGAAAGTTACGGTGAAAGAAGGAGGACCCTATGAAGTGAAAGTGTAGTCTAGCACACTCAAGAGGGTAATACCTTTGCAGAGGCTCTGAGAAACAACCTGTTTAGCTCGTTATAAACTGAATAAAAGAGTATTTTGATCTGAATGAAGACTTATAATACGTATTCTGTAAATAAATACACAAGACTTTTTACTATCTCAGATGGATACATAACCAAAAACTTTAAAACAATAAGTAGTAATACTCTGTTACTCAATGGCAATACACAATTCCTAAGCAAGCTAAAGGAATAAATATTAGGGTATCTATTTTATGGAACCCGGAGGCTCATAGCCGCGCTCATATGAACCCACGAACTCTATTCTGTGTTAACTCCATCCTAATATCCCTTGCAAATCCTATTTCCCAAATATTGTCCTCTGTCTAGTTATTCCTAGTGGTCTTTTCCCTTTTCCGGCGCAGTTTTGCCTACCTTTTAAGGGTCAGTCCACTGACAACTTTTGATTATGCAGCCATTTCATAAAATATGGGAATTTTTCCCTCAAAGAGAGAAGTTATAAAATTATTGTAATTGGGTGGTCAAAAATAAGTTTAAAACCTCAAATTCTCTGAATTTTAAGGACTTAGGTGTATCTGAAGTGGTTTCATGTGTAAAATCTGTCGATTTACTTATTTATTGCGTTGAGTTACTTTTTTTCCCATTTTTAACATGATTGTAACACTCTTTAGTACCAAGTAGTCAAGAGTAATCAGCTATGTCCATTTTCATTTGAGAAAATATACATCTTAAGGTACAACTTGGTATAAGATTAACTTTAAAAAAATATGTGTGGTTAATTACTATGTAAAATAACAAACAGGGGAATTTTTGTCCCACCCGTAACAGTGATATTTTTGTTAAATTATTATTGATGAGTTAAATAAATGTTCTGACAACCTGGAAACAGTTTATAATTTGTATTTAATCCCTCATACCTTCATTAATAACAACATTAAGACCCTAACAGTAATAGCAGAACAGAAAATGAGCTTTTGTTTTGCATCATTAAAATCAGTGTCCAAATTATGTCCCACCCGTAACAGATTAAGAAAAAAACAAATTTAAAATATCTAAAATAAATTTTATATAATGCTTTTCATGTAGTGTGGAGGAGAAGGCATTGTAAATTTTACAGAATGTTAAGAACCAATTCTAGTTTATTATTTATGATATGTAATAAACAAAAATAGTTTTTATAATTTGCTAGATTGTCCCACCCGTAATTATGAAATGGCTGTATGTCTTTTGGAACAATATCTTGAAACAATATGTATCATGTAAAGGAGTAGCAATACCAAAGTTTGTGTGAGTTTTAAGATTAATTAGTTTCTATGATTTATTATTTATACCGATGTGTTAAATTTTTCAACTTTGAAATATTTAAGTACTACCCAAGACACAGTCCATATTATGTAATGTAATTAACATTTTTCTTAATAAAATATCATAATAATATTTTCCGCTATATTAATGAACGGGAATATGTGGATATTTAATAGCTATCTGCTGTAAAAAAATCCATTAAAATGCACAGCATTCATATTTAATTGAAAATAGCAAATCAAGATAAACATTGCATAGAAATATTCGAATTTACCGTAGCTATTTGCTGTAAAATATTCAATAAAATTAATTAATATTCAATACAAATAGATGACATCAAATAACAAAAAACTTACTAGAAAGTGAATTTCCAGCTCTTGCTGCTAATTTGGTTTCAGCCAACTTGGAAAACTTACCTTCAGTTTTAGATTATATGCCTACCTATGCTATTGTATGCACACACATAGCCTATGTATATACCATAGTATATATTTATATATACTGGTATTGTTTTCAATTCAGGGTTTGACTATGTCTTCAGAGCCCTCAGTAAAAATTGTACTTGAAATATTTACAGTGAATGCTTATAGGGCAAAATTTTGTTGTTGCTGAGAAAGTGGAAGCTCCTGAGTGGAGTGACCCTTACTTTCCCTATATTTTTGAGCCTGGATTTCATTTTTTGCTGAATGAAAGTTCTAAACTTTGCTGGCGTGTCACACTCACATGACATATTAAAAGGATTAGGAGTAGAGTCAGGTTCTTTAGTGTAGTGTTATTCAACAGAGACTTGAGTGGCTGCTCATTATCACATTACCATGCGCCGCTTAAACAAGTGCTTCCCTTTGTTGTTTACCGTGTTACTGCAAGATAATCTTGTATATTATTTCCACTTTCCTTGACTTTACTAGTTCATGCTTACTAAAATTTCCTGGCGTTTCATGTGTCAAGTTTTTTTTTTTTTTTTTTTTCCCCCAGGTAAGCTAGGATAAATTAATTCCTTAAGTTATATTCTAAATCCTTAAATTCTGGATTCTATATAGCCCATCTCTGCGCTGCGGAGAGTCGGTAGCACGCCTGCCTTCCACTCCAACGACTCTGATTCATTTCCCGACAGGGTTGGAGAATTTTTAGTAGTGATAGATCCTCTTCCAGGGTTCAGAGGACTGGGTATTGTATGTTGTACCAGTATGATACTTCATGAGATTGTGTGGGGGACGGAAAATGTCTGCCATTGTGTCTGCACGCGCGATAACTTAAATACGCTTCATCGGATCTTCATGAAACTTGGTATACGCACTTATAAAGTCTATGGGAAAAAGCCTATTTATATTGGACCAAATCGGTTGAGTGGTACCGGAGTAATGCCCAATTTAGTGCATATTTTAATGGTAATATAAGAAAGGCGCGATAACTCAAATACGCTTTATCGTATTTTCATGAAACGTGGTATGAGCATTTATAACATCCATGGGAAGACGGCTGTGGAATTTGGACCAAATCGGACGACCGCTACCGAAATAACTAGTAATTAACGGTCACATCTATTGTAATGCAATATTCTCCGAAAATCTGTAGCATTTTGATTGGCTCGCGGCCGAGCTCCCGTAACTAATGTAAACAAGACGCGATCAGATGTATCAGTTTCTGCAAGTAGAAATAATTGGCCAATTACTTCTATTCTATTCTATTCTATTTTGTGCCCCTTAAGGAGGAGAGGCGGGGTGGGAACGCCCCTATGCACCGCAGCCGTTGCCGACTTATTATACCTACCTCCGGGATGGGATGAGTTGCGTGCCCATAGGCCGCCCCGGACCCGCAAAGCCCCCCGTGGGCCCCCACGGAACTCCCCTACATCCAACAAGCCTAGTACCATGCCACGTGTGCGCCACCCCCTGCGGTACCTCCAACCGGGAGCCCCGACAGGTTCGTGACACACACCACCAACAACCTCTTGACCACAAGCGGCGGGGAAAATGGGAGAGGCCCCCAAAGGGCTCTAACTGCCGAAGCAGACCTGATGCCAGAAGTGGAAACAGGATGAGGATGAAAAGGGGGAAAGGTGAGATGAAGTGGAGAGTGTTGGTGGAATGAAAGGGGAAACGGGAGAACCCCGAGAAAAACCCCCCCAAAGCACGGCTTCGTCCACCACGAATGACACACCCGCCGGCCCCGAGATTTGAACTCAGGACCGCAAGCATGCCAGGCTCTCTACAGCATGAGCCACCGCGCCGGTTCGGCCAATTACTTAATAAAGAGCATGCTTTTATTTCCTATTTAATATGAATGTTAATTTTGTTGTTATTGATATAAGACGCTACAAGAATACTGCATGGCCCACAATATATTAAACATAACATAACAAACTGCCAATCGTTGATTCATATTGTTAGCCCGTCTTCATTGATTCATCACTTCAAAACGATGTCAGTGTAAATAAATGTAAATAAAAGATTTAAAACACAACTAGCCATTGAATACGCAGGTGTTGTTGACATAATATTGTGCATTCTATCGATATGTATGACTACCGATATCTACATTATATTTTAATATGAGTATTTTTCTTATTCGCTCCTTTATAATTCCTGACAGATTGATTTCAGATTGACTTTAATTCATTCATAACCTGACACAAACATGTCAGCGATCGTAGGCCTATACTTACATCATTAATATTATTGCATGTGCATTTTGTAAAATGTTGACATATTTTAAGAATTTATTATATCAGTATATACGAATATGAATTAAGGTTAAGAATCAAACTTAGACCTTTGTTCATCCGCAAGCCGTTCTTAATGAGTCGATCTAGAGCTAAACAAAAGCATGTCTATAGGCCAGAATAACTTACATCCTTTACAGGCATTGGTGTGGACGTCCTTTGGCATGGAAGGTTAAACACGAAAAAGCAAAAATAACTCTTTTCTAAAATAACTATGCATGTTAGTCTTTATACTTGAGGTTCCGTAGGAATGTTGTGCATGCAAAATCTGTTTAGTTTCTGATTACAAAATTAGTTGAGAGTTTCTCGCCACAGTAACACGCACTTAAGTAATACTCATAAATTATTTTGTAGTATTTCATTTTATAATTTGCATACAATATTATGCTAAATGTATAATTAAAGGAGCGGGTAAGTTACAGATTCATATATTTACAAAAAATATTTCCTTGAATTGAAAGCATGATAATAATAAATGGTTAAAGACCATTTTTTTTATGAAAACGAGCTAGCATAAAATACAAGGAGAACGTATCCTCCATCTATTGGTTGGCGAATGGTGCACTTCATAGAATGCGCTATGCTTTGTCGCTGGAAAAAAAAAAAAAAAAAAAAAAAAAAAAAAGAGTACGTGCTAGTGAAATTAATTTTGATTTAGCTACAAATCCATACAATTCACTTTTGCCAATAAATCATAAAAATGGACGATATTGAAAAAGTTCATTCCTCCAGTGTATAAGCAGTGGTGTAGTGTGGATAATGAAAAGAATTAGGGGAAGACCCAGCATGTAAATGTAAAGTCTTTAATTTTTTCCAGTTAATTAGTTAACATTTACCTCAGTGCTAAACAACGACTATCTTATGTGTGTTGGAACACAATGTAAGTAAAATCATTAAGATAAGTACGGTTTTAGTTATCATATTATTAGTTTTGTGCTAAAAATTTATCAAAAGTTTGATTGAGATGTGAGAACTGGATAAGTCCATTGTCATTTTCTGTTAATAACTCACTTAAGACTGAGTTAATATTTACTTTATTAGTAAAAATTCTGAAAACATATTTGTTACATTGCAGTGGTTCCAAAAAATAAAATACTAAATGATGAAATAAAATTAAAATAGTTTTTCCTGATTTTCTGAAAAATATTGTATTGGTTTTTATCCACATATCATTCTCATCCTTCAATTAAAACTTATATTATTTTCAAATCTTACAGCTTAACCGCATTGAAATTCAGCAAGATATCGCTAAACTATATTAATTACAACGTGTTTTAATGCCACATAATTCTAGTGCCTGTTCATAAATTAACTTCGCATTTTTCCTAGCTAGATTTTAGATGTGCCATAGCGAGGACATAGATAGTGTACAGAATGATTTATACGTCTCTGGATAATTTCTGTTTCAATTAGCTGAAAAGGCCGGAGGGTCCAGTTTGGTTGCAATTCATTATAAAATAAAAGGGTGTAGGTTTCGTATTTTTTTCTTTAAACTGAAGTACACAAAAGTTATAAAAGTTAGAGATAAGCAATAAAAAAGGGGTTCATGTACCACGCTATCCCATCGTTATAATTACATTCTAATAATTTTCGGTAATAGTCTGTGAGTTGTAGGCTTGATCTTTAAATGACTCAAAGTACAATGTAAGCTGGTTGAAGTCATCTAGGACTTTGCATCCAAAATGATTCGCATGCTATTTTGGTCCTGAAATTTTCCCCCTTATGTCAGAATTTTCTAGCAGAATATGGCTTTTGGTTTTAAGCTCTGGTTTTTGCTTTAGCATAATTTTAGTCTTATAAGCAGCTTTTCATGACCAGGTTGGCTTCTCTGCCCCGTAACACCATAAACTTTGCATAAACCTTACTGTACTTGCTCTATGCATTAAAAATAAAGCTGTTCTAGATTCGTTTTTATTTACGGAACACCATCACCTACTAGTACTTAATACCAAGGAAATTACTTCAGCAGTCTACTTACGAGATTTACTTCGGAAGCCATTACAGTTTTATGAGTTTAGGCTATGCTTATTATGTATGACTTTATCTATTCAAGGTAGAGATGAAAGGAAACATCGTATGATATGATGATAGTAATAATAATAATAATAATAATAATAATAATAAAAATATGTATTTAATCTGGCTTAGTTTTGGCCTTAAGGTCTTCTCTTACACTCAATCAGAGATAGGAAAAAAGGAACAAACAAATACACTAACGTAGTTCTATAAGTAGTAAGAATACACTAGTTATATACATATACATATACATATTCAGTAATTAGTACATAAAATTAAACTATTTTAAACAAATATGTTACACTAAGAAAAGAATTAACTTAGCTTTAGACCTACAATGCACAAGAAACAATCAAAAGCAAATGTTTTATACCTAAAAAATTAGCGTTTTTTAAAATAGATGTTCGTTTAGAATAGTTTTAAACGTTGACAGCGTACAACAGACCCTGATGCTGGAAGGAGTAAGGTTCTAGGAATGTGTTGAAGTTACAGTAAAAGACAGGGAATATATATGTATGTTCTGTGCATAACAATCATCGATATTACGATAAATCCAGATTTAGCTATATTTTTCTTTAGTCCTAGCAAATTTATCTTAATAATATGTAGGATACTATAACGGTGAAGCTTAGAAACAACCTTTTATAACAATATTTTCAAGTTTGATCATTATTGCGAATCAAAGCCAGTGAAGCATTTCTGTTATGTTTTGATAATATGGGACATTGCTACTGCATTCAGTAGCTTAGGCCAAATACTATGAGGACAATACAGGCACTTTGCGATATATCAAGGGAGAATATCTTGAGCACCATCTAGCAGCCCAACCTGCTACTACTGAATACAGATGCAGTAACTAGATACAAAGATATCAACCAATTTCTATTAGAGGAACCGAAGTAGCCAACCTCGGCATGTTATGTAAAAGGGATATGATTTTTCTATCTGTCTATGGCCCATAAAAAATGCTGGTTTGGAAATAAATTACCTAAAATAATTAAAACAAAAAAGCAACATTGAAAAAAAAGAGAAAGTTGTTGTTATTGGCAACCGCTAAGTTGAAAGTTCATTGATATTTTGAGAACTATTTCGGAAGTTCTGTGTTTTGTTTGCTCATTATTATTCTTATAATTACTTAGTGTTTGGTGAAACATTAAAACATTGCAGTTTATATGTGTTTTGAATATTTTAATTAGCCCCCAAGTTTGCAGGTTGTGGCACTAGGAGTGTTGCAAAATCTGTCCCCCATTTTTCCATTGTCAAAGCAGTAAGTGTCCGGTATTATCCTATATTGTATTTGCTTGGGCCTATGCGTTGGCAAGTTAACAATCTAAAAGAATCCGCAGCCAAAAGAGGCTATAAGAAGGTGGATAAAAAGTTAATATTTAACAAATATAATTTCCCATTTCTGTATGAACTTCGTAAAAAAAGTGTATTTTTAAAAAAAATTAATGCATTGTTGACCGCACGCTATCGTCATAAGCAATTAATATGACATTATTTTGGTATGACATTAAACAAGGGGCTGAGAGGTTCATTGTAGACGGGAGGTCAACCGGACAGCAGCACAATATAATGGCGGTCCGGTAATTCACAGTCGTTTTAACTCTTACAAAACAGTCATTGTAGTGCATCAAATGCATATGCTGTAAAAGGTCATAATGGATATTTTAATTGGATCCTATGTTATTCTATTCAATTCCATTAATACAATTCAAGGCATAACCATTTCGGATTAAAAGCGAAATACAAGCTGCATTAATACTATATAATGTGGCTATGCTAGCTACTGTCATAAATAAACTGCAGAGTCCTTTAAATACCTCGGGACTACGTGGCCGCTACAGATATTATCAGTTTATTTTAATTCCAGTGAACTCGGCTTCATGTTTAACCAGCCTTTGCCTACTGCCGCTTTGTTATTCATGCATGATGAAAAATTTCCGTTCATCTCTGTTTCAGTTGTAAATCCAATTTCTTCCTGCAGAAGGATATTAATATAACTTGCCTGTTGTGTACAATTCCGTATTTTTTCCTATCAGTTTGTATTTAATAACCAGGGCCCGGATTCTGATGACCTAAAATTGTTTGAAAAATGACCTATAAAAGACCCTAAATTTGAAAGAAAATGACTTAATAATTATGAAAAATGACCTAAAAACTGATATTTTATTTATTAAAAAATATTATTGTACACACCAAGTTATAGACTAGTTTGTACATAATTTTAAAAACTGTAAATAACTGTAATGTTGTGAATGTTCTTTTCTCACGGAAATTTATAGTGGCACTGAGGCACTGGTAAGACAAAATTCGGCATTTCCTTTTGTAGTCATCCGGATTATATTGTTGTTTATTGAGGGTAAACAGTAGTTTGATCTCTCAGATCCAAGCAGGTGACAGACTCTGGTGCCAAGTCAATCTAATCATAGTAATATAATACAAAATTTTGGCGTTTCTTTGATTCTTTTTTCCGACTGAGACATGTCAACATTTTAACGCCGAATTTTTCCTTCTTGCATTGAACAAACAACATTTCAAACACAGCACCGCTAGCGACGAAAAAAAGTTAATACACTCACTGTGAATACATGAAAATGACTAAATAAGGAAGCAAATGACACGAAAATTACAAAATAATGACCTAAAATTAAAATAAATGCCCTAAAAATTGAAAATTGCATAAAATGACAAAAAATGACCTAATAAAAATGCATTTCTATCATCTAGAGGCCATGATTAGTATTTGCCTACAAGTTGGCAATGTCTGTGCAGCATCAATAAAAAGATGACATATCATTAGAATCCGGGCCCTGTTAATAACGAACCAGTATTTAATGAAACGAGCCTGTAATGGTATTTATTAAGATATGAGTATGTTTATGGAACTCGCTTTGCTCGTTTCATAATTTCCATACGAGTATCTCCATTACCATTATAGACAAGTTGCATTATACGTCTGTTTTTGTTCGACCGTAAATAAATGTTCTAGTTTGGAGATTTTAGTTTCATAAAAAGTTTTAAAAAAGAAACCGGCTGACCGCGGCAGTTAGCTGTAAGTAAGTTGTCCCAGTTCTTGTCTTCGGCGATAGATGGGAGCTGATGACGTAGGTCAAGTTAAAGCTTGTTCTTGGTCGTTTTCTTGGAACGAAAGTATTTTTACAATACGATGAACTCAATTTAGAATAATACTAAAATTAACATAAACCAGGGTGGTTTTATTTTAAATACAGGGTGTTTACTACAGATTTTCATTTGCTGCTGTGAAGATTTCAAGGTTGTTCCGAGTTTGATAATAATCATTACCACACTTGTATTAAAAAGAAAATCTGTTTCGGAATGTGTCATTGTAATGGTACCGTTACAAATTACCAACACGTGTAATAAGCGTATTGCAGTCGAACAAAAAGTATTGCTTAAATATAATGTTAATATAAACCTAAAGTAACTAAGGGTCGTAAGTTAGAATTTTATTATTTCGTTAATTTTTCTTCTTTTCCATACATTCGTGATCTACATTTTTCTATTACATATCATAGAAACTTTCCCGGCAGATGTTGTTAATTACAAGTTCTAGGGAAATCGCCGTGTGAGATCAACACACTCTGTTGCAATCCTCAGGGACACTGGAATAATTTCTTCATTGTCCCTCAGAATGGAAACCAGAATGCGTATATAATGTGAGAGCGTTGATCTCACTCGGGTGATTGCCCGAGAATTTATAATCGGTTATATTTATATGGTTTTGACGGTTTCTTTAGTATGGAGTCGAAGCTTTAGCATCAGTATTTGCACTGTTAGTCTACTAATCAATTAATTACTATAACATTATTGTATTGTTTTTGTTAATTCATTCTTATACAATACTAGCATGTGCCCGCGGCTTCGCCCGCGATAATTATTTCAAAAATTAAAAATTAAGAGCATAATAGTTAAATCATTATATTAACACCTAAATCATGTGGACTACATATCACGATTAGATAGCGTCACCTGGTAAAAGCGACCTCAGATTAGAGTTCCTTGGCCCAGAAAACCCCTGTATAGTGAGTTTCGTCCAAATCGAACAACGTTTGACCATATTTAGGCTAATATTGATTATCCCTATAATAATAATAATAATAATAATAATAATAATAATAATAATAATAATAATAATAATAATAATAATCCTCTTCGGTGTAGGTTGAAAATTTCACATTATGTTTGCGTGCCTTGACATTAAAAACAAATGAATCGACCAGCGTGAGCTACAACATTCAAGAGATCGCGATGCTTTTATGTCGAAGGTTTGACAAAAATAGCCAAAGCCTAGTGTAATTGATTTGTATTACTGAAAACTCATGCTTCGAAAACGGAATAAATACACGTTTTCTGCCCGTTTTTCACTCATAACTCACGAACTAAAGCGAAAATTAAAATTCCGGCTTCGAGGTGCACATTCCGACCCTTTAGTCCGCCTATGTATAAAATTTCAGATCTCTGCGTTCAGTAGATTTCGCTGGGCATCGCGGACAGACGGAGGAGGACAGACACTTCCTTTTATTAATATATATATGTTTTTGTTTATATTATAAATACGTTACATGATGAAATTCTGATGCCGGGTAAGAAAAAACCTCGTGAACCTTACTTCACAAGATTAATTAATTAAACACATACGTAAATAAGTAAATAAATAATTTAATACATGTTGTTACTGTTGAGTACCGCCTAATATGTGAAAAATGTCATCTATCGTATAATAAAACTTCACACGTCGGCAATATAAATAATCCATTGGATAACAAAGATGCGCTTTTAACTTCAAATCGTCATTACACTGCTATTTAAATCCCAACTACAATAACCAAATGAACTTAATTGAATATTGGTGTTATTAAAAATTTTGAAAAGCGTATTTCTGTAAGAAAAACTGAAACAATGCACTGTGTGACAGCGTGAGCTATTTCTACTTATTTTCATCGCTTCACCCCGAGGAGGGATTTTTCGAAAGGCCTATTTCCGGAAATTTAGATTTCCTATGCCCGGATTTAATTTTTCCGAACGCTTTTTTTAAATTCATGAAATCCGATTTAATGTTTCATGTTGCGGAGGAAAGATCTATGTGTAATTTAATTATCTGGCTAAGGTAACCCTTTACGATTTTTAAATTACATTAATTCATATTTTTCACAGGAGAACGACATTTTCTATTCCTCTTAAAAGCAATGCTTTCGTTTTAGTTGGGTGGAATTGTAGCTTATTATGTTATGTTATGTTATGTTTGGAAAAAAATACCTATATCAGAATAATCGCTTTGGAAAATGGATTTGGAAAAAAATGGGCTTAGGTAAAATAACTTGTCGGAAAAATTAATTCATGAAAATGAATCCGGAAAAATTAATTCAGGAAAATGAGCCCGGAAAAATGGCCAAGTGATTGTGCTTACCCCTCTACTTACCCCACTCGTCATTTGACTTCACTGATGCATACATTTTTTGACTGGTTCTGCAATTTTTTACCGGGCTGAGATCTCAGAAAAACTTGCTTTTAAACCTCTGTATTAATAGTTAAGAACGCTAATCATTAAATCACAGGCGGTCTTCTCAGCTGCGAGCCGCGGTGAAGGAGGCTGGGGGTTCGAGTTTCGCCTGGGTCATGGTTGTTTGAAAATGATAGAAAAGGTAGATGAAAATTAAAGTAAATAGAATAGAAGAGCAAATGCATTCGGACATTTGTCCATAGGCCGGCTAAAATTATAAAAAATAAAAACCACGAAAACTGTATTGACAGTCTTACATTTAGAAAATTTTCTACATTGAAGTTATGCAGTTTCAAGGATTAAGGAAAAGAAAATAAATAAAATGATTAAATAAAATTTAAAAGGAAGATAATATTACACTCACTTCCTATCTGTAGCAAAACTGGTGACATGCATACAGATTACGTTGGTGTTCCGTATTCTTGTTTATTTGTGATCAAGCTCTTGGTACCAAAAAAAATAAGCTTCTTATTGTTAGCTAGTTTAATAATTTTAATATAACTTCACTTCATTCGACTCGTTTCGAGGTCTGATTCAAGATTAATCGATTTTCAGTAATTTTTACTTGGTGAGATTTTGTCTTAGGAGGTATTTTAGATTGCATTTTGTTGACAGGTGTCAAAGTGATGTTCTCTTCTCCTAAAATCCTTTTGAATTTATGATGCATTTAAGGATGGAAAGTGTAATTCTTGAAAATTGTTTAATGTTTCAAACCATTTAAGGTGATGGTTTCTTTTACAAGCTTTTGTTTGCCAAATTTATTGATTTGTGTGGTCATGCAAGATATAAGTGAGTTACCTGTATTAAAATATATACACAATTCTTAGTTCCAATCTAACAGCACAAGCGATCATGGGTTAAGTCAGGTGGAGATAATATATTAAATTCAGAAATTCATAGAGGCCTATGATAGAGAGGCCTACACGTACCAACAGCCTTGTCAAATGATGGGAAAGTAGAATATTACATTCAAAAAGTGTTTTATGAGCGGCGGTAGTTTCTAAACAATATGTTCATTATGAGAGTGTTATAAAAGTAGGCCTACCGTACATTTAAACTTTCGAACTTAACATTACGCAATGTGAATTGAAAGTTTTGTACAAATAATTGCTTATAATTATTTATGTTTCGATACTAAGTAAGTTACCTTTATTATCATAATATACGATTAAGCCTCAAATTTGGAACCCCTTTAACTAGTCCATCTTCTTATTTCTTTGAGTTTTACCTCCCCGTTATAGGTACATTTACGTAGATAACGCCGTCCGGGCATTACAAGACCGCGATCCGTCGGGGGAGGGAGTTTCTAAGGATCGCATACATACTTTATTGACCAGACAAGGACATGGCGGGCCTCCCCGGATGAGTAATCAGCCCAATGCCGGGGCCACTTACGAGAAAATACGAACAAATAGGACGATACACACCAGTCACACACACACCCAATCCGTACAAGGCGAGGATGGATGAAGGTGATAATGACCGCCAGATGATATCCGCAGACTACAAGGGCTTAAAGTTACCTGACATTTATCTCGCAGTTGAGGGGAAACCCCCGGAAAATACCCAATCTAGGTAACTTGTTCCGAGCATGAATCGATCCCGTTCCAGCAGCGTCGGAGGAGCGTAGTGACGCGTAATGACGCCAAGTAGTCCAAAGTAATAAAATGAAAATATAATTGTTAACTAAGAATTGATAATTTGTGTTTACACAACACTCCATTTGTGTTTAAAAAAAATTCACGTGACTGTATTGCTCTTTGAGTGTTTACTAAATCCAAACTCATAATACTGTTGCGAAGGTAACCTTGCTGTTAGGCCATGATGTGAGGGACATTACATGAACTACCTCGCATCTAGACATCGTTAGTAAAGACCGACGACCTACTTAAGTGTATAAGATCAGCGTATCTGCCAATACAATCTGCATATTCTCGACGGAGAGCCAGAGTTTAGCACCATGGAATGAACAATACAGGAAAATGTAAAACATTTCACAACAAAATAGATGCAAATAGATTAGGCCTATGTTAACTTCAGGTTAGCAAGGAGCAGGAAAGCAGTGCACGACTGAAAAGCGAAGACCTAAACCCACAGTGTATAGTGCTAGAATTATATATAGGACAACAAAAATGATAGACTACATATCGGACCATAAATGATAGACTATAGGCATAAGTAATAATAGGAAGATCCTTCCCGGAATGGCTAACCGGGATTGCGACACAAGCCACCTCTCCCAGGAGAGAGGCCCGTGCCCCTCGGGGACATTATGGGCTAATACTAATACTAATACTAATACTAACTTCAGGTAACTTCAAAATACTTTTTGTTCGGTCATATAATAATACAGTTATTACATGTGACGTAAAGGTATCTTAATGATATCCATTTCGAACAAATTTTCATTACAACACAGGTGTCATATCGATTATTATCGAACACGAAACGATCTTGAAACCTTGAGAGCAGCAAATCAAACTGCGTAGTAAACAGCCTGTATTTAAAATAAAATCAATTTTGTCCGTGTTATTTTCAGTGATGGGAAGTAATTGAGTAAAATTAATCGGATTATAGTAACAATTCCTTTTTTGGTCCCATTTACTTGTAATCAATACTTTTTAAAAATGTACAGCTGTCGTTTTATATCTGTGCCTCTCGCCGACCGTTGGAATTTTGTTACAAGGAGCAGGTAGTCCGTGTATTCCAATACAAAAGACATCCAGTTCCCTTTCTAGTCATTGCTTGTCCGAGCTCAAATCTGCTGCCCGTTGTAAATTTAAGACATGTTTTTGTGCACGCTAGTAGAATCTCTTCTCCTACCAGGAAATAGTCATTTGACAGACCGGCAGAGATATAATACGATGTCTGTAATTGCTACTTGTAATTTACTTCTGGAAATAAAATTGTAATTGTTACAATTTAGTAGTCGTTAGTGTTAGTATCATTCTTGTTTGTTATATCGTCATATTACTGTTTTTGCCACTAATATCCAAATTAGAGTTAATATTAACAAAAAGGTTACTCAGTGTTTCCGAAAATATTCTCATTGATGTGTTTTTTGTTTTTGTTTGTTCATTAATAATTTGGGCTTGTGCCCATAACAAACCAAAAACAAGGAATTTTTAGGTACTGCCATTTTGTAAAGTAATTGTAAGTGTAATTGTAATTTTACTGATTACTTTTTGAAAAAGTGATTTCTAATTGTAATTAAGTAAAATGTCTCTCAGGTAATTGTAATTCAGCCCAATTACTTTCTTTTTGTACTTTTCCCATCACTGGTTATTTTTAATATTAGGCCTGCGCTAAATTGAGTGGATTTCGTTTTGTAAAAATCCGTTTTTAAGAAAACTGCCAAGAACAAGCTTCGACTTGACCGTATGACATCAGCTGCCATCTATCCACAAGACAAGAACTACAACAGCTTGCTAATAGCTGATTGCCGCGATCATCCGATTTCGCTTCTTAACATTCAGTTATAGTCGAACAAAAACAGTCGTAATCAACTTGCCTATTATGGTAATGGTAATACGTAACACTCGTATCTTAATAAATGCCTTTATAGACTCCTTGCATAATGTACTATTGGGTTATAAGGTAACTATATCAGTCAGGACCGTGGGAGTCATTCTGATCACATGCCCCCAATTCTACCATCTGCCTATGACACAGCGGTCGAGTGACTGGCCTGGTCACTCAAAAGATGTAGCGCCATGGAGTTTGGTTTTTTGAAGTGAAACTTCTTTAGCCGCGGTAGGGGTAAATCGAGAGCTTGCGTAACGCTCAAAATCGTCACGAAATTAGTGTTACGTTCAAAATCGTCACGAAATTAATGAGATGTGACGGAACGGACTGCACAGAAAACAATTAACTCAATGATTAGGCTTATCCAAAATTTAAAAAATCCAAAAATTAAAATTAACAAATCCAAAATCCAAAATAAAAGAAATAAAAATTCAAAGATCCAAAATTTAAAAAATCCAAAATTTAAATATCCAAAATTACAAAATTAAAACATTCAAAGATCCAAAATTAGATAGTCAAAAAATACAAAATTTAAAAATACAAATCCAAAATAACAAAATCCAAATATCCAAAATTTAGAAAAATTAAAAAATTAAAAATTCGATAATTAAAAAATCCACAATGTAAAAAATAAAAAAACCTTAATTAAAAGAACCAAAATTTAAAAACAGAAAGACCCAAAATTAAAAAAACGAAAATGGAAAATTAAAAAATCAAAACATTAAAAATTCAAAGATCTAAAATTTAAAAAATCCAAAATTTAAAAATTAAAAAAATTAAAAGATCAAAAAATCCAAAATTCAAAATTACAAAAAGTCCAAAAACCCAAAATTAAAAAGTCCAACAATTCAAAATTCAAAAAAATCCAATAATCCAAAATTGAAAAAATAAAAAAATAAAAACAAGTTTCACTTCTGTCGCGTGGCGTTTCACGCACACTTTTTTAGTTTAGGTTATTATTAGTCTTTAGTTACGTTTTATTACAATATATTTATTTTAACTTAAATAAGGAAACTCTCACAAAGTTTACAACTCGTATAGCTGACGAATGAAAGAGAACAAATAAGAGATACAAAAGGAATCCAATTTAATAGGAAAAGGGAAGACCGTAGAGCTTATTTATACATTTGGATGTTTTCAGTGAAGCCAATTTCAGCGTGATTCAAAAGGACAAGAAAGCAGGAGTTATATATAATACCTGAAATTACTCCAAGTCTTTCGCAGCGCCATTGTGGAGCTTGCTATGGTGTACTATTGCATAATTCTTGCTTAACAAAACTTGCGTTGCGGACAAGTTTTCAGTGAATAGTAGCAGGCCAAGAAAAGTAAACAAAAATAGTTTATCTATTCATACCGAACATCGGTCTGTATGGCCTGAATAGTGTTGTTCACGATACCGAGTTGAAAACTTTACAGGACTGGTTTCCTCACTGCTATATTTTAAGGTAGATATCCATTGTAGCCAATTTCTGTGGAAACTGCCGTGATAAAAACGGGTGAAAGCACATCAGCGGCGGGAGGGGGGGCGAGCAAGTGCTAAAACTTGGTGAAGTGGGAAGGATCTCTCATGTTTTAAGTTAATAAACATCAACTTGGGCTGCTACGTGCGGAGTTTGTCTTTAGGAAGGGAAAGAGCATATACAAGACAAACAGCCTTAGAAATGTACTAGGTCACTGCAAAATTCTTATTATGAATAAAAGGGAATAATAATTTAATGTATTCTTAGTGATACGATGTAATTATTTTCCATTCCCGTTAGCATTTAAAATCATCTTACTGCGACACTCTAGGAAAAATAAAACGAAACTAGTTTTCACAGACTTAAGAAATTCTTAGTCAGTACCAGAAAAGGAGTTAATTCTTCATACCGGAGCAAGTATTTTACATAAGATAGTTTAGCAGGGTGTGTGTAAATTATTATCAGAGGCATTAATCATGAAATGACGAGATAAAGGTAGAGAGTTATAAATAAAAATATAAATTAGAAAAGGGAAGAATAAAAAGAAAGGAATAAATTGAAAATAAAGTAAACACACGTAGAAAGAAAAGGATGAGACAAAATACTGGACAAACTATTAAGAAAAATACTGGAAAGTAATAGGGGTTCGCCGTAGCGTAGTGGTTGAGGCACTGCGCTACAAACCGGAAGGTCGCGGGTTCGATTCCCGAAGAGGTTTTTGAGATTTTGCAATTGGCCTAATCCTTCTGGGGTCGACTCAGCCTCTAACAAAAATGAGCACCAGGAGGAATCCTGGGGGTACAGACGGCCGGTGCGTAAGGCTGACAACCTTACCACCTTCGTGTGCCAAATGTCCAAAATCTGGGAGACTCAACCTCCTGGAACCCTCTGGGCCTCCATGACCTGTATAGGAATTACTTTACCTTTTTAGTTTTACTGGAAAGTAATAAGAAGGAGAAGTGATTAAAATAATGCCTAATGATTTAACGAAGAATCATCGTAAATAAAAGGCAAAGGAAAATAAAAATAATACACAAAAAATATTAGGAATGAGGCTAAAGGGTCGATAGAGAATGTATGTATAGGCTTAATACCCAGAACTGATATTTTGTGTAACATTTAAAACAACGAAGGGAAAATATTATACTTAGGTGAGGTGCTAAGTGTGCAGAGGTAATACTATAAGCTAAGGTATTAAAGTTAGCATAACATTAGAATAATTGTTTGTGATGAGATGAGTGATGGGTTGCTGCTCCTAAATCCTCCAGCCGTCTTCTCTCCCTGCAACAAACATTACATGTACACATAGAGAACATGAAAAATTCAACAACCAAAATCTCCAGAGTCAGTCCTGTTGAACCGATAGACATACAGACAGTTTCAGGAAGCTCGGAGTGGCGACAGTGCTGACCGGACGTCCACTTACTCAATCCTATGAGTGCAAAACAGGCCTCACGCGCAAGACAAACTTGCTCAACATATCAGCTTATCCTTTAACCAACAAATCCGTCTCATACATCCTTGCCAGTCTTCAGATTTATGTTACAAGTTTTTAAATAAATGTAAGTAAATTTGTTCCCAGAAATGCATATTTGCGACAGTTCGTTTAAGAATATAATTTCTTTCATACTGACTGGTCACAATTTTAAGATTCTTCTCTGTCCATTCGTTTGTGTGAAATATCCACCGTGTAGAAATTATTAAAACACTGAATAGGATTGAATGGCACGCTCTTGTAAGCGTGGCAATGATCCTCCGAGTTCCTTAAAATAGTTAATATTCCTTCACTTTGCTTAGGAATAGTCCATTGCCATTGAATAAGCACGTAAGTAATTAAGTAAGTAAGCAAGTATTAATTGTCAAAAATTTTCTATCAAATTGATTCATTATTCATCGTGTCAAGACTGTAGAAATAGTTGTTTATGAAACAAGGGCTAAAAGAAGGATTTCATTTTGCTAGTAGGTTTATTTGCGGAACGAACACGCAAGGGAGGGAGAAGCAATCCCAAGAGCAAAATAAAACTAATCTACCATGAGTGCCATACACTATAAACAGTCAATATTTATAGACAAATTTTAGACCAATAATAAAATTAGATTATTTTTACCTATTTCGTATCTGTAATGTTCAGCCCGCCCTATAATGGTCATTTTCTTCTTCCTAACACCGATGATTCTTTATATTGTTTGTATTTACAAATGTTGACTGTATAGGGAGAATTTACGAAGCAATAATTTTCTTTTTGTTTTGTACAGAATCTTCTATAGGCTATAGTCCTCATCAACCGTAAACAGAAATGTTAATTCTACAATTATTACAAGTTGAAATGGTAATTTCTTGGGCGGAGGAAGTAGGAATAGGGTCGATCACATGATTTGTTATATATATTTTTGGATTTATAACACTTGACAGAGTAGGGAGAATTTGAAAGGCAGGAAGACAAAGTTGGTCACTCTGGAGTGTTATAACTTTATAACATTCAGTGGCATAATTTTCTCCTTTTAATTAATTCCGTCTACCGTTAAAAGGGCTTTACCTTCAACTGTCTAAAAATATAAGGGAAAAAAACAAATATAAGACGTATCCCACAACCCACCCTCAGTGAAGCAGTTCCTTTTATACCACAATCTAGCGAATTCTTCGAGCATGAACAGGCTGACAAACCGTTGGGTACAAGGCAAACCTGTGGGTACAAGGCACTTACTCTCACATTTTTAATATTTGGTACAATGGGCACTCTCGCATTTTTAATATTTGGTACGGTCGGGAGTGTCGGCGACAATATACAAGGATAGTTGGTCACCCTGCTTCGCTGAGAAACAAAATGTGAATATCGAGTGGGCGGAGCTTAAAGTGCACCTTTCGCCATATATACTTCTACTTAATCCCCTAACATTCTGTGTATTGAAGCAAATAGTCTTTAATCACTAGCCCACAGAATACCTCTATTGTGGTTGTCGGGCTCACTAATAATCGGCATTACTAATAATACTATTATCGGAATTTCGTATTGTGTCGTACTCCAGTCCACTGTACACTTGTTGAACTAGTTCGCGAATACACAAGTACATTGTACTTAATGGGTTGAATTTTGAAACGGTGGGAAGTGGTCGTAGTGTTCTCAATCACGGCAGCTTGCAGCAGAGCACTTGAGAGCTAGGATAGAGTAATTTAGGTAATTTATGAGAATAGAGCTCACGTTCGCGGTAGTGGTCGTTATTTCCTCTCTTTCCACTCCACCTTTCTGGTTTTGATTATCGTCTGCAACCACTTGGACTTGCGCTGTGCTTACACACCACTTTTCCTCTCAAAATCTCGTTTTTATCAAACTTTAAAATTATGATACCTCTCTAGTCTAACCTGTCTTTTACTTGTTATCTAGGTCTTTCGACAGTTCCACTACTTTCTTCAGATAATCAAATATTCATATTACAAAATCCTGGGTTTTACTTTTGTATTAATTTTTTTTTTGGGGGGGGGAGGAAGAGATTGTGATTTTACCAATAAATTTTCGAGCAGCCAGGAAAATCATATCCTCTAGTAATATTTAATGGGATTATTTCACGAATAATAGGAAATAATTCGTAATTAAGAAAATTAATAAATGTCCTCAATTACTTACGTATTTACTTACTATGTCTGCGATGTCCTTGTTTCAAAGCAATTAGGTCGATTCTCTGTTTAGGCTAAATCAGTTAATATTTAATAGAAATAAGGAGCATACACAAGATTCTAAGGAGTATAAAATACTTGGAAGCCTATGTCTCATGTTAAACACAAACGAAAGAGGAAAAAAATATTAACTTCATGTAACGTAGTGAACAGAAGTAGACTATAATTTAATATTAATAAACTTACTACGATTTCAGAAATTTCTAATTTCATTTTACTCATGAAATGTTTACAGGTATTACTTGTGGACTTTTTTTTTTGTAATCGGCTATATAGGTATCCTGAGTTTACTTTGTGTTGGTTAACATTGAAGCCATTATTGCCACTGTAATTCAAATAACATATTCCGTAAATTATTAAAGACTTTCAACAGGCATAAAGGCAGTTTATAATATAGTTACGAACTACTTCTCTGATTTTCTTTGTTTTATGAATTTAATCTTAAAATATCGAAAAAATCAACACATTAAAATAATCTGTATCCATTGTGTGATTTTATGGATTCGATAGAACATGATAAAAAATGAAGATGTAAACGATTGCAATAAGAATTAATCACACAGCAAGTCCCGAAAGGCGTAGGTAGAAATATAGGACACAAATTGAGGAAAACAGGGTTAGAAATTTCATAATTTGAATATTTATTGATCGAACACAATAGTTCTACTCAAATTTTCGTTCAACAATCATGTTCATGAATTCAAACTTCAGGATAAAACAGGGTTAGAAATTTCATAATTTGAATATTTATTGATCGAACACAATAGTTCTACTCAAATTTTCGTTCAACAATCATGTTCATGAATTCAAACTTCAGGATAAAATATCACCAACTTATGATTCGAAGCGGTCGATATAATCCATACAGTAAAGTGAGTTCTATATTTATCAATTTATTGCTTTTTTAACAAGTGGGAATGTAAATGTAATTCATTGCAATTATTTCTACCAGATAACAAATAAACTAGATTGCTTTTTTATTATGAAACGCAATGACGCGAACTGTAAACAGTTTTTCAGCTTTGTTCTGCGACCAACTTTCAACCACACCACTCAGTGATGGATACAAATGGGACGGAAATTTGTCGGTTAAATTCAAAGCCTACTATAATCCATTTATAAGGCTCTGCTAATTGAGGATAAAATCAATTGACCTTTCTCATTGCAACTGGCTTCCTAATAAACACCTGAAAAATTATGTGAAAATACCAATTTTTATTAAAGTTGATTATTTTGTTGTTTAGGAAGTTACTCCTCTGGGTCGCGAGCGACCCCTGGGGATCCCGTAAGGGGATATTCACAGCGGATTTGTTACCGGGGTGCGCCAGTCCCCGACCTACTTAAACCTAAGGACACACACCCAGTCCTGAACCCGGGAAAGAAATTTTTCACTACTGAAAAATCCCCAACCCGGCCGGGAATCGAACCCGGACCGCCGGAGTGGAAGGCAGGAGCGCTACCGACTCACCCACGGCAGTTTTGTTGTTTACAGATATAATTAGAAGAAGCATATTTAAAAGAATTCTTCCCATTACTTTAGACGTGGAGGCTTGAATACTTTAGGAATTGTTTATATACAAAAAAATTCATGACGTTTTATATAATGATAGTAATGGAATGAATGTCATTGTTCAGATATCCAACTTGGTAGGTTCGATAGCACAATTAAATAGTATTAAACGAACATTATACATAGGTATGTTGTCATTATTTCTTTTTGTAAGTAAAAAAATTCCAATGTGTATGAATTTATCAGTAGAAAGATGTGTCTACTCAGATGGGAAGAATTTACATAATGTTGTGTTTAAATAAATATTTATTTTAATATTTTTATGTGAGTATCATTAATTTTGCACCATAAAACTATGAATCGTACTAAATAACAGATGAAATTATTTATGCATAGTATTGGAATAATTCGCCCTAGAATTGCCTGTCCTAAATTTCGAAAATACCAATGGACCTCCAGTTTTCTTAGTGGAGAATTCAAGTTGACTGGATTCTGAAATTTGATTTTTTAATATTAAGATCTTATATTAAATCGTCATCTTTTAAAAAATATATGTCGTGAAAAGTGCTGTAAATAATCTCACATAACTATAAAAGTCACCGAATTTTTAGGTAAAAGAAGGTTAATAAAATGTATCTTAAGACATGGGTAAATTTAGTTATCACAATAATAAGCAATAGCTAATGTAGCTTCTTTCCTTACCGTGAGTTCATAATAAAAAAAAAATGGCGTTATTTCCCTGTCTTTTGATGTTGTGGACTAAGTCATACATCTTTCATTTCTATCTCGAATAATGTTAATTTTATGAAGAAATTATCTGGATGAAAAATGTTTATTTTAATTATTTTTAAAATTTTACTGTGTAAACTATTCATGTACCTTCTCCCCTAGTTAGATACCCAAAAAAATCGAAAAGGGACAAGAGTCGACTACCTCTTAAGCAGCTTTTACATAAAAACGAATATTTATTACTCAGACGTTTCGAAATTGTTAACGTTATTTAAACCCTAATTTTGGAAAATACATTAAAAAACGAAGTCCATAATTAAAATATATAATACCGTATTATATAGCCTTCAACTTGTATCTTATCCATACTCTAGACATACATGCAGATAGTTTACTAGATAAATGTCTTCGCTACTGCTACTGCTACTGCTACTGCTAGTTTGAGGTAAATTGAGTTCAAAGTTGAACCCCGCGTTCCCAAAAGTCACAAACATATGGCTATGAATTTTGAAATATGCTATCTCAAAGTATGGATTAAATACTACATGCTACATGGGTTTTTAATGCTACTGTCAATATTTTACACGAGCAGGAGGCAGGAAATGAGGGTTGACTGGTTTTTGCATAACATTTTATTAATCATAATCATAAATTAAGGAGGGGGTTAACCCACTACTGCATATGTTGTAATGATATATTTTAGCAGCTTAATATAATACACTACCATGGCAAAACAATGTAAGCAATTAATGACAATAATAATATACAGAAACTGTAGTACATGCTGTAATAATGGCAATTAAGGATACGTGTTAACCCACTACTGCACATGTTAAAATGGTATATTTAGCAGCTTAAATGTAATACGTTAGCATGGCGTAACAAAGTAAATAAATGACCATAATAATATATAGTACCTGTATTAAATCCCGTGACAATGGTTAAACTTTCAAACACAAAAGTTGAGAAAGGAAATTCAAATATTGAAAAGTTTGTTATGGGCTAAAAATTGAACAAAATATGAAAACTCCTAATCAAAACAGGAAAATACGCTTCATGACGAAATGTATTTTCGTGAGGAAATCTCTGAAATTACTTAGTAAAGTAGTAATTACTGGATTTCCATTATCGCCTTCATCACCAATGCTCACATTATTGCCAAATCCTTCATGTCATCAACACAGTCTTCTTCTTGTATACTATTTAAGGAGTTATAAAAAGAATGTGTATATTTTGGAACTAATTTGAGCACATGTTTCAAACCCTTACCGCACAACACGATTCTTACACAAGCGTGAGAATGTGGGTTAACTGGTTCTTGCTTACCATACAGTGGCTGGTTTCCTGACAGTGACTTGACAGTTTGGCCTCTAGATAGCAGAGCAAGACGAATTTTGGTTAAATTATTTTTGCTTATTATAAAGGATCATTTTACGTACCCAGATATGTCAATGACCCCCTGCGTGGTCGTGTGGTTAGCGTCGCTGACTACAAATCCGCAGGCCCAGATTCGATCCCCGGAACTTCCTCGGATTTGTTTGAGGTAGGGAGGTCTGAAACGGGATAAACTCAGCCTCGTGATTCAAATTGATAGAGAAATAGCGGCTCCAGTCATGGAAACCACCATTAACGGCCGTGGGTGTCGGCATGCTGACCTGCTCTCTGCCTATGGTAGATGACGCAGCGGTTGGGTGGTAGTCCCTTCAGGGATGTAGCGCCATGGAGTTTAGTTGAGTTTAATTTAGTCAATAAATATTTATTTGTTATTTTTGTGGGTTAACTCATTTTTGCATAGCATCATCCTTATGGTTAATCTAAAATAAGTCCTTACATTTCTTATGGCAATACTAAATAAGGTAGGCTATCGTGTCATGAAAGAATCCGAACACTTATAATTACCCGTGCTTTCTTATTGATGAGGATAGCTGAACTAGCTTTTGGCGAAGAAAGCTGAGATACCGTCATTACGAGGCGCGTCCATAAATTAAGTTTCTTTAGGGCCGTTTACACAAACAAAACAAAATTTCATGGGGATATTTATTGCAACAGATATATCAAGTGTTCAGGTATTTTTCAACGTATTCGCCAAAGGAATTGAGACATTTTTCATATCATGGGACCAACGTTTGAACACTTGTGTCGTAGAAGTATGCCACCTGGGATTTGAACCACTGTGTGACAACCATCTCCGCTTCTCTGTCATTCTCTATCATTTATTGAGGTGTAGAAAAAGATGGAAATCACTGGGAGCGAGGTCCGGGCTGTAGAGTGTATGTTGAAACACCTCTCAGCCGAACTTTTGCAGGAGACTTGCAGGGAGGTGTTGAAGTCTCCACCCTACAGCTCGGACCGCGCACCCAGAGATTTTCATCTTTCCCTACCCTCAAGAAATTACAGTGAATGACAGAGAATGATAGAGAAATGGAGAAGATTATCACACAATGGTTCAAATCCCAGGCGGCAGACTTCTAGATACAAGTGTTCAAAAGTTGGTCCCACGGTATAACAAATGTCTCAATTCCTGTGGAGAATATGTTGAAAAATAGCTGAACACTTACTATATAAATATAGAAATAAATATTTCAAAGAAATTTTGTTTTGTTTCTGTAAACAGCCCTAGGGATACTTACTTCATGGACGCAGAACAGAATAGCAATTTTCAATACTTATAGCTTAGCAAAGATTACCAATCGGCGAATAACTTCTATTTTCGCGTATAGATTGACATACAAGTTCGAAAAAAATATCAAACGTGTTATTTGTATTTGCCAAAGTAAATTAAAACCTTTTAAAGCGCAATAACTAAACTGGGATCGAAGAGTGGGCTGGTGTACAAGTATAATGTCCCGACAGGGGCGACCGATTGATCCAGACAGCGGGGTAATTTAGAACTGATAAATGATGCTGTTGGAGCTATACTTCATTGTGATATAATACCCAAGGCACTCGTAACATGACACAATTGTTGCTCACTCACAAGGATGTAATTGAAGCTAGCTCTCTAGGATACATAATAATTGATTAAACTGTGCATTAACCAAGCCTATTTATGGTTCCCAGCTAATTGCTTCATGTCAGTTGGAAAATTTTTATTGAACTGAAAGGACAGTAACCACGAGGAGTCCCCAGGTATTACCCATCACTGAATTTCGAATTTTCCTAAAGCGTTACTGTGCTACGTATGTCGCTACAGTGGTATTAATCAGAGGTGGCAGCCAGATGCGCGTGAGAGAGGTGACGCATGTAGGGGGAATCATGGGGAGGGGTAAGAATGTTGAAATGCACTAGCGAGAGGAGAAGCGATTGTAACAAGGTCTCTTGTTTCTTAACTGCATTATACGATCTTACCGCACTGAAAGCAACGACACAACTAACCCCTCCATGCAGTACGAATGTCTATTGGACTCGTCTGCACCTACTGCGCATCCATGCTTGGACTGCCACGTCAGATTAATACCACTGTACATGTGACTAATTTCTAAAGACAACAGGAAGTTTTGCACGACTACGATTTATGGGTGCTAAAATTAGTTAAATCAGTGTATCTTCTTCTTTCATGGTTTAGGATTTTGATGAATCCATATTTTTCTTGATCGTCCAGTCGATCTTCGTTCTGTTGGTATAGAGTTTAGATGTTATCTTGGTATTCTTTTCTGTGGCATAACGGTTTAGATTAAAAGTGGTTCTACTGTCAGTTTCTCTTTAATTTTCTCATTTGTTATCTTATTCTTTAGTACATCCCTTGAATGAACGTAAAAACCTCATTACAGCTGCTTCTATTTTACTTTTATTATTTTCTTTAACGGTCCGTGCTTCACTTCCACAATGTGTACTGCCACCGCTGAGTAGAATCTTAGGTGTGTTTGTCTTACTTTGCTTTTAAAGATTCGTTTGATTGCCTTATAAACTGCCTGAAATTTTATATATAACTTACATACAGTATACCTATACTTTTCTCAGAAAAATGTGTTTCCGATCTGCGCACTTTTAGTGTCAGTGTTTATGTGTGTATATATTAATTTATATTAGAGTCAGTGTTTGTGTAAGTGTGTGTATATATATATATATTAATTTGTATTAATTATTATTACATATAATAATGCATTTCACCATTAAATTCTATGCAATTTTTATCAATATGACATGTTTTAAGGTTTCCTGTGTATAAAAATATTTTCATAATTAATATTAATTATCTTTGAACTGCTTACTTCGAACCCAAAGAATGTTATCAAATTGAGTTTATTAGAATTAGGCATAATTCGGGGACGTGACATGAAGCAAGTAGATTATTTTTTTCTGTTTCTACTATAATTTTACATGGGAAAATTTTATTTCTTCATTATTTTCTCGAACGTGCTTTTACTTGCTTTGTGTCAAGATCTTCGTACCTAATCTTCCTTATTTTTGTTTCAGAATCGATGTGCTATAACAGGCATCATTAAAAAAATTAGCTACCTGTTTACACTGCGAAGTTCTGAAAGCGGAACCGGAATTGTGAATGACACAACAATAATGGCGCGCAGTTAAACATTCTTGTACATTACTCAGTCCGCCGCCATAGGAGAGTCGGTAGCGCGACTGCCTTTCACTTCGGCGTCCGGGTTCGATTCTCGGCCGGGTTGTGGTTTTTTCAGTAGTGAAAAATCCCTTTCCCGGGTTCAGGACTGGGTTTTGTGTCTTACGTTCAAGTGTTAGGTATGGGACTGGCGCACCCCGAAACCAAATCCGCTGAGAATATCCCCTTAAGTGATCACCATGTGTCGTTCGCGACCCGATGGAACCTGCACATGCTATTACTCAGGCTATGGTATTCCAAATAACATCAGCTTTAAATGTGCAATGCTTAGCTTTCTTTTGTGACTTTCCAATGTAAACAAGTAGCCAAGCTATGTACTATTGTACTAATGTACTATTTTTATAGTATGTCGATCACTTGCTCTGGAACAACTGAAAATATGAGTGACGTATTTTAACGGCCTCTTTATAAGATACGGATTTTTTCCGTGTGCAATGTTAAATACTTTATCATCAATTTTCATGTATTTGCCAGTAAGGCCGGATTGCGTTTATATGGGCTTTATTATAAGCCTTGGCTTTTAAAGTCCTTTCATTAATAAAAAGGTATGTTTAAGCACGAAAACTTTTATCCTCTTCTTATAAGACCTAAAAATTTAATGCTGAGACAACCGAATGTGTAATCCCGGAATGCAGCTACTTCTCTTTGTTGGGATGAGAAGCGAAAAAATCACATGATCCATACTTCGGGCAGGAAAAAGCATGTGTTTCCCCTTCAGGTTTTTTAAAATGGAATTTTCCCAACCGTATATGAAATTGACGTTAGTAAGACCACCTCTTCTATATTGGCCATGGTTGGTTTCTGTTGTATTTTCCCCATTTTGCTGTTACGTAAGATTAAATTAATAACGTCAGTGCTTGATGATGGATAGCAACTGATGAAGCAGGGAGTAGTCCCATGAAGTAGTCCTCTGTAGTGACTGTGTCCATTACGTTTAATGAACATGGCCAGGTATAAGTTGGGATGGCTGCCTCCTGTCACAGATATGTTTCACTCCATCCTATTCATTTATATTCTCCAAGTTATTACCAGTATTCGCGATTGATTGTGCTACAGCGCATTTTATCATTAGTCCGCCGTATACTCCCGCAGCGTGGATCAAACTTCCATTTACCAGATTACAGTAGGCCATGTTCAATATTCTTGCTTTATCTTACTCGTATAGCCAATAAAACCATGCAAGCCTAGCTCCTTTATTTCTTTATACAATGCTCTAGCAGTATCTGATGTAATTGTTCTGAGGACTGTACAGAACTCGTTTCAGCTATCAACACATTCTTTCAGATGTTTCTATCAACGTTTTTTTTATTTTATAAAACAGTTAATAAACTTTATCTACGAATGTTTTATTATCAATCCTAGCATAATATTTTTTTTCGCTATTTCAGTACTGACTCACATAAAAACTATAAAAAATCTGATGTGAAACATAACTTTCCCTTTCCCTTCATATTTCAAAATAAAGCAATGGCTAAATTCCAAGAATGCTCATTTAGTTGTTTACCCATATTATTCTACTTTTTCTGATTGTGAGTTTTACCTCCCCCCCCCCCTCCATTGTGGGGACGATATGTCGCCCAGGCCTTTACAGGACCGCGACCATTTGGGGAGGGAGTATCTATGGATCACATACATACTTTTTTTACCAAACAAGGACATGGAAGACCTCCCTGGATGGCAGTTATTTTTTTTTCGGCATAGGTTTTGCCATTTTAGGTTAGGTCAGATTAGATTCCATCTTGCGGCGATTTTTGAGAATATGGCAAAACCTATGCTGAAAAAAATAACTGCCCCCGGATGAGTGTTCAGCCCAATTCCGGGGCACCTCCGAGACAAAACGACCAAATAGTACGAGGCATAACTTACCAGTTTCACACGCATCCATTCATACCGAACAATGCGCGGATGAGTTGACTGTGACAATGATGGACAGATGATATCCGAGGACCACGAGGGCTTCGAGTTTCTCGACGTTTGCCTCACAGGTGAGGAGAAACCCCGGAAAAAATCACACCTAGGAAACTTGTCTCAATCAGGAATCCAAATCGGGCCGGCTGCTTAAGGACAGCGAACGCATCTCCTATGCCACGACGCACGGTAGACGTCATTACTCTCATTCAAGAATTATAATTCGCGAGGCAAGAATAATAACATGAGTTTATAGATGAGATAAGTAGCTTGTAACTGCCCTTCAGATAATTTATGGAAAAATGTTTCAAATAAAAATGCAGTTTGTTTACAAAATTTAAACAAAGCCTTTTACAGAAAATTACAAGAAAATTCCTAATTGTGCACATTTATTTCGTGGAGAAAGCCACTTGAAAATTAATCCTTTCAATAATTGAGCCAAGAGGTTTTATAAATAGATAATGATGATGATGATGATGATGAGGTGTTCTGCTCGAAGGCAGGTTCAGACCTGGGACGAAGCCATGGGGTGATGACCACGACTCGTCCGAGGTGATTTAGGCAAGGGTGATACCGCGGAGATTTGCCATTGCCTCTCGCGGTCCTGAACCCAGGAAGGAAATTTTCCACCACTGAAAAATCACCGACCTGGCCGGGAATCGAACCCGGGCCGCCAGGGTGAAAGGTAGTCGCGCTACCAACTCATCCACGGCGGCGGACATAAATAGATAAATAAAACAATTAAAACGGATCCATCACCCCAAAGCAGGTTTAAGCGTTCTGAGAGTTATTTAATTGAACGATCAGAAGCTATAGGCTATACAGATATAGTTTATTTGTAATATATTATTTCGCAATAATTGATCATGCGAAGCTAGGTCCCGTTTTAACTCAACGTTTCGGCATTTACTTAGTAGCGACCAAACGCGTTGTTTGATTTTCTTCAAATTTGGCTCGAATGATCCTTGAAGTAGCCTACTGTAATTGAAAACGACGAATATGTAAGGATTTTAATTTTTTGCTTCCGTTTCATGTAATGTTCAGTTTCTTCCAATAATTTTAGGCAAACGGTTCATGCTATAAAAGTTTGAAGATCACTTCCAGTATCAACTGTAAAAATTTCTACAACTCTGTTCCAGTACAATTTACTTACTCTCATATACATAGTATAGAGAAAGTATTGTGATCGTGACAAAAGATGAAAATCGAGATAACACCGGGAAAACATGTTCCGTGATGCCTAGAAAATGAAAACAAATAGTGTTTTTGGAATGACGTCTGTCCGTCTCTCTGTCTGTCTGTCTGTCGACAAGCACAGCGGGTAAACGATTCATTATATTTACTTCATTTCTTGAATTAAGGATATTTTTTTAGGAATCTTATCGAACCGCCCAGAATTTGAGTCTTATAACTAAAATATTAAGGGGACATTTCATGATTTTTCAAAAACTGATTTTTGACAAATTAACTAACGATTTTAATAAAAATTTAAAATTGGAAAGTTTTATCTATGACTAGTAAAATAGCTATATACGTTTTTCTGCAAAATTGACTTAAGGGATATCCATTTTCAATTTTTCTAGATTATCTCCATTATAGTAGGCGATTCACGAAAATCTACCACAGTACAGCTGTAGAAAAAATTAAAATGAACATGTTTTGTTTAACACATTTTTTATATAATGAACAGATATCAAGATAAAAACGAAATAAGTACGGCTTAAATGTGAATTTCAGAACATACATGTTAATTAAAAAATGAATATTTTGTTGCACATAGAAAACTGTAATCTACTCATTTTTGTGAAATGCAGTCTGTTTAGCTCAGTCGTAATGAGCACACCAAAGCCAATTACAGCGAGGTGGTATAGGCTAATAGGGAAGAGGTCCTGGGTTCAAATCAAACCGCGTGGCCGCCCAAATTGACTTGGGTTTTTCATGGTTTCCTCATTCGCAAATGCAAACACCGGATTTGTAGGACTTGTTTATTTTCCATAACTCATTGCTGCTATATCACTGCATATTAGAATAGTTTAAACTGAATATCAGAAAACAAGACATTGCTGAACAAGAGAAACAGATGCACGCGAATGAGTTGTTACAATAGATTACTGGTTCACGCAAACATTCTATACACGTGATATGACTTATAATGCAGCTAAAGCGTGCAATATAACCAAGTAATAATGATAATAATAAAAATCATCATCATAACAACAATCATACTGGTACTGCGGTTTTCCAATTGGTGCTTCGTGTGATGCGATCTGTCGGCTGTCTACGAACGATCGTACGATTCTGCCAAGAATGCCGGCAATGCACCTCACTGTTATACTGCACTGTTATAGTGACTGCGGCCTGTACCACAATTGGACGTGTTACGTTGAAATTAATTCTTCAACTATTTTTCTTAAGTAAAATGCATAATACTATCCACATAGTTAAGCACGCAGAGCGGAGGCGGCAACCTTAGCGGAGCGTTGTAGAATAATGTTGATATCAATAGGAATTCGAGTCATATAATACGACCACCTAGTTCTATCACCACTGCGTATAAAATATAAAAGAAAAAATACCGGCAAAACTCAAGTTTCTATACCATAAGAAAATTTGGCAATCTTGGTCATGTCAGTTGATTTCCCAGTAGCCTACCTATTCCAGAGATATTTATTGTGGAATGTTAAGATTCTCAAAACATTTAAGCATTTATTGTGTACATTCTTTGCTCAAATAGAGTTCTTTCATTATGTTCAGATAAAGTTTGTCAAATGCATGATTTACTTTGGCAAAGAAAATTTATTAACTGATGTATACACCCACTCAGAATATCTATTCTTCGCCATTGATTATTTATTATTGTTATTATTATTATTATTATTATTATTATTATTATTTCACGGAAAAAGCATTGATGCCTTCCGTTCTAGATACCTGCTAGTGTTATAAAAATGTATTAAAAATAATTGACTATAATTTACTTTTTCCAAGCTAGGTTTTAACACGTATATGCGAGAAAGTTTGTGCAACATATTTTGTAGCATTTATTTTGTACTTTACAGTGCTCTAACAGTTGACGTTACGCAATCACGACCAAAGGCTTTGTTTGATTCTCTTCAAATCTGGCATGAATTTTTCTTGAACTCATTAGAAACGACGCACGTGAACGGATTTTATTTTTTGGTTCCAATTCAAGATGAAGAGCAGATTTTTTTTATGTGAGGTCTACTGTTCACAAAACTACTAGTAAAATTGTTTTATATCAACAGTAGTAAGTAGTAATAGCAGTAAGTTATTAATTTGAAGGAAGGAACAACCTTACGAAGCCCTGTTTCTCTTCGTAATCTTGATTCATCTTGGTCTTGTATTACAGTAAATCAAGTTGGCTTCCGTGACCGTGTGTCATTTTGCCGAGGATCTTGTATTGCTTTTCTTTTTATCTCGATACCAACATTGCGATATATCGATTGTAGTTTCCATATCTGTGTGTGTATGGCCTTGCTCAAACAAACGTGCTTCACTACAGCAACTTGTTTTCTTACTAACCACTGCTCTTATAGGAGATTACATGTAATGGGGAAACTCCATCCCATTAATCCAGCACTCATCTCTCTGTGGAGCGAGTCTAATGCTGGACGGATGAAGAAATGCTGCGGGCCAGCCAGAGAGCATAACAGACACACGCAAGAGTACACAATTTTTTTTTCTCTTGTTTCCACTGAATACACCAGTGAGCTTGCCTTTTTTTAAAAGTCGTTTTATTTACCAGAACTGTCTTTATTCAGCTCTGATGTAGTAGTGTCCACTTAATTCATTAAGACCAAGTGTTTGGTTTGACTAGGCGCCATACTGCTGCTATGTTGAGTCTCACACCGCATAGAGGTTTCATTGCATGAAGTGAGTTAACTGGTATTTACATTCTCTTAAAAAATCTCACTTCCAGCCAGTACAGTGTGGACAATGTGTCTCAGACTTCTACGATTTGACTTTATGGCTACTGCTTGCAGTAGGCCTACCTTCTAAATATAGACCACGGTGACATTTTACTCGTACCCCAGCGCCTGATGTAGAACAGTAGGCCTAACGTTTAAGGCCGATTCCACAGGTTCAAAGAAAATTCTGCTCTAACTTGATCCATAAAAATCACTTCCATGTGTTCGAATGTCACCTGTACATGTCGCAGAGTTTCTATGTAGGCTTGTTGACATCTCGGTCCAAATCAATCACCAACCGAATTTTCTCTGCAGAGACTTCCTTTGTCTCCTAACGAGAGCTCTGGTGTCAGGAAAATTAATTACAATATATAGTGTACCTGCATTAAAATGACGGATTCGACAGATGAACAAAATATAAACAACTAATCAAAATTGTAGACAATACTGAAAAGCATCTACAAGTTTTAGAGAATGATTCTTACCTTGTTACGAGTAAGTTACTGTAGAAAGTACTAACTTTTTCTTTTCCTGAGTTTCATCTCCCCCTTGTAGATCAATTCACACGGCCTACGCCGCCCGTGCCTAACAGGGCCAGGACCCATCGGGGGAGGAAGTTTCTATGGATCACATACACATTTTTTTGAACAGACAAGGACATGGAGGGGCTCCCGGATGAGTGATTAGCCCAATGCTGGGGCCACCTCCGACACAACACGAACACATAGGACGATACGCAACAGTCACACACACACACTCATTCCAAAAAGGCGAGGATGGATGAAGGTGATAATGACGGCCAAGGAGGGCCTAAAGTTTCCCGGGATTCGTCTCACAGGTGAGGAAACCCCCCACCTAGGAAATCTAATCGCACAATCGTAAATAAGTTACTTGCTCTCAATAAGATAGTGCTTCTTAGTTCAGAAGTTTAATTGATATTCAGCAGTAGTATAATATTTTGTGTTGTCCCTTTAATGCTATTACAAGAAAAGTTTTAACATAATCGTAAGTCGCAAAGTCGCCTATTAAAACATATCCTGAAATCATGGGCTTTTAGGATGACAAAATTGGCATTTTTGAGAAGAGAGGAGGACAATGGGTACGCACCGAATAATAAGGTCTGTCGGTTTGCTTCTATGGATGTTTAATTAAAGAAAAACTTGTGGGAAACTCGAAGCTTCACTGATCGTAAATTGTTCGTGTCATTTTAAGAAGACCTCGTCCCAAACCATCGTCTAACTACAAAAAGAATATAATAGCATTGTTCCCTAATCCGAAAATCTGCACCAACACCGATACCGACAAAGAGCAGGTGCTGGTTTGTTGGTCGCGTGGTTTTCCCCAGTGTTGCCGCTGTCATTTACCACTTCTTAAGTGAAGTATAGTGGAGACTACTTCTACATATACAACTTTCTTCAAAGCAATGCCGACAGACCCTTATAGTCCGCAGTAAATAACTTGAAATGAGGGTGTCTTGGACAATAGAGTTGTATATTCTGGATTTTCAGCGTGTTTTCTTGGGCGTTGAATTTGCCTGACAGCCAATAGAATTTCGTGTGCAACCAATCAGTGCTCATTTCTGAATTTTTGACATTTTAGCTGTGACTCCACGTGGGGCACCAGACGATTACCGTTCAGTCATTACCATATCACTCCTTAAGTGCCAGACAATGGCTTAATCCTCAAAGCATCCCGACTGTCTACATAGGTCTAGCCTCCACTATAATCGTGCTGTGGTATAGTGGAGGCTAGACCTATGTAGACAGTCGGGATGCTTTGAGGATTAAGCCATTGTCTGGCACTTAAGGAGTGATATGGTAATGACTGAACGGTAATCGTCTGGTGCCCCACGTGGAGTCACAGCTAAAATGTCAAAAATTCAGAAATGAGCACTGATTGGTTGCACACGAAATTCTATTGGCTGTCAGGCAAATTCAACGCCCAAGAAAACACGCTGAAAATCCAGAATATACAACTCTATTGTCCAAGACACCCTCATTTCAAGTTATTTACTGCGGATTATAAGGGTCTGTCGGCATTGCTTTGAAGAAAGTTGTATATGTAGAAGTAGTCTCCACTATACTTGGCAATGTTGTACTGGACTGCAGACAAGTGTAAATACGCCTAATTACCTTTCTATTCACTGATTGACAGGTCGAAGAGGATTAGGCTGGCAGCAGGTAGGGGAAGTTCTTGGGGGGGGATCTTTAAAAAGTGGCACCCACTATAAGTTGTAACATTACCTAACTTAGGCCTTTTCTTTCTTTTCCAGGTAAGTGGAGTTTACTGAATCATACACCGTTTACACGCTGATACCAGTAGGGCCTCTCTGTACTGAGTGAGTAAATTTATGTAATACGAAATGGTAACTCCCAGATTAGGCCAGTACTAATAATGGTAATAATTAACCGAAATATCTGATGGTTCCTAACAGTTATCATATTATATATGATCGTTGTTATAATTTTGTATAAGATTATGGCATTATTTTTTGTTGCTAATAAGTTCATAGAAGACTACCCAAAGCGTCAGAAGACAAGTTTTTTACCCTTACTTTATGCCCTTAGTTCAATGCTTTTCTTTTTTTAGGCCAAATCGTTTCCTTTTGGTCAACTTGACTCTTGCAAATTCTGGATCTATAGATACCCCTGTTGTGGAATTCCTCTTGTATGGTTTTGCCAGTTTGAAGTCTTACTATATTTCCTGGATCCATTTTATATTAAGTATGCCTGTTTACTTTACTTTGTTGTCACAGAATTCGATTATTTGTTTTGTGAGTCTGGCAAAGTTTATTATCACGATGTAGGCCTGTATGTAAAATATTAATGCTCATTTTTACTCTCGCTGTGAATGTTTGGGTACTGTTTGATTTCCTCTTTATTTCCAAGTCTGTGTTGCTTGTTAATGATGCTTCTGTTTTAACTCATTTAAATAACGACTCAGCAACAAGATTTTTATTTTTTTAATTAATTAATTGTATTGAGTAAAGTTAAAAGGTGCTTTGAAGATGGTGCAATCATACCGAAAGATCTAGAGGAAAAAAGTATAAGTTTCGAGCACAACAGTATCAAACAGCATGCTTCTGAACACTTTTACTTTCTCCCATATACGTAGTATAGAGAACATATTGTGATCGTGGCAAAAAAGGAAAAAGAAAAAAGAAACCCTAACTCGAAATAACACCGAGAAAAAAAAATTCACGATACTTAGAAACCGAAAAAAACTGTTTTTAAATTACTTCTGTTTGCTCATCTGTCTGTGGACAAGAGTAGGATGTAAACACTGCATTGTAGTTATCTCTCTTTTCGTTTTAAGGATTTTATATTTTATTTTATCGAACCACCCAGAATTTGATTTTTATAAGTGAGATATTAAGGGGACTGTCATTAAAACTTTTTTTCATAATTTTTATTTTAAAAATATTACTAGTACAAATGTAAAATCTCAAACCTTTTGTGGCCGGTCTTTTGACTTGAACTATTCATGGTTTCCTCATTCGCAAAACTCTATTTTAGTTAGAGGTTGTACATTTTTTAGTGGTATTATATACCAGTTGCTTCCGTCAACCTAAAAATCTCAATAATTAAAATATTAAGACATATTATATGATAAAGTTTGTGCAACATATTTTTCGCCGTTTATTACGGTTTAAAATAAGACTACCACATAAGAGTTCGACTATACATTTTTCGATTTCGCTACAATTGTTACCATATTGACTATAAAATTGCATCAATATTTTGCATGTCCGGGAACTCCAAGATCCATCATGTAAGGGTAGGCTATCACCTGCATAAGTTATGTTAATAATGATCAGATAATATTATCATCATTTGGACCTTTCATGGAATGTTTTTACCTAAATTCCTGCATATGTGTTATGTCTATGTCGTTCGAAAATAATATTATATATATGTATGTATATATATATATATATATATATATATATATATATATATAATATACGGTACATAATTATATTTAAATAAATAAATTTTCCTTAAATAATTTATTTAATATATTCCTTAAATAATTTATTTAATATATATATAATATAGTACAACCCCAAAGAGCAAAGGAGGGGTGACATAAATACATTGGTTCTAAAACATACTACAATTGTCTTACAATTATAAAACATACTACAATAATTATCTTATGGCTAAAACAAATTCACTAGTGACAATACTACAAAATACAAACGAAACAAAAAAAAAATTTGAAATATACTAACAATATAACACAAATACATAATTATATAAAAACGTAAAATGGTTCATCTCTGTCTGAATCGATTTATCGCAAAAACTATTAACCTGATAGAGCTGGAATTTTGTATAAACATACTTCTTACAACCGGAAAGATTATAGGATTACATTCGTTCACTTGTCTTCACTATCCAACGTAATATCATAATAATTTAAATTTAATGTCAGTTGATATTGACCGCTGCCTTCTTGATTTAAATAAAGAAGGAAGTGCCATGACACGTAATAAATAAACAAATGCATAGCAATAGCATGGCCTACTGTAAAACCAAATATCTTTTTCCCCTCTCTCTGGTTCAGTGTATTGTTGTGTGAAAATATTATGGTCAGAAACACAGAGAATCATAAAACAATAGGCAATTACTGGAGCCTTTTCAGCTTTTATTAGTTTGCATAATAAAAAGAAAAACACATGGGAGAATTTCGTGATTATGCTGTAGCAATTTAGGTAACTTATTGTTACTTTTAGGTTGTTGATACAATTATGTATGGGATACTATTTGGTGAAATATAAAGGCATGCTTTATGTTCCTCAACATTATAATTTATCGCTTTTAAAACCTCAAGTGTGTTGGTTATGCTGTGACTCGGTGTCCCAGTGCCTAACTAATATAAAACAAATTATATTTGCTGATTTTGTGTTAGTTCCTTATTCCTGCATGTGATGCGCTTTAGAAATGGCTGATGGTAATAACTGATTGGTTGAAGTTATTTAAGGATAGGCGGAACATTTCATTATAATCATAAGTTCTTCCGTCAAAGTGCGATGTCCTCTAGCTCTGAATATCCTTGGATATTCTTCATTAATTCAATTTCAATATTGTATTTAAAGAAATATAGGCAACACTTTATAGAAACATAGTTCTACACTAATTAAAGTATGAATTCCCACAATTTTTTCAGTCTCGCTAGGGTGTTGAGCAATGTGTCTTACATCATCTATGTAATCTCTGTAATCTCTGTTCCCAGGCTTAATCAGACTCATTTTCTAGCACAGACGACATTGATCTGGCTTTTTTTTTCAAATATTTGATAATAGCATAAACACATAGTTCAGATACTGAATAAATATTGGAAGAATGAACAAACTGATTCAAATCCTGGAAGAACGTCAGGCACACTAAAGAAGAAATACGGTTACTTCCTCGTGATGCTTCTCGGGTAAGGCTAAGAATCAAGCAAAATACTTATTCACCCGTACGAGGGACGGGTAAGTGGCTAGTAAATCAAAAAATACGTTTTATGCCGAATGAATACTTAGTTTCTATGGTTACTGTTATAATGAGAAGCATTAGCAGAAGCATCTTATTTAGGTCGACTGAACCCTCTCCCCAAAAGTTGACAGTTGACACATCTGCTAGAACGGGGAAACTGGTCTTCTGCTTTCACCGAGTGGACAGGCATAATTTATTTTATTACAGAAACTAGTGTTTTATACGGCCTTATGTAAATACGCAATGAATAAAAGATCAAATGTATTTTCAAAATTCCTACGCACATCTATTCTTTTCTGTAATAGCTTACTGGAGTACAGGATTTTGTTAACTAACAAGAATCAACTAACTTCACAAAAGGTCAATCAGATCGAATACTAAGAAATACTGAGATGGTAATTAAAATATAATAATGTTATAGGAGTAGCACCAAAGGAAGGAAAAACAGAACAGAAGTTTTTCTTTTCTTTGTTTATCGTAAATCCCATTAAACCATTGCCAGCATCTGAATGCACTCTCTGATTAACTGGTGTCTAATTGCTCGAGCTCCAATACGAACATAATGTCCAGTCCACCTCCTAAACGAATTAGCGTCCAACCACAAATCAAGTCCCAAGAGAAATAAAACGACAATCCCAGTTCTAGAAATAATCAGACATTGCCCTATTATTAGTTAGTTCAAAACACATTGCTTATACCTAAATTTCTTCGATCTTCTTTAAAGAAACGTAGCAGAGTTTACAGTTTTAGAAAGACGAGACGGTAGTATCCCGAACTTGCATCTGAGAGGTCGCAGGTTTGAATCTCGAGGACAGCAAACCTGATTTGCTGTATCCGCTGTTTTCCTTGTTCAGTGAGGCAACTGCCGGGTTGAAATCTTCATTCTCATAACCACCTCACCTCAACCTTCATCCATTTCTTCATTTCATATGCCATCCCTCCACAACCGGAAACCAAACCAATGACTAATTTTCATGTGGCTCGCTGGTCAAGAGGGCCTCGCTCCTCACATTCCCTTCCATTCTGACCCTCTGGTCAACTTTCCCTTTCCGTCTAATCCGAAACATTGAGCCTATAACGGAGCCTTAAGATCTCACCTGAGCTAAGGTAGGCAGTGATACCTCTTTGGAAATTCTTAGCGATTTTGATGGGGGGCATGTGAGGTTCCGAGAAACCATACTTACTTGGCTAGGATGTACAGTTGAGTGCAAGGAATCTTTCCGATGCTTCTGGTTTCTTCCAATGTTTTTCTTTACTTGAAGTTGGCATTGAATCTTCTTAACATCTGTGTTCAACACTAGCCTTGGGTAAGCCATTCTCTTATTTGTTTTAATTCAGGTCAGGACACATACATTAGCCTATGAACGACTCTCAGGTCTAGGTGAACGCTGAAATTAGGGTGGAGTATGGTAAATTTTTATTTGAGTACCCGGAAGGTGTTTATTACAACGAATGTCCACACCAGCCCCTGAACGAGTCTGATTCCTATTGGTTTGATGTCAAAAGCCTGACATTCAGACATTAACCTATGGACACATGTCGGTTTCAGGTTCAGGAGCGAAGAAGGGAGGGGAATATGACAAATATTAAATGGAGGGTGAACCTCTGCTGAGTATCCTTCAATGCCAAGAAAACAATAGGAGAAGGAATGGGGAATGGGTTGGTTATGTATTCCCGTACAAACATACACAAGCACATTATAACGGAAAGATTCCGTGCACTTGACTGTACATGGCACCGTAGGATTCACTCATATCATCCCATAACGGGTGTGCATTATTTAATAGATCTGTGCATCTGTTCGTTTCCACCCATCCTGAAAATTCCAAATAATATCCGTTGAAAAGATAACATTAAGCTAATTTTACATATTGTGCTATTATATCGAGACATACTTTTTATTTAATTTGTGATTTATTTCTTTCTTTCCCCTGTGTTTGATCTGTTTCATATATAGTAATGTACTTTCTCTACCTGGAGAAATAGTACCGAAGATTTTACTATTTCCATGCGATTAATGCAGTTGCCTGGATAAACTATATGCCCGTATTCACTGCTTCAACTAACTATTAATCTGATATGTAATTTCAAACATAGTTTAAAGACGAATAGGAAATTTATAAAGAATGCAAATGTAATACTGTACATCATTCAACCGCTGCAGAAACCCAACATGGCAGAGAGTACTAGATATAGGAATGTATAAAAACTCAATTAGCTCGTGCTAAGTTCTCGGGAAAGGGTTTTTTTTTAATGAACTGACACCTAATCGGAGATAGAATCTGCCTTATGGTATATTACCGTTTAACCATAACAAACCTAAAAAGTGGGGAAAACTTAGGATTTTTCGGAGTAAAAAAATAAAATGTTGAAGTTTTTGGAATTTTCTCATCGGTTGCAGGCTGAAATCAGTAAATGTGAAAAATTTCAAGTTTCTAGCTCATCTGAAAGTGGGCCAGTATTAATGTCAGTGAGCCAGTTAGTGAGTTGGCTATGTGGTTTTATATTATAGGGACACCTAACAGGGGAGAGAAATAAAGAAGGTTCAAATTAAATAAAAAGAATGTCTCGATTTGATAACGTAATATATAAAATGAGGCAACGAATAAATACAATACAATCCAATTAATTTATTCTACGTAACATATTTTGACTTCTAATCGTGGGATCTGTGAACAGAATTCAACACTGTGCTGCCCTCATGGGTAGAATTTGTGAAATACGTCATTAGATGTGTTCAAAATCAAACAAGTCTTTCCGGACGTAAACATCACTTTAAGTGAAGCTGAAATAAACTCGATTTTTTTTTATAGAGAGCCGCCTTCCCTAGTTTAAACACTGTAAACATTGCAGATGTAAACTTGCGTTTCCTGAAGCTGTTTACAGTTCTCACAGCTGCAGTTGGGAACAGTCGCTAATAATAGTATGAAAACAACAGATTAAGTTTCCTTCGCCTTACACCTTCTGCATGAATAGTAATAATATTATTATTATTTATTGAATATACAGTTTTATGAACCCTATTTTACCCGAAGGTTCATTAAGATTATAGTTTTAACAAACTGAATTTATAATTTACATATTTATCTATCTCTGTTTGGCTATGACATACCATTCCGTTCTATAACTAACAGTGCTGAGCATAACACCCAATCACCCTGGTAACTTTAACTATAATCGATTATGTACATAAGAAATAAAATAATATAATTATCTAGAACAGCATTTTCTTATAAGTATATGAAATCATGGTTTAGCGTAAAGAAGTTTACAATAATCTAGATGTCCTTTTAAAACGTGTCTTTCTCTTTCAAACACTGGGCAGTTAAATAAAAGATGCTCGACAGTTTGTTGTTCGCCATATATACACAGGTATCCATTTTCTCTTATCACTTTGAATCTTTCGAAATAGGAGGTAAAATTCCCATGTCCAGACAGAAATTGGGTCACTATAACGTCGGATTTAACAACACTTTTAAGACGTACTTCAACCGTTGGAAAGAAAGTATCCCTAGTAACGAATAATAATAATAATAATATTAATAATAATAATAATAATAATATATAATATAATAATAATATATAATAATCTATTTATATATTCATATTAATATATTATTATCATTATTATAACAACAACAATGACCTTTCACCTTTTAGGTAATGTGGCCTACTACTGTTGGCCTAAATTCCTTCTTCCTAGAGATCTGTAATGCAGGAGTTATTTTCAAATCACGTATGTAGCCATTCTTTCTACAAGTTGCTCCATTACAATTCATGGTTTAAACAAATTGTTTGCATATGTGACCGTCCACCGCTGTGACACGATAGAAGCATAGACTACCACTCTTTGATGATCTTCACACGTTGGCGAATCTTGTCCATACACTTTTCGGAACTGTCACTTAATTGTAGTGGGCGACCGTGAAACGACAAAACACTTTCTCCTGCAATGATAGACCATGTAGCGACATATCTTTCAACTTTCTATCTAACGTTGTTTGTAAGTTAATAAATTTTATTCCAGTGGGGGTCATATTTAATAGTGTGAGTTTTTACCACCTTATAAAAAAAATCCCGCACGAAATCTGTGCCGATTGCCTAAATCATTGCATTATGTTTTCATGGGGACTGTAGCGTCGATTGGCCTGCTGCCTATCTCTATCGCACAACAATACCTTCCTTTTTATTTGTAAAGGCCAAGCTACCTCTCTCTCTCGCACAATAGCATGTCTCTCTCTAGCGAGTAACTGTCTCATCGGCACAGATATCGTGCGAGAACTTTACCTTCAATAAGTCGGCCGCGGTGGTCTAGAGGTAGCATGCCCGCGGGATCAAACCCGGCCGCGGTCGATGGGTTTTTCAGGACGTAAAAATCCTGGGCACGGAGTCCTCCGGGAGGGACTTTAAGCTGGGGGGCCCGTGTCGTAGATTTACGGCACGTAAAAGAACTCCAAGCTTAAGTTAGAGCCTCTGGACAAAATCTCTCGGCCCTTTCACGTCCAAGTAATACCTTAGTTTCCTGAGGGGGGTTGAGAGGCGATGGGCTTACCACCTGTCCCTCTGCCCTCTCTCGGAAAATAAGCGTAACAACATTCATATAGGTAACAGAAACTTCCTCTTGGAGGTCCCTTCGCTCCAACATAGGGGGCTATAGGGTTCCAGACAGACAGAGGCATACCTTCAATCATTTACAATCATTTATTTTAGATACTTGGCCCTAATATATTTTTGTAAAGCGTATTGTACTTGTGTAACACTACATTGGTCCAAATTGTTATATAAAAGTTTCACAGATAGTTCAAATAGAAATCAGTCTGTTCAGCTTATCCTTGCTGATGTCAATGTATCAAAACACCATTACGCTTGTTGACTTTAAGAAGTTAAAACATTTGTAAACAGAACGTAAAATAGAGATGCCAATAAGGACCGAATATCCCTTACATATGAGTCGAATGTCTTAATTGTTTGTTATGGGATATTTTATAGTTTCAAGACACCAGCAAAAATATATATTGGTTTTAAACCAATATTATCTCAATTTTATTTTCTGCCTAGGTTGACGATCCACCTTTACTAGTATTTTAACTTTTTAAAGTCATAAGCGTAGTATGTCTTTAGCAAGGATAAGCTGAACAGACTGATTTCTATTTGAACCGTCTTTTATATAAAAATCTGGACTATTATAGTGATATTTTTTCAATTGGCCTAATCCTTCTGGTGGCACTATGGCCCTGGGGTCGACTCAGCCTCTAACAGAAATGAGTACCAGGAGCAATCCTGGGGGTAAAGGCGGCCGGTGCGTAAGGCTGACAACCTTACCACCTTCATGTGCCGAATGTCCAAAATCTGGGAGCCTCAACCTCCTGGAACCCTCTGGGCCTCCATGGACTGTATAGGGATCACTTTACCTTTACCCTTATTATAGTGATATACAATTGCAATGTACAAAAATGGACTAGTGTCGTGTGTCTAAAATATTTTCCAACGTATCTTATAAGGTGAGGGATCCTTCCATCGCTGGGACCCAGGATCGAATCTCGGTGGATTCATATGGAATTTGTGGTGGACAAAATGGGGTCGGGGCAGGTTTTTTTAGGGTGCTCCTGTTTCCCTTGCCATATATCATTCCACCAGAGCTCCAATCATCATACTATTATAATTGGTTGCAATAAAGGAATTATAAGGTGAGGGTATAAGGCCCGGCATGCTGACCACATGCCCCCAATCCTGCCATCTGCCGGTCGGGTGGTAGGCCAAGTCCCTCCAGGGATGTAGCGACAAGGAGTTTAGTTTTTTAGTTTTAAGGTGAGGGTATAATGTGGAAAAAACTATTAGATAGTTTATAAGTAGACCTGGGATTTTAGGCTCTATAAAAATTAGTTCTAGGCACCTAAAATAGGCTTTAAAAACAAGTAAATAGGCTTTCAAAAGAGAAAATAGGCACTTAAAATATGCTTTAAAAGTGTGAAAATAGACTTTAAAATACCACAATATGCTCTTAAACTGTAACGTGATCTTTTCTTTTTACTGTAAGAAGCGTGGTATGTCTTTTCTAAACAGAAATAACTGGAAAATTCATAAAAAACAGTTTTGGATTATACGAAAAATTACAACACTACAGGCCTTCTAGGACCTTGGCTGCTGGTCATTAAACGATTGTAAAAGTTACTGAAGTTGAATTTTATTTTAAATGTACAAAATAGGCATTTTAGGCACCAAAAGAGTAAAAATAGGCTCCAAAAGTCCAAATAGGCATTTTAGGGCAATATAAAACTCTATAAATGTAAGTGATTTATCATGAAACGTCAACATATTTAAAACTTTTCATGTTATTTCATAAGGAACAAAATAGGCATTTGCCTTAAAATCCCAGGTCTATTTATAAGGTACCGGTACATTTTTTCTTCATCTGGGAAAGCCTTTGTATTTACCCTATATGCTTATACGTAGATTCTCGTTGCTGCCATGCAGCATTATAGCATTCTTGTTTTTTTTAGCAGGTTAAATATTAAACTGGTAATACTGAGTGACAAAAGTGTGAGGGGTTTTGACATCGTTATAATTACTGCGGGCTTTATGTCATTATATTTCGTTATTAGCAGTTTCCCTCCATTATTCTTTCTCTTTGTCTCTTTAAATTGCATTAGTCTCTTCTATGAAGGCGCCATCAGTTCGATTATTTCCCCCCAGAGAATTAGATTATAGTCTTTTTTTTTCTTTCTTTCATTAGCCCTACTGTAATTAGAGACTCCTGCCTCTGAGGGCACATGGATAGTTACTTCCTGTCCACTCTATGTAAACACAGATCATGTTGGGGATCGGTTTCTACTCTTATTATTTAGACAACACACTCTTCTAAATATACAAAAGAACGAAGTTCCGTCCTGTATAGGTGCTGCAGAGCTCATCTCTTTACATGAACATGGAGTATCGTCACATTCTCAAATCATTCTGTGATATAAACTCATAATATAGCAGTGGTTTTGAAAGGGGCAGAGAGGTGAATTTGCTAACACCTAGTTTTTTTTTTTTACTAATTCTTGTTTCTTTACAGATACCACTCTTAATGAATAATTACGTAAAACCGTAATTGGAGGGCATGTGGTCAGGTTTCCGGGACGGACCCCCTACTTATTTATCAAGTAGCTTCTCAGTCGGTTTCACGAAGCTGAGTGCCTCCCGTCCCAGACCTCCCCACATCATTAAGAGACGATAGATCGGCGTAGTAAAGTCAACATTTTAAGAATTAAAAATAATATTAACTGGTAACTACGAATCACAGTGTCCCTCTCACAATATGTCAAAGATTATTAATTTAATATAAACAATGTAATGTCAGTCTGTAACTTTCTCTGTCATTCACTGTCATTTCTTGAGGGGTAGGAAAAGATTAAAATCTCTGGGTGCGCGGTCCGAGCTGTAGGGTGGAGACTTCAACACCTCCCTGCAAGTCTCCTGCAAATGTTCGGCTGAGAGGTGTTTCAACATCACCCTACAGTCCGGACCTCGCTCCCAGTGATTTCTATCTTTTTCTACACCTCAATAACAATGACAGAGAAGCGGAGATGGTTGTCACACAGTGGTTCAAATTCCAGGCGGCAGACTTCTACGTCACAAGTGTTCAAAAGTTGGTCCCACGGTATGACAAATGTCTCAATTCCTGTGGCGAATATGTTGAAAAATAGCTGAACACCTGCTATATCTGTCGCAATAAATATTTCCACGAAATTTTGTTTTGTTTGTGTAAACGGCCCTCGTGAAACTTACTTTTTGGACGGCCCTCGTATAAGATTAATACAGTAAAGCTTTACTTAAAACGTGAGGATTTTTATCCACGTGTTACGATTATTATTCATGCAAAGCAGATATTCCATTGCATTATTTATGATTGATTTCAAATTTAAAGCCCATTGATGTTTTCTCTTGATGATTGGTTATAAATAATATATAAACATGTAAATGTTAGATGTAATTAATTTCCACTTTGACTAATCAGCACAATAATCCAGAAACTATAAATAATTAAGTAAACTACCTAGGTATACCTCCAAATTAGCCTAACAGTTAATTTTCTCAATGTCAATTAACCGTTACTCAATTTCGTCCCAACTCTAGTCCCCATGTTGGGGACACATCACCATTTAGGAATTGAGTACAAAAATCAGTTTAACTGTAGCCTAATGCTGCTTTGTAACCCTTTGATAATGCCTATACGTTTTAACGACAATACCTGTCAGTATCAGCAAATTTTGTTTGTTGTTTGTTTTCAAAGCTCATTTCTTTCTCCATTTGCATTACTGCTTAATAAATTTCGAACAGGTGAAGAATATTTTACTATTCGTTCTGTTTAATATTCTCTTTGCTTTAAACACTTTATTGACAATACCTGTCATTTTCAGGAAATTATTGGATTTGTTGTCGACGCCATATTTTTTCTCAAATGCCAATATTGTTTTCTAGATTTTGGAATGAATTCTCTTGGTTTCTGATTTTGATTCCTACAATGTCATTTTTCAATTGGGATCTTCCCCTCTATATTCGAATTACTTTTTATATCATCATGTTCTCTTCATTTTTCTTTTTTTCTGTTTAATTAACATTTATGCCATGTAATTATGGATATTGTCAGACTGAATTCTCTGTAATTTAGTTTCTCTTCCTGGAACCTGGATAATTCAGTGATCGCAGTTATGGACCGTATAATTGCATACGTTGATTGCCATTGATTTCTTTTGCCCTGCATTACCCACAAGCAATTGCGACTCCGTCTCATTTCGACTTTTTCATTACGTAAACTGTGTACCACTGAATATTCATTTCTTTTAGTCGCATGTCAAATTAACGTCTGCTCGAATCCAGTTTCACCACAGTATGAAAAATATTATGCAGAGTGTGGAAAACAAAGACGACGGACATCAGAATATAGTAATGCAGACATTAATGCTGCCGAGTCCTAGGAAAAAAATAATAATAATATGAATAAAAGGTTGCAGACAAGGAAGGGAAGAAGGAGCTTCCACCATTCGACGGATGTACTGAAGTTCCACGTATATTTGACTAACGCGTTATAATAGAACCAAGAATTTGTGTCGGAATTATATTTGCAACGAAAAGAGCAGAGTTTGTTTGTTCGGAATTAACAAAAAAATAAGACTAGGTTCTTATAATAGCTTATAAACATATTTTATTAACATCTTTATTTTAGTTATAAAGCCTTTACCATGTTTTCCATATCCATAATTTAGGCAATCTTAAAAAACTAGTAGGGCTAAGAAAGTGCAAAATTCAAAATATCGCACAAATTTGCCATGAATTTTATTGATACGCAACAACACAGCTGGTAAAGGGCTATAGAATATTACGCATAACAGTTAAAAATTGTGTTAATTTCACATAGGCCAGAAAAAGAACCTCTGGTCCAAGTAATTTTTTTACTCGATTTGAGTCCAAAAATGTACAGGAATTTAGTACATCTGAATGAGGTGAATTGAGATGAATTTGAATACGATCATAAGTCAGTAATTTCAAATTCTATTAAATATAATATTATTAATACTCTGTTACTTGTATTGTCTTTTTTAAAACAGCTTAAAAATTTTACACTTTTTGGTTTTAGAACTATTAAACCATTTTTGGAACTGTAATAGTTCTTAGCTGTTTTAAAATTACCTTTACAACTTACATAAGTCGAATCCACTATAGACATTTCTATGTATTCCATCATACCTCTGAAATAATGGGCCTTTAGAGGAGAACGAATATGAAGCTCTTTTACACTAAGCAAAATTATTTCCTTCCCTGTAAAATTTTACTTTTGAGACTCATGACCATTTTGAAATAACCGATTCAATTAATATTAAATTATCGTCTTTGCTATACATCACCACATTTCCTACTTATTGCAGTGAATGTGCAGGAGACATAAAACTTACGCTAGTGAACGACTTCCTAATTATGCAGGGCTATAAAATAATGTCGCGTTTCTTACGGAAACTGATGGAATAGATTCATAACGGTTTCCATTTTACTGCAGGAGAGTCAGATTATTTTAGGATGCGGATAAGATTAATGCTCCATCTTATTTCACCCGGACTTGAGTAAATCCTATCACGCTACGGCACATAAAAGCGTAGTGATGGTGGCAGAGCGCTAAAATATCCTGAATGACATTTACTGTTGTCATGCCAATACACACACTGAATCAATGCACCCGATTCATACACCCTCTCCTCTTTAAAAATAGCAACCATCTAGTCTGCCAACACATGTTAATTCTTCAGACAAATTCTCGTTAACAGCAGTGAAAAACGTTCAACTGCCAGAAAGACGTTTTGTTTTAGAATGGCTATAATAATTTTCCGATAATTTTAATGGCTAACAACATAAAAATTCTAGATCTTTATCATATTTTGCATTATTTTTAATATGTATAGTTTTACTGGGGTACGCCGTAGCGTAGTGGTTGAGGCGCTGTGTTACAAACCGGAAGGTCGTGGGTTCGATTTTCGATGAGGTCGTTGGAGTTTTTCAATTGGCCTAATCCTTCTGGTGGCACTATGGCCCTGGGGTCGACTCAGCCTCTAACAGAAATGAGTACCAGGAGCAATCCTTTGAGTAAAGCGGCCGGTGCGTAAGGCTGACAATCTTACCACCTTCGCTTGCCGAATGTCCAAAATCTGGGAGCCTCCCTCTGGGGCTCCATGGCCTGTATAGGGATCACTTTACTTTACTACAGTTTTACTGATGAAGTGGAAGAGAAGGCCTCGTGGCCTTAACTTCGATAGTATAATTAAATAAATAAATAATGCAAGGGATTTCTTTCATTACTTTGAATTGTACCCACTTTATACAAAATGAATTTATTTTACATATAAAAAAGACCGTATAAAATTAGTTTTTCATCAACATAAACGAATTTACTCTGAAATTGGAGCAGGAAAAAGAACATAAAACTATCTTCATTTAGTTAACGATTAATTCGCTACAAGGTTTTTAAAAAAGGATGTCACTAAAATAATATATTAAAATAATAAAAAGACATTTGTGCACAGAAGCTGGAAGAAAAATTTAAGTCTCAAACTACTTAGTTAATATAATGTTCAATCTATTTGTTAACGTTCCATTAAGATTTTCTACCAATAATTATAATTGGAGCTTTTAAATGATATTTACATTTCACACTAACCACTGGCGTTTCGGGTTTAAAGGAAATAAAACCGTGTTTGAATAAGTCTTTTTTAAATTAAAATATTTATCCAAAAATTTTGGACTCATTCTTGATCCTTGACGACATGTTGTTCATTTGTTTCCGCGTTTGACTCCACTTAGGGTTGCGCTGTTACACATTAAATATGACTGTACCGCTCAGCGTTTGCACCAAAGAAGAACAGCGTGCAGTGATCCTGTTTTTGTCGTGTGAAGGTGTACCAGGAGCCAAAATTCATTGAAGATTTTCCGCACAATGGAGGCAATTAGAGAACTAGCATTGTTTTCCACGCCATTTATCTTTGGATTACATCTTTTATTGCTGAAACATAACTTTCTCTGCCCAAATAAAGTTTTGCCTCTTAGTTTAATACATTTTGTATGACGGTCTCTTCAAGTGAATTGGTTGTAAAAATGAAGGGAATGTCGTCACCACATCGCATCACAACCCCGCAGGACACATCCAAATAAAATATGATCAATGCACTCATGTAGCTTTCTGTACCATAAGCAGTCACTTGACATACTGATATACAGGTAGAATAAGAGACCGCATTCCAAAGAGCGCATATTCAGTTGTTTCAACCTGATGCAAAGCTTTATTGTCCATCGGGAAGACCGAGTTTCTACAAAGAGTGGTTGGCTTATAACTTCACTGCAGAAAATTTTTGCGGAAAACAAATTACCCCCTAAAATTGAGCTCTCTTGTTAGTGTAAACACCTTATGTACAAAATTTAATCAAAATCGTTAGAGCCGGTTTTCGAGATAATCGCGTAACACCACATTTTCTTAATGTAAACTATCATTAAATGAAAGAGAAAGTCAACGCCAATCTTCGTGTCACATCCCCAGAAGTTGCCTAACCCAATTGCAAAATTTTGTTTTCATACGATTTTTCTTTTTGGAGCTAGGCTGTTCACAAACACTCAGACTTACATACAGACATGTTTCTGTAAATAATATTTTAGGATTCAAGAGACCTAAAAACATGTATTTATGTTAAAATCTGAAATTCAAATTTCGTAGCCTTCCTACGTTACGGGCAGAGGAAGTAATAAAATTTATCTGCTACTTCAAGACTTAATTTTCTGCATGTAATTAAGTAAATATACAGGTTAGCAAACATTTCTTCAGAAAGTATTGGTGACATGGAAATAGTATTTCTATTCAGAGATGCTGATATGCTGAGTTTCTGTACTTGCCTGTAATATTGAGTACACACCGACAGAAGCCTACCATTGCACTATAGCTCTATATCATTCTGGTATAACAATACCGGGGATAATACTGTTCTACTGATGCATAAATGCGAACAGCATTTTCGGTACGTTCTACAGTGACAATCGACTTCGTATCGCTCTGTCAAAGAGTTCCCATTTCCCATCGACTTGATCCATTATTGAATACGTCTTTCATAAAGAACTAATCCAGAACATCTCTGTTGAAAAGTGGAATATAAAAAAATGATGTACATTTTGTAGAGCTGTAGCACCCATTCAGTGCTCGTGTCTTCCATGTACTCTATCCCCGCTTGTTCACTGCAAATCCACGAAAACCACTAGCGAATTTCGTTAATTAATTGGATGAGAGGAGAAAAGCGGGGGTATGGAGGGAGGGGGACTAAATTGGGTACGGGAGGGGGCTAATTAAATAAGCAACGAACAACGAATGAAAGGCTACGGGTGTAGTAGTATACTATAAGCTTATACGTACATGAGAATCACTTCCATACTTCTCTGTCTGTGTAGCATTACGCTCTTTGCTTTTATCCAGGAAACCATGCGCGATTCAAGTAACTCCTCTCTCTTTTCATCTCTTCGAAATTTTTCCCCAGCTCATAATGTAAATTTTTGTTTTATTTTGGTTTGGTTTGTTTTGTCAGGGAAGACTCAATTCCCTGAGGCTATGCAATCTGAATTATTGTTTCATGATTCACCAACTGCTGAAATAAACTGAAAAAATCCAGCGACTCTCGTGTCTTGTCTAATCTTATTAAGTGATAATCCCATTCGTATGAGTTCCCAGCAAATGGGGCGCGATCCTACTGTTGACTTTGTACAGAACTAAAGCGTATTTGGGTGTCCTTATCGACCACATAACTTTTAAACGTAAATTATTATTTTATTTATTTTTTATTGATTTATTTTTGTCGCTTTGACTCATGGGAGTCTAATCGGGACTGTACATTACATATAATAACCAGTTATAAATATTAGAACAATGTTAATTACATAGTTTTATATAATATTTTGGTATAACAATAACCATTACATATAATAACCAGTTATAAATATTAGAACAATGTTAATTACATAGTTTTATATAATATTTTGGTATAACAATAACCTTTACATATAATAACCAGTTATAAATATTAGATAATGTTAATTACATAGTTTTATATAATATTTTGGTATAACAATAACCATTACATATAATAACCAGTTATAAATATTAGAACAATGTTAATTACATAGTTTTATATAATATTTTGGTATAACAATAACCATTACATATAATAACCAGTTATAAATATTAGAACAATGTTAATTACATAGTTTTATATAATATTTTGGTATAACAATAACCATTACATATAATAACCAGTTATAAATATTAGAACAATGTTAATTACATAGTTTTATATAATATTTTGGTATAACAATAACCTTTACATATAATAACCAGTTATAAATATTAGAACAATGTTAATTACATAGTTTTACAAAATATTATATAAAACTATGTAATTAACATTGTTCTAATATTTATAACTGGTTATTATATGTAATGTGCAGTCGCGATTAGACTCACATGAGTCAAAGCGACAAAAAATAAATCAATTGTTTCAACGCGTTTCTTCGATTTGTAATTTTCGTACTTTGTGATAACATTTTCTATAAAACGTTAATGTTGCTTAGAGTATTCATTACTTCATTACATAATATTTTGTATTTATTTAATTCTCAAGCAGATAATATTTTTTTCCTACCAGTTTCACCCAAGAGCAACTTTTGAATCTAGACGAAGTAGGAAATTTAAAAAAAAATTGTAATGTAATTAGCAAAATCCGAAGTGTCTTATGAAAACTTGTATAGTCATATTAGATCATCATAGAACTCGAAGATCCCTTTAATTGAGGGGAGCACACATAGAATGTATGGAAATTTTTGTTTTTTAATCGTTTCATATAATCACGTAGGGCCTATACTTTTTTGTACATGATCCCAGTGTTGACTTCTATTAGTAAGTTGTTCGATCCAGCAGTGTGTATATTGCTCAATTTACAAATTATTGTTGAACAGTCTAACATCTTATATCATAACGGTTTTATAACACCATTAAAACGACTAGTTGAACAAGAGAGTTTCGTAACAAGGAATGTGTAATGCACTGTAAAGCGTACGGTACTGATTTTAATATAATAACGCTGATTTGTTGAACAATGTTTTGTAAATACACTAATTTTAATCTTTAAAAGTATTAACTTCAACAATCAGTATGTTCTACTGATGATGATAAGTAATCTTAAACATTAAAAGGCCTAAGTTAAGAGAAAAAGAAAGCTGAGTAATTGTTGAGCAGTTGAGCAAGTAACTGGTGACAAGTAGAAAAGTTGTTAGGATGCATTTGCTGGTTATATTGAAATTTCAGAATATTTTGTTTTATTTGATTTAATGTTCCCAATGAGATAAGGTGACTCTTTTAGTGGCGCTTTATAATTATACTTTAAAATGGTGTTCATGTACATTAAAAATGCAAACATGCATTAAGAATACAAACATACATTGGATATTCCGACATAAATTAAAAATGCAAACATACTTTAAAAATATAATTGACAAATATACATGCATACACATAATAATAAAAAAATAAGTGAAGTAGATACAGATTTTATTATTTAAAATATTCTTCTAGGGAATATTTCACCGTTTTTGAACCGTTTAAGGGTAGCAGTCTTTTTATATGTGAAGAAAGAGTGGTGTATGTCTTATTCCATCAATGGCAACATACCGGTACTATTTACATCATATAGTTGATTCTTTGGCAGAGGTGGTAATGTTAGATGGTCTTCTTTTTCGCATAGCTGTGAATGTAACCTTGATTAAAAATAGTGATATTTGACTGGAATGAGTTATTTAATAATTCATATGAATATTTGACTATGGAGACTTTTAAGCTAATTTTTAGGGTAATTGGTTAATATTACTCTTCCTGCATAGTTTTCTTCTATAGTTTAATTCTTCATTTTTACTATTAACTGGACTAATGTAAGCAATCTCTAAGATAAATGAAGTTACCAGTAAATTATGAGCACTTGTGATGTTGCTGGTGACACGGCTGAGCCTGGATGCAGATTACTCAGTGGACTGTACACAGTGCACCTGTAAGTTGTACATGGATTAGTCTTATTAGTGCGATATGTTACAGCAAACATATGAATGATTGCCCACGATTTGTCTGGATTCGCATGTGTGTGCTACTGGCATCGAGATCTGTCTTGCCAGATGTCTGCATGTATGATTAAAGAGGAGCGTTTATACAGAGCTATGGCAGTGATTTAGAAAATCGTAGCGAGAAACGAATGTGATGAAATCTCACTCCAATTCATCATTCATTTTCATGTGGGATAATGTTCTACCGTATTGTAGAAGAAAATCTTAAACGGATTTTTTGCACGACTTAACTAATTAGTGATACTTACGAATGTTGTTGCCGTGGATCCTAAGTTGACATTCCCGCACGCAATCTTGTTGCTATGTGCGGTAAGAGTTTCCGTGCGGTAAGAATTTACTTACGGCCCATCATAATACAAGCCTTAATGGACAAGGCCCCCCAGGACAAATATTCGGGCTAGGACGATTCTAATATTTAAAGGCGGTGATGCTGAGCAATTATCCAATTGGAGACCGATTTCAATTTTTTCGGTGATACGACGTGTAATTGAAAAAGCAATTGACTTGAGATTACGATCATATTTAGAATTTTCAGCACATCAAAGAGGATTTATCTCCCTTCCTGGTACTCACTTAAATACATCTATCATTAATGGTTGCCTTAAGGATGCCAAAATAAATAAGAAAGATTGTAGTGTAATATTCCTTGATATTACAAAGGCCTATGACAATGTGGGACACGATCATATTAAAAGGTGCTTAATGCATATTAGCATGCCAAATAACTTAAGAGAGTTAATTGCTGATCTAATTCAAGGAAATCACATTCAAATAGAATGTAATAAAAACAAAACGTCGTACATTGAACTAAGAAAAGGAGTTGCACAAGGATCGCCTATTTCTCCCGCATTATTTAACTTAGCCATAGATGATACCATTAAAAATTTAACCGATCATGAAATTGAACAAAGCCACGGCTTCAAGATAAATCACTCTGCTAAAAATGTATCAGCATTGGCATTTGCAGATGATATAGTTCTAGTTGCTAAGAATGAAACATCTGCCCAGTCACTACTGAATCTAGCAACAAGCCATTTGACTGAAATTGGATTCAGTCTTAATTCAACTAAATGTAAAATGATTAATATTAAAAATGGTAAACTTAGTCAAGATTCAACTGTTAAATTGGGAACTGCCAACCTAAATTGTTTAAAAAGTGATGAAACCGTAAAGTACCTAGGAGTTACATTTTATGATGAAATTGTTTTTGATCAGAATAAAATAATTAAAGATTTGGAAGATAATTTATCATATCTGTCAAATTCAAATCTTCTCAATCCAGACCAAAAAGCAAACATAATCAATCAGTATATTTGGCCATGTATTGTATACCCTATCCAAAGTACTCCATTAAATAAAATTCCAAGCAAGTTCTTAGAAGATGTTGACAAACTCTTACGATCAACCATAAAAGAGATTATTAGCTTGCCAAATGATTGTCCAAATGACATGCTTTATTCTCCGAGGAAATTCAGGGGACTGGGACTCGTTAATGCCGAATGGGAAGCTCACATTCAACAATTCAACATCGCTCAATGCCTGAGTAAAATATATGATGAACACCTTCCCTTTTGTAGAGATTTAGATCAAGAAAAGGAGGACATACTGTCACATTTCAGCATCCAGTGTAACGAAACAACACTAACCAAGACAGGCCGATGGTTAAGAAATGAAATGATAAAAAGATATTTTGAAAAATGGTGTGGACTCCCTCACAAAGGTAAAGGCGTTTCAGTCTATAGTGAAAATCCCAATACCAACTCATGGATATCCAATAGAAAAGGTCTCTCTTGTTCTCAGTGGACTAATGCAATCGAGATGTGTTGTAATATCTCTGCGGTGAGGTCTGTACCTGGAAGGAGTCAAACTACATCACTCTGCCGGCATGCAGGTTGCAATAATCCAGAAACCTTGGGCCATGTATTGGGTAGTTGTAAAAAGGGTGAATTACTGAGAAATTCTCGCCACCACCGTGTCCGTTCAGCGATTACCACAGCCCTTCGACGACAAAAAGACTGGGAAGTGTATGAAGAGGTGCATTGCATCGCGGAAGATGGCAGTAATCGAAGAGCCGACATTATAGCCATTAATAGAACTGTAAAACGAGGGTTTATTTTGGATCCTACAGTTCGCTTGGAAGAGGATAGGGAACAAGCTAAGCGTGTGAGTGCGGAAAAGGAGGCCATATTTCACCTTTGTTAATACATTTCTTCAGTCTCTCAATATTTCTAATGACATTGTTGTTAAAATATGTATTAGGGTTTTAGAAGACTCGCTATTTTTATTGCACAATCATTTATATGGTACTTGGAGTTCTTATGATCCGTTTCAATTCAGTTCATGTTACTATGTAATGTATGATTCTTTTTCTTTGTTTGTTCTGGATCTGTATGGTCACCTGGATTGCCAAGCAGATGACTTGAATAAAGTATTTCTCTCTCCATAATATTTTCAGGTAATATCACAATTAATATAATTAAATTGATATAAATAAACATCGTGCAAAAAATAGCATGCAATACTCGTGCCGTAAGCGCATAACGGATCACGGAAAATTGAAAAACTCTTTCCTCGATCCGTATGCATAGCTTACGGCACTTGTATCTCAATATAATATTATTCATTGGCTTATTCGTTCTTTTTAACTGCGATTAGTCTACTTATGTATCACGGTATTGTTTATTCCGTAGTAAGAGGCCTTTTTAAAGGAAATTAGCAGTTTTGCTGCAATCATGCACACCATTGTGCAGAAAACATAAGATTAATGTCATCATATTAAGAAACCAGTTGTTTTCTCTTATAAAATAAGTGCTGAAAGAAATCTTTCTTGTTCATGGACCTGCAAAAAGCTGTGCTTCATACCGCTTGTGGTAAAGAAATGGTTCCCTGTGTGGATAAGCCTACACTAGTTCTTATGATATAAGTGTATGTAGGAAGAATATTTTATTTCGTTTTCGTGCAAGTAAACAGTTGTTTTCTGTCGTTTTATTGATTTCGGTGACCAGATTTTTGGTCTATTATATAATGTTTAAATTTTAGAAATGAGCCTAAGTCAGTTATGAATACTAAAATCATTATTCCTTTGATTGAAGTGCATAGGCAAGAGTAGTTAACACTCTTGAGATGATGATGATGATGATGATGATGATGATAGTGATGATGATGATGATAATAATAATAATAATAATAATAATAACAATAATAATATTGACCCTCATTAATCAAGGCAGCAGATTATAGAGCTGATATAGGTTAATTCTGCAATATGTAACCCCACGGTTTATGCAACAAGTCTGAAATATCCATAGGATAAAATATTATTATTATATTTATGATTATGTAGACAAAAAGCAAATCATCGTCTCATTTCGTAATAATCATAAGAAGAAGAAGAAGAAGAAGAAGAAGAAGAAGAAAAAGAAGCACCCAACATCTAATTTCTTAATAATAATAATAACAATAATAATAAAAACAATAATAATAATAATAATAATAATAATAATAATAATAATAATAATAATAATAATAATAATAATAATAATGAACATCCGAACCAAAGAGCTAACAAAAAATAACAAGTAACAAACATGACGATTTTAATTTTTACAAAAAGAAAGTTCAGATATCAGAAGTATAGCCTACTTATTTGTTAGTATTAAATATAAAGGGTTTTATAAAAATGTTTTAGACAGCTTGAATTAAAAGTAGAACACACAAGACAAACGAATTAAAAATTGCACACTATCGCACTGGTGCTATGAAATCTTTATGCCACCCCATTGGTACCAACTTCGATAACCGTCACGTGGAAAACACTCTTTTAGTTAACAATTACTTTGCACGATTATAAGAAGAAACTTGTGTTAATAATAATAGGAAGATAAAGGCAAAGCTTTGTGGTTGTAGGATATTCGAATGTTTTGCCTTTACATAGAGACCAAATTAAAATAAGAAAATCAGAATAAAATCCAATTCAGGAAATATTTACTATTACACCCTACCTTTATAATCTCACGTCTTAAAATCATGTGGATCCAGATATATTATTATTACTATTATTATTAAGTTTTGTTTACATAATGATCTCATCTTTCTACGTCATCTGCACACCTTGCGTGGAAGACTGATTACGTATCATGTTATTTTCTTATAGTGATATAACTTACAGAACGTGCATAGGCAGGGACCGAAGTCCCGGGCTGAAGTTTAAGGACATGCGGTTCTGACAGGCTCCTCCCCGCAAGACGAATCCATCACGTTTTCCATTGCACATTTGCATATTTACATATCAGTCTGTTTTCATATTGCTGGGATGCAAAGTACATAAAGCTCTGCATGGAATCTTAATCACTTCATCTCATGAAACATTAATAAATCCGTGTTTTAAAAAATCGTATTCATCACATTCATAATGTTGTAATGTAAATAATTTTTTTTAATGTACAGGGTTGTTCATAAGTAGGGTTCGGATGTTTATCTTGAATCATGAATCTTCAGAGGGACGATCCACTACCCATGGAAGCGTAATTGAATTCCATTTCACATTTAATGGTCTCCATCAAAGTCAAACACGAAGTCAGATCATCCAACTCCTACGCGGTACAATATCCTTTACTTATATATATATAGCTAGCGTTATTTAAGATCATTATCGTCAAATGATTATGTAGACCCCAAAAAGTTTTTTCTCCTCTTCATTTGAGGTATCAGAAAGCTTTCTGGGCAGTTTGTTTTCGGATTCCTATAAATCATTTTCCTGCTGAAGCGTTAGAAGCCCAAAAGAAGAACTGGAGCCTGTTATATAGAGCGATAGCTTATCCTTAGTTTCATGTTAAACATGAATTTAATATATTTTCACGGAAAGTAATTTGATCTTCCTCATAATTTCATCATTGGTTATAATAACCTTTCGAACAGCATGTTAAATCTTATAATTTACGGTAACGGAGCGTTCTTCCAAATAAACCTTTCCTGAAAACTAGCACCGGGCATATAAAGTAATTTGGGGAAATGAGCGGTATCCACTTCAAAATTCCAAGCGATGTCGTTAACCTATGTATTCGTCAACACACTGGATTAGGACCAAGGGGACATCAAAGATGGAGCTTGCTTTTAAATACCAAAGTGTAGATCCAACTCCATATACCCTCATTGGATGAACAGTACCTTTCTGCAGAAGGCTGAGGGATAACTAATTTTTCCTACAAAATAATCCAATTAAAAACTTCAATTCAAAAAGGCATTACTCATTAGAACATGCTACTGTAGGCTATATGACGGCAGTGAATGCCAGATATTAATAACACTTTACAAGTCGTTATTATATTAAAAATCCTATTTAGGGCAATTGGTTCCATACAGAAATAAAGTTCTTCTCAGAAACGAAAAGCATGTACTACTGTTCTTTTTTTGCACTTGTAGGCTTTAGGGAATATGATTCATAGATATTATTCTTATCCTGATCATATGACTTTATGTCCCAAAACAGTCAACACATAGCACACAACACATAACATATAAAGACGTTCCAAAAGACCGAACACACATATTCATATTGTCTCTGATTTATGTAAAAAAGTAAAATTATCCCTATACAGGCCCTGGAGACCCAGAGGGCTCCAGGAGGTTGAGACTCCCAGATTTTGGGCATTCGACCGACCGCCTTTACCCCCAGGATTGCTCCTGGTACTCATTTCTGTTAGAGGCTGAGTCGACCCCAGGACCATAGTGCTACTAGAAGGATTAGTCCAAATGAAAACTCCAACGACCTCATCGGGCATCGAACCCGCGACCTTCCGGTTTGTAGCGCAGCGCCTCAGCCACTACGCTACGGCGTGCCTCCTGATTTATGTATACACGATATTAAATTAGTAGAGGCCTTGCACTACTTTAGTGTATGCAAAAGTGTCTGCATACTCTATTTCTAGCTTCAGTGAGGTCTTCCCTATCCTCATGGTGTAGAACTAGTGGCATTCCCCATTAGACTGGCTAGGTGAACCATGGTAAACCATACATTTTCTGTTCCCAAATTCGCGGTTTGATCCCTGGTCGGGTCGATGGCATACGTGTGTGCAGAACTACCGTAGTCCGAAGTCTGAAAATTTACGAGCATGAAAAAGAATTCCTGTGGAACAAAATCCCGATACACTGGCAACGGTTACAAACACAGCCGGTTGTTAAACAACCATGGCAACAAAGATCCTTCATTACGATATTGAGAAAAGTTTCGTAGACCTTAGTTATCCGTAATGCATTCCGATCCTATTAACACTTTATACCTGTAAATCTACAAACATGGACACATCACATTTATTGTCATTTGCAAGCCCCACACACAAGTTCTTTATCACACTGCTGGGACCGTACGGGCAATATCGGAGGAAAGAGCTAGCAGGCAATCACGCGCGGTGAAAAAATAAGCCCAAAATGCATGCACGATCTTCCTCGCATGATAGAGTGTCAACAAAAGAGTACGCGCGTAAGATTGTGCGTGTAATTGCCAAACACGCGCGAATTCTCTCTCAAAAGAACGGCGCGTGGAGTGTATAAATTTTGACATGCCAGCTAAGAGCGTGCGGTATTGTTTCAAGTTCTGTATAGAGGAGCTGATGTGCTCTTGGAAAGTTTTGTGTGTTTGTCTTCTGCCTTTACATTCACACACTTCTAGGCGAAAGAGTGCAGCGTTGCACGAATGACGTACCGCGCGGTTTCTTTTGTTTGTCTATTACCTTTACATGCACATGTTTTCACTAGCATTTGAGTGCGCACCTGCCTAAACCCGAGCGATAAAGCTTGTTGGGGGGGGGGGTAGTTATTGACCCGGGCTGGAATAGAACCTGCTACCTTAAACACGGAAAACCAGCGCCATACTCACTGCCCTACCCAGGTTAACTATATTTAATGTTGATGAACTCGATATGGTAATAAGCGATTCTTGTATTCTTTATTACATTGAAAGTTTCTGTGTAAATATAATTTTTACGAAACTTGCTTACACCCCTAATACACCCTTGCGGCGTACAACACCATTAGCACATGTGACGGTTAATTCAATAGTCCTCTAGCTTCAGGGCCTTGGACAATGCCCAGCAGCTCCCTTCAGTATTCCAAAACGCAATACCACTGTACCATTATCCACCGCATTACCAATTGTTGGAATAAATAATACAAAAGCAGGACAAACAATAGATTGTTTAATTTGTAAAACTGAAAATCACAACCAGACAGAGAGTCCATTTTAATATATCTGGCGAGAAATTACTTTAGTAATCTTTAACATAAATATGGTATGAAACATTTTTTCAGCGTCGCCAATAAGGCCCCTGTCAGATTTCGAGGTGTTCTTCAAATGGGGGAATCTGACTTGCTTTTAATGATTGTATATATTAAGTAACTTATTAAAAAGTACAACCAATAAAAATGAAATTGTGATGGTGAAAAAAACAGCGGAATGATTCACAGAAATGAAATACCTGTAGGACTATCTGAAACCTATTTTTTCGCCCACAAAATTCCAAATGACTTGACTGAGGATTGAACCCCAGCGGCGTGAGATAAGATGGCTAACCATGGGATGGCTCTTGTAAGATGGTTGTTTGTAAAAGTGAAAAGAAAGTTTTGATTACCATACATCCGGACAATAGAGAATTGTTAGAGAGAGAGAGAGAGAGAGAGAGAGAGAGAGAGAGAGAGAGAGAGAGAGAGAGAGAGAGAGAGAGAGAGAGAAAAAAAACCTAGTGTGACGATAATAATTGTTTATTATAAGTATTTTATCATGTCATTTGGCTAATTATACTTATCGGAATATACCGGGTGAATCATCTCATCCTACGGATTGGTAGCTAGGCAAATCTGTATTTTACACACTATTCAATATTCAGGTCTCACACCGCATTCACTAGCCCGTCCGATCCCTCTCCCTTACTGTGCGTTGGCCTTTGTTGCGCTGGCTTTCTGTGCTTAAGGTCGCAGGTTCGATCCCGGACCAGGTCGATGGCATTTATGCGTTTATAAATGTGGCAGCAGGCCTTTCGCGAAACTAAAGTAATAGTGTCGAGGATATACACGTGCTCAGCTTATTCGCATTTTGAAAAATGAAGTAAGGAAGTGAGAGTTTTGTGAAATACTTCGATTTATGTGCGGTTTAAAGATATTAGTGATATTTCAACGACTTGAAGTTCACGGTTACAGGGACTGTCTAACCGACGTCCATCTTTGGCGTGTCAGTCATTAATTTAATAATAATAATAATAATAATAATAATAATAATAATAATAATAATAATAATAATAATAATAATAATAATAATAATAATAGCAGTAATAATAATTCTTATTTCATCTGGCGGAGTTAATGCCTTGGCCTTCTCTTACACTCAACCAGAGACAGAAAAAAGGAACAAACAAATACCGTACCCTAACATGATTCTACATTACAAACAAAGCGAATGGATGCATTATGCGTGCGCTACAACTTTAATGCAAGGCTTTCACCAAGGTCACAAAAAAATATCGAAATAATCCAAATGATGCATTACAACCCTTTCAATTATGGAGTCCTCAATGAAAAAGGTAAACAGAACTTCAAACGTTTCAAATAATGAATTCTGGCAAATATTTTCTTCCACACGTATGTTACATGACTGACCCAGCTAATATTTTGATCCAAATGGAACCCTAAGTTCTTCACCGAAGAGCTGTAAGGGACTGGTGTATTATTGCTTATAACTTGCGGATTGGTATTATAATTTAATTTTGAAAGTAATGTCTGATTACACTGGACAACAAAACTAACCTTCAAAAAATTTTTTTGCACAAAACATATCATTTCTTATGTATTTTGATGTGCTGAGTTCAAATATGGCCTTTGTTTTTGTCTAGCACCCTCAGTTTTTAGTAAATCGTATACTTACACTTCTAGTCGTTTATAAATAAATCGTAAAGTCACCGTAATATCAAAGACTAACTGGTAATATTTTTTTACACAAAACATATCATTTCTTATGTATTTTGATGTTCTGAGTTCAAATATGGCCTTAGTTTTTGTCTAGCACCCTCAGTTTTTTAGTAAATCGTATACTTACACTTCTAGTCGTTTATAAATAAATCGTAAAGTCACCGTAATATCAAAGACTAACTGGTAATATTTTTTTACACAAAACATATCATTTCTTATGTATTTTGATGTGCTGAGTTCAAATATGGCCTTAGTTTTTGTCTAGGATCCTCAGTGTTTTTAGTAAATCGTATACTTACACTTTTAGTCGTTTATAAATAAATCGTAAAGTCACAGTAGTATCAAAGACTAACTGGTAATATTTTTTTACACAAAACATATCATTTCTTATGTATTTTGATGTGCTGAGTTCAAATATGGCCTTAGTTTTTGTCTAGCACCCTCAGTTTTTTAGTAAATCGTATACTTACACTTCTAGTCGTTTATAAATAAAACGTAAAGTCGCCGTAATATCAAAGACTAACTGGTAATATTTTTTTACACAAAACATATCATTTCTTATGTATTTTGATGTGCTGAGTTCAAATATGGCCTTTGTTTTTGTCTAGCACCCTCAGTTTTTTTAGTAAATCGTGTACTTACACGTCTAGTCGTTTATAAATAAAATGTAAGTCACCGTAATATCAAAGACCAACTGGTAATATTCGTATGTAGAAGAATCCTTCATAATAAAATTATATTTAATTTTGTAAAAGTAACCAATTAACATTTCTGAAAACATTGCCAGCTCGTTTTCAAGTCCATCCTCTACTGCTGTCAGTTGAATTTCTGCCGTTTGCTGCTTCTTCTGTACTTTCCTGTGGTTTCTCTTTTGAGGCTCCAGCAGTAATCTGCAAGCATATTGGGTTTCCATCTTCCTTGATACCTTTTCTCCATTTCGGAAATATCTTGGTGGAATCTTTCTCCATGTTCATCACTAACTTGATTTGCAGGGAAAAAGTCCAAATGGGAATGCAGGAAGTGAATTTTGAGAGACATGTTGCAACCTAGATTTCTATAGGCTCCTAGTAATTTCTCAATTAATTGTTCGTAATTTTGTGCTCTAGTATTACCTAAGAACTGTTCGCAAATGGTCTTGAATGATATCCATGCTTCAAGTTCCACATGATTCAGTTTACTTTCAAACAGCTGATCTTTCATTAGTTCTCGAATCTGAGGCCCAACAAAAATGCCTTCCTTCAACTTAGAAGCACTGATTCTTGGAAATTTTTCTTCCAGGTATTTGAAACCTGCTCCAGATTTGTCTAATGCCTTGACAAAATTCTTCATTAGGCCTAATTTTATATGAAGTGGAGGCAATACAATTTTTGATCTATCAACCAATGGTTCAGCTGAGATATTCTTTTCTCCAGGGACAAAATTCTTCCGGGGAGGCCATATTTTAGTGTCGTAATGTTTGGATTTATCACGGCTATCCCATTCGCACAAAAAGCAGCAATATTTCGTGTATCCGCTTTGCAATCCTAACAGTATTCCAATCATTTTGAAATCGCCACCGATGGACCAGTTGTACTTGTCATACTGCATATTTTTGTAACTTTCTTTCATTTGAACTGCATGACCAATTATCATAACACCTCGGTCCTTACTAACTAAAGCAGTAAAATAATCATAAATAAATGTTATAATCGCTATTAGGTCTTGTTTACTATGTCAATCACTTTAACAGAAATTTAAGCATTTACAGCCAGTGCTAATTCAGAAAACAGGCTTTCTTTTTGAAACTGAGGGTGCCAGAGAAAAACTGTTTGCATAATTGAATTCAGCACTAAAATCCACATAATAAACGCCCAATTTCATGCAAAAAATTTTTTGGCTGTTGTCCAGTGTTATCTATGATAATGGCTTGGGATTTATTTGGTTTAATTTTAGACCAAATTTAGTACACCAATTAGATACAGCATTGAGATCGTCTTTTAGTTGAATCAGAGCTTCATGTGTATTATTACTGTGAAACGTGCGGCTAAACGTGAAATTGTTTTGAAGGAAATATATGTAACTATATTATAGAAGAAAAATTCCTCTGACACTGGGATTTGAACCCAGGGCCTTTGGCTATCTGTGCCACTGCTCTACCAGCTGAGCTAAGCCAGAGTTGACTTCACAGAGTCAGATAGAACCTCTCTCCTATGACCTAGGTTTAAATCCAAATGTCAGAGGAATTTTTCTCCTAAGTTATAATATTCTCATGTAATGTCCAAAAGAGACAATAATCTGTGGTTCATGAATGCATGAATAGAATTAATGCATTTGAATAACTACTCTGAATTAATATTGGGAAAGTAACTGAAAATTGTGTGCAATTTTGAGTGGAACTGAATGTATCAGCGTTGAATTTCTTTATAATATCGTTAACGTTCTTATTTTAATTTGCTCCTCTAACTAAAGGAATGTTGAGGAGGAAAAGTTACTTTGTGAATGGTTTGACAGTTCACAGTGAGATATTATCGATCACAAACAGCTAGTTCAGCTACGCTAATACGGAACGAAGGCAAGAAGGAAACCCTAAAAGTAAAATCGTTTTAACATGACAAATCAAAGGCGACATGAAAGAGACGTTAAAATGGATACAGCGTCAAAGGCAGGAGACGTTTAATGCTCCTAGGACCTGTTAAACCGATATCGCCCTTAAATGTTCATGTTGCCAACACAGATATTTCAGACTGTACACTCATTTTACTTAATGCCTTAATTTGTACTTTAATATGGATATTCCGTATTGGACAGAATTAGTGTACATGTTATGATACCAAATACTTTAGCTCGTATTTATCTTCAGATACTTAAGTTTATTAATTAAAGAAGTTTTAACAGGAAGGGGATATTAAATTTAGTAACAATGGGAATCATAGGCGTACCGAGGGGGGGTTTTGGGGGTTTGAACCCCCCCCCCATTGATTTAAAAAACTAAAATTGTATAATTTTTTTAAGTCTGCCCATAAATTACTTAATACAAGTATAAAGCGTGGGAAGCTTAAAACTCGTTATTTTGCATCTTAATTTTTAAAATTTTCCGGGGGAGGACCCTCGGAAGCTTAAAACTCGTTATTTTGCATCTTAATTTTTTAAATTTTCCGGGGGAGGACCCCCGGACCCCCCTCTCCCTGGGAGGTATTCCATACCCCCAGACCCCGCGGATGTTATAACCCCCCCATATGGTCGGCCTGGTTACGCCTATGATGGGAATAATATGAAACTGAGCCAAAATTAAATTATGTATTGAAATTAAATTATGTATTAAATTAAATTATAAAAATTTATAATTAAAGAAATTATAAAATTAAATTATAAAATTAAATCGTGTATTAAAATTAAGAATTTAAAATGTAAATTAATGTATTTTTTCTTTTAATATGATGTAATACACGAACAGTTGGTGGGAAGAGGGGGTGGGCCAATCACAGAGGACTTATTATCTCGCGGGCAATAGTGACAATATATAACAATTTCACAACAACTTAATAGCCTCATTCAAAGTAGAAACTAGTTAATCTTTTTTAATGTTCCTTTATTTTAAACGAAATTTTAAAAAAATATTATAAAAATATAACATTAACCTCTATTACTGCGCTTGCATATTGCCATGGAAATGTGAAAGCTAGTGAGGCATATCGATAGAATTACCTGTTTAGAGTATGCATGGAATTCGTGATTATTCCAAATATTAATTTCGTGTGAAAATACAATATACCATTATCACAGTATGTGAGTGATCAATGTAGAAGTCGCTCAATCAAAATACATTAAACCTCAGTCATTTCCGAGGGAATTCCTGCTTTACAGATGCCAGAGATTGTCAACGTAAAATTATTAATAAACAACGCAATATACCAGATTCCTCAACACCAGCAAAATTTTGTAAGAATGCCATTGTGTAAGCGCAAGTGCTTTGGTTTCCGATATATATAAAGATTTTCACTGTCATTTCAGTCATTTCACAGTTCAATACGAGTAAGAAAAGAATTGCAAAAGGTGCATTTCAATCATTAGACTTTTGTAACATTTTATTTTTTTACAATTATGAGTCAAGTAAAGTGACTTCCATGCAGGCCATGGAGATCCTTAGGTTTCCAGGAGGATAAGGCTCCCGCAATCTTTACATTTGCACCTCAAAAAAATTCATTTTATGTACGGTCCGAAAATTAATAATTATATTTTGCGCATAAAATTTAAATTCCCGTCTTTCATATAGCAGGCCTATACTTTCCTTTAAAAAATAAAGCGTTATTCTATTTGAATTGAAACTTCTTTAGCCGCGGTAGGGGTAAATCCAGAGCTTGTGTCACGCTCAAAAATCGTTACGAAATTAGTGTCATACTCAAAATCGTCACGAAATTAGTGAGGTGTGACGGAACGGACTGCACAGAAAACAATCAAGTCAATGATTAGGAGTAATCAACTGCTATACGATTTAAGGCCAAAATAAAACACGCAAAGGGGAAACGATAGAAGGTAATGGAAGGGAAAATTTTCAGACCTAGTACGAGTACCTGCAAATGGGAATAGTAGTAATAATAATAATAATAATAATAATAATAATAATAATAATAATAATAATAATTACTTGCTCAATGGCAATAGACAATTCCTAAGCAAGCTAAAGGAATATTATCTATTTTATGGAACCCGGAGGTTCATTTCCGCGCTTAAAAAATCCAAAAAATATAAAAAAATATATTATTAGGCCTATAATGAGACGCAAAACTTTTGCCTCTGTTATGAACTCTTATTTTAAATGGAACGCATATTTTGAATAGTGCTCATTGAGCGCTTTTTCAGAAAATACCCACACGAGATTCTTCTTTGCAAATTTATTCAAGAAAACAGAAAAGTAATAATATCAGTAAAACGCTTCTTTTGTTTACTGTGCCCCGTCAAGCTCTATGAAGCCGTCATGACCTCAGCAGAGGTTAAACGTACATTAAAATTTACTTTTTGTATGTAAGAGGTATATTTTCTCACCTACAATCTTGAAATTTTTATCATTTGTTTATTTAGATGTTTTACATACACTGAAAAAAAACATTTTTGAATCGGTTAATCTCTAAAATATTTTCAGGTCATAATGTACTTCAAAATGTAGTTATTATTTTTTAAAATAAAAAAATCACATTTCAGTGAAAAAAATTATGAAAAATCCTTTTTTCAGTAGGCCTACTAATACAGGATGGGTATCTTGATCTAGTCCCTAGCTTAATAGTAGATTTTGAAAAAAGGTAGGTGGTTGTATATGGTTATTTATCGACGGGTATGAACTTAAACTTAGGCCTGTGACCGTCGCCAATGTGCCGGAATTTTGTCCCGCAGGAGTTCTTTTACATACCAGTAAATCTACTGTAATATTTATGCACACACATAAACGACATCGACCTGGGCCAGGATCAAACCCAGCGATATTAAATGCGCCACCCAGGGCGACCAGAAAATGTAGGCCTACATTGTATTTAACATTATAAAGATAGGCTATTCCGTTTCCCCTTCCTTATTCTATTATCGCTTGTACGGCGGCTGAGACCCCCTGTCTGCTACACAGAGCGGCAACTACTCCAGCACACGTGTATTGCGTGTGCTCTAACCAAGACTTCGCAGGCGGTCATACCCTAGCCTGTTGCGAATAATAGCAACTTCCACGTTAAAGTGATATGACGCAGTTCGATACCCAATGGCATTACTTTTGTATCAGTGCCCTTCATAATTCCGTTAGCACTGACTATAGAGGGAGACTTTCTTGTAGCAGTTTTACAACAGAAGTTCTTTTTGAAGTGAGTAAATCGAGAGCTAACTCAAAGTTGCGTTACGAAGAAAATCGTTACGAAAACAGCGGGGCTGTGACGGACTGCACAGAAAACAATCAACTCAATGAAATTTTAAAAAATCAAAAATCAAAAATGAAAAATCCAAAATTCAAAGATCAAAATTTAAAAAACTTAAAAATCAAAAATTAAAGAATTCCATAAACCCAAAATTAAAAAATTCAACAATCCAAAATTGAAAAAATTCAATACCGGTAATCGAAAATTAAAAAAACGAAAATTTAAAAAATCCAAGTTTCACTTCTGTCGCGTGGCTTTCCACGCACCCGATTTTTTTCGTAAACCGTCTACTGAAATATTAAATGAGCCTTCTGCCCCAACATTTAAGTTTTTATCATAAAAAGCCTATGTATAATTACTAAAAATTCCATTTTTGCCCCCCCCCCCACCAACAATATTTTCAAGTGGCGCCTCTGCACTCTGTATTATATTGGGAAACCCCATCTATCAGCACAAATGCTTTTCATTCTGGGTAGCGCAGTGAACAAACGGCTTTATGGGATCAAGGTTGCGGATTCGATCCCGAGCCAGGTCGGTGGCATTTACGTGCATAAATGTGATACGTCTAGGTCTTTAGATTTACAGGCAAGATGGTCATTGACCTAAGTAGCCGAACACTCCGTCGTTAAGTAACCACATACCAACCAATTTAGTGTCTAAAAGAGAGATGTAAGATTAATTTGAAGACTCAATTTGACTTAATTTGTAAGAAGTTCATGAAGTTTTTAAAATCTAATATAATATATGAGCTCGTGTTTCCGTGTAGATCTAATGCCACCTATTAACAAGACAGCGTTCAATTGTGAAATTAATTGAAGGTGACCTTGTTCGGTTTGCCTTAGCAACCGGGGTATAAAGATCATCGTTGAAATCGATTTTTTGCAATGTAACACATCAATTTGTCGATCGCTTCAATTTTGTTAATTAATTGTAACATTAAGACACGCAGAAAGCTTCTTAAAAAAAAGTTCGACAGAAGAGAACATGAATGCATGCTTAAAAGGGAAAATATTGAATGATTTGGACGAAACTCAATATGAGGGTTTTATTATTATTATTTTTTTTATTTTATTTTATTTTTTTTTTTTCATTTTTGTTGTTGTATGGAACTCGAATCTGATGTCGTTTCTTCCCCGAACAGCGCACTTTAATCGCAAAATGCACTTCGAAGCCGGTTTTGGGGCTTTTTAATCAATCGTTTTAATTGTTTATGCATGATTTGGGTAGGTTCATGAATATGTGGTCCTTTCAATCGTTTCATTTCGAATCTGTGTGCCCATATGGTAAGATTTGTTTTATTCGTTTAATTATTTATATTTGCTGCATAATTGAGAATAAAATTATTTATTCCTGAAGTTTGTGTAAAAATCATGTCAGTTTTAATAAATATAATGTTTTATTTATTTTTGAAGTGAAAATTCTTTAGACGCGGTAAGGGTAAATCGAGAGCTTGTGTAACGCTCAAAACTCGTCACGAAATTAATGTAACGCTCAAAATCGGAATCGGAATCGAATTGAGAATATCTGCAACGTACTTTTGATACGTGGCTCCTTCCTCTTTTATGCCCACTACTATGTAGTAGGCAATGGGTACCTAGGCAAAGCCCATTTGCCCCATTCGTCACGAAATTAGTGAGGTGTGACGGAACGGACTGCACAGAAAACAATCAATTCAATGATTAGTCTTATCCAGAGTTTAAAAAATCCAAAAATGCAAAATTGAAAAAATAGAAAATCCAAAATTTAAGAAATCCAAAAAAAAAAACGAAAATCCAAAATTAAGAAATAAAAAAAATTAAAAGATCAAAAATTTAAAAAAATCCAAAATTAAAAGATCCAAAATTCCAAAATTAAAATAAAAAATCCAAATATCCAAAATTTAAAGATCAAAAAATTCAAAAATAAAAAAGTTTAAAAATTAAATCCAAAATTAGAAATCCAAAATCCAAAATTTAATAATAAAATATCCAAAATCCAAAAATTAAAACAAGTTTTACTTCTGTCGCGTGGTGTTCCACGCACACTTTTTTTTTGTTATATGAATAATTTAAATAATACATCTAGCAGTTGAGAAATATTCGCGGGCCCTTGCTAGTAATATTTATAATTGAAGTGACTGAATATCCAATTTACACATCGATAGTAATTTGTATTAGTATCTTTATATTTAAAAAAATCGTATATTACTTCTTTCACATTTATATTTTCTGCTCAGAAGAAGAACCCCGAAATAAGAATAGGATTTCTTGCCATTCATAGATCGGAACGTTGAAGGCTGCCTGGGCTTCCATCCAACCTTTCAAAGCATTGTGGTCTTTTGTGAATAGGTTGATTGTATAATAAAAACGGGTGGTCTTAGATCGGATAAAGAAATACATTTTCGGTATATAATAAGACTCCCTGAATGGTAAGCCTGCTCATTCTTTCCATTTTTCTTCTAATTAAATTGTAAAGTATCGAATGTAATTTAGGAAGAGCTTCATTGCTCTCATTTTGTGTACATAAAGGCGACCTTCGATTTTGCCTCGTTAGTGAGACCAAAAAAAGAACATCCCAAGGGATGGAGGCAGCTCAGATTGCATGGAGGTTGGGTGTACAAGCGTGCTATTCAGTTTGCGCAAATTATATTTTTGCGGGACTCATTGCTTCAGCCATTGATGATCAAGTTTCCATGTGGACCAGTTTTGTTGTGAATATATTTTATTTCATTTCCCACCACATAGAGATTTGCCTTACGCACTGCGAAATGTGGTCAATATTTTGTTCAACCAGCATGTAACAGTATTTATTCATACGGTTTTATCTAATGCGATTGTATGTTCCATTAAATAAAATAGAATGTAGGCTTATTGAATATGAAAATAATTGTGTTGTTTTATCCGTATACAGAATGGATGTACCCAGACTGGAGTCATATTAGCCTATATATAAACTGAATATTTAATGCTACTCATTATTATGGTAGGAAGAACCTCGATTATTTCTTAAGGAGGAGAAATCATTAAAGGACATTACTACTTTATTGAAACATGTATTCAGATTTCTCAGATAAATTAGATATAAAATTATATCCATGTTTCCGCAAGTTATTGTTTATTATGAGAATTTTTCTTCTAAATATTCTTATATATGACTTAGGTATTAAGTTATTATGTAGCTAGGATAATTCCAATTGGTCAAAATTAAAAAGGTGTTTTACTGTGATATTTAATATAATTATCCATTTTGTTGTCAAGGCAGTCACATAGTCCAATTTGACAAAACCTAAAAGTGACTAAGTAAGACTAAATATGGCAGAAACTGTTTTTAATTAAGATACTACAAAATACTTAAACAAGCCAATAAAATGCAATGAATCTAATTATTCTTCTCCTGTTACAAATTATTTTTAAAATATCTTCTTGCATTTTGCAAGGTGCTAGCCTAATTTGTAAGGAAAAAATATAGCATTGCATTTTGTAACACATTGTCCCGATAGTAGAATATAAAATATAAAGTAAATCCCTTATTTCTTTATAAGCAAGTTGAAGGCCTTTTTAAGAAGCTTCCACTTTCAATTGATTCACAATGTTTGCTCCAGCAAGAGGCCGAAAGTACAGTATTCTAAAAGCTGGCTGAATATTTGGAAAACGTTCTTGAGTTAGTGCGGTGGAATTGGAATTGATAGGGGTAATTATACAGGGCGCGTCAATAAAATGTACCTGATTTTAAATACACTTAAGTTCGAGAATAAATTACATAAATCAATTTGAAAAATAAAGACATGGAAAACAAAGATGGGAGAATCATCTGTTAACAACAAGAAGTTCAATATGTCCACCTGCAAGGCCCATACAACGATTCAAACGAAACCCAAAATTGTGTATCACTCTAAAACACATTTCCACCGGAATTGCATGAATAAATTCTTCGATTCTTCTTTTTAGCTGGCAGATTGTGTTCGGGTGTCGTGTATACACATTGTCTTTTGTGTAGCCCCACAAGAGGAAATCTGCGAATTGTCTTTGGCGTTGGAGCTTCTAGAACATGGAAGTGATTGCGGAATCTCCTCTGTGTCTCTACTATACATTTTGTTTCCAAATAAAATTTGACTATTGTAATTCTTTCTGGCGTTGTGAAAACCACTGTGGAATTTTCTCCCAGGCTTGCACAACAATGTGTAGAAAAGAACAGAAAGATATATCACCAACTTCACGAAATATTAAACGAGAAAAACAGGTACATTTTATTGGCGCGCGCTGTACAATTAATTGTGTCTTATAAACTATATACTATTGAAAATTTAGCTAAAGGTGTTAATTAGTTTTAGGGTTCAGAGCCTCGGATATACGTACCAAGAATTTAATTAATTAATATATGTGTTTCGATGTTTAATGTTTAATGTTTAATGTTTAATAATCACACCTTACAGCAATATAACATGCAATAGGCTTAGTCAAAATATAATAAAATAACATACAAATTCAAATAAAACTTTCATCCAAATATTCTTGCACAGTGTACCAATTCTTATTTAATTGTTAATTGTATTTTATTAAAGTGAAACTTTAAAAAAAACTTCAGTGAAAATGGTAAAATAACTAAACTTTAACCTTTCTAATATGAAAAAAAACATAAGACATAAAAATCCGACCCCTAATGATTATATTCTTGTTTCCACAACTTATTGTCACTTATGATAATTTTTCAACGATTGTCTATGTATTTTTTTTTCATTTCCCATTAATGCTATCGTAATGTAAATTTGAGTTTCCGCACCCAGAGCCGGTACATAAACTATCTACGTTTTTGCCTTCATTGTAGACCACCTGCGTCATTATATCAAACCTGCTGATCTTCTGTACTTGTAACACGATCACAGTAATAGCCTATTCAATAAGCCATATTTTTTTCTAAATTTAACCTTTATGATAGTTGAATGAAGGATGTCGAGAAAAGCAACTTGCTGGTAAGTGTAGACTCGCATTCCGGCACGTAGAGCACCCGCACGCCCCCACTTGAGCCATCAAAGACGTGACCAGACTGTAGCACACACCTGTAACCTAGCCCCATGACATCACCACACTTCGACGTGCCTGCTTACAGTCTTCAGAAAACGTAAGACATTAATAATTAAATCTCAAAGCAATTAAATGAAACTGGAATATCATGTATGCGATATTGTTTCAAAATGTTGGGCCCTAAGTGTTACGTTTTAAGAATTAATTAAAACATGTCATATTAAGGAAAAGTTACTAGAGAATAATTTTCCTAAATGCGTCTTTTATTTCCATTTAAGTCACTTAGCATTCATTAATGCAATAGACTTCGTCAAAATATATAAAATACAGACAATAGAATAAAACCACATAATATACAATGTAAAATAAGTGCCAATAGCATTTCTAGCATTCCATTGATTGAGTAAAATGGATTTCTCGCTACCAATTAAAAACTCTTTTCTTGAACAATTCAAAAGGCAAATCTTTAACTGTAGGTTGCAACCTACAGTAAGTTCAAGTCCAATTTCTAAATAACTGTCTATGGATTTAGTCTGTTTACAGAACTGTATAAAGTTCATATTGTGTATATCTCAACATGAATGTAATTGATTATATGTGCTAATTATATAAAACACACTGCTTCTATGTTTTATGAAGATTAAAACATGATAGATATATAAACTGATTACAGTTAAAACCTTCGAAGTTATAAAAAGTGGTCTGCAATGGTCTATGTAGGAAGAACCGGTATAATTTCCATTGCTTTCTGTTGTAGAAGCAATATTTTCTGAAGGTCCCTTCAGGGATGTAGCGCCACGGAGTTAGTTAGTTATATATGTTGTCTGTTGTTAATTGTCTTTAAACATTTTCGACTTCAATTAAATTCCGTGATATCACTTTCTTCGGGGATAGATAATTTGTTAATGAACCTTATATTTTGTAAATCTATAAGTTGGACAAATGTGAACAGTTAATTAAAAATACAAAAGTGAAGTATATAGACGGATCGTTATTAGAAAGTAATAATAATATAAATCGTTATGGAATATCATAAATTATGAAAGAAGCAAGATCATTGACAAAGAAAGTAGTGTAATTAAGAACATCAATCATAATTATTTAATCATATGACGACAAACGAACCAAATGAAATTACAAATTTGTTCTTATGAGAATAATATGAGAATATTAATAGTTTTGTTAAAACAGATAGGTTTACATAAATCTTTCTTGTTTAACTTTTTTTTTTCTCAGATCCAGTTACAGAATGGAAATTAATACAATAAAGAAATCATTTAAAAATAGGAAAGTTTAGAGCATGATGATACTGTATTACAATATGATATCCTATACTTAAATTATGTAGCATCGCAATTGCACCTATTATAGCCAATTTTATTAATGCTTCGTTTGAAAGGTACGTACTTCCTGAGTTATTAAAAGCGGTTAAAAATAATTATTTTGTTTAAACATGGAAGATTGAAGTTGTAAATAATTATAGACCGCTTTCCTTGGTATCATGTTTTAGCAAAAAAATTTTAAAGGCTTATGAATGTATGTTGTTAATGCTTTTTAACATTGCTATACTAATATGCTAAACTATAGTATACGTACAATGAGCAACATGGCTATAGGAAATGTTAACCTCGCTGACTTTATACATAATAATTTCATTGCCTTAGATAATAAAATCAGGCAAACTGATGTAACAAAGTGCCAGTATGTTTTTTTTTGAAACAGTTATGACTGCAGTTATGATATGCAGAATATGTTTTTTTTAAATTGATTTCCAAGTTAAGCTCCAGATTTATTCATTAAGCAGGGCTTACGGAAGAACAAAGGTCTAGTTTTTTTAATGAGATTAAAATCTTCCAACATCACCTGAACTGTACAGATTTGTGATACCATCACAATCGCACACTCATATAAAAATTTAAAAAAAAAAAATCAAATTGGCCGGTTTCGGGTTTTGAACCATGGACTCCAGAATGTGAGGCCCAAGCGTTACCATCTCGACCACCGGGGTCATTTTATTGGTCTAGTTAGATAAGCGCATGTAAGTCAATAGTGTTTTTTGTCATAGCTACCTGTATTTTAATTTCCAAGGCCTTATAAGATCACAGTAAAACAATAGGCAGTGTTGTCAAGATAACTGATTTTCATTTTTTTTTATAAATTCTTTCGAATACGTATATCACCATAAAATAGGCACTAAATTGAGCATTATTCCGAAACAGGTCAACCGATTTTATCCATTATAAATAGACGTCTTCCCATGGACATTATAAATGCGTATACGAAGTTTCATAAATATAGTACGATAAAGCGTATTTGAGTTATTGCGCCTTTAAAGTAGACACTAAATTGGGGTTTACTCCGGTACCGGTCAACAGATTAGGTTCAAATTCAATAGGGCACTTCTCATGAACGTCATAAATGAGTATACCAAGTTTCATGGAAATTCGATACAAAGGCGCCATAATCTATTAAAATAGGCACTAAATTGGGCATTTGTATTTGGCCCCTGAAGGGGGAAGGCGGGTTGGGACTACCCTAAGCACTTCAGCCTTGTGGCTCATTGTGCCAACCTCCGGAATGGAATGATTTGCAAGCCCAACGGTCCCTCGACAACAGACCCCACCGCGAGCCCCCACGGAACTCCCCTACATCCAACAGATACCTCTACCATGCCACGTGTGCCGCTGCCTCGGTACCTCTTATAGAGCCCCCAGGTTGGCAGCACACCAGCCAGCAACTTCAGGACCACAAGCAACGGGGAGGACGGGAGAGGCCCACAGCAGGTGCTGGGGGCGAGGGTATACCGGAAACCGGGAAAGGAAACGGGATGATTATGAGGGGGAGTTTGAAGATGAAATGGAGAGTGTTGGTGGAATGAGAGGGGGAAACGGGAGGATCCCCGAGAAAAACCCCCAAAGGTCACGGCTTCGTCCACCACGAATGACACGCCCGCCAGGCCCGAGGATTGAACCCGGGACCGCTAGCATGCCAGGCCCACGCGCTAAGCATGAGCCACCGCGACGGCAAATTGGGCATTACTCCGGTACCGGTGAACCGATTTGGTTCAATATCAATAGGGTTCTTCCCATGGACATTATAAACGTGTATACCAAGTTTCATTAAAATTCGACAAAGTGTATTTTAGTTATCGCGCGTACAGACACACACGGACAGACGGACAGACATTTTTCGTCCCCACACACAATCTCATAAAGTACCATACTGGCACTTAATAAACAGTATGCAAGAAACATATTTCTGGATATGAGTAAAACATTTGATTGTATTAATTTAGAAAGTTATTGTAGGTTTATTTGCTTACACTGTACAATGATTTTCGTTATACATATACATATGCTTATAAAGACATTTCTTAAAATTGAATACATTTAAATTTACTAAATTACCCTTTAAATACAAAATGTGCAGTATACAATAATATAAATATCACAATATTTTAATGATGTTTCATTTTACTTTTACTTTATTAACACTATACATTAGAATATTTTAAATTTGCATTTGAAAGGACATGGAAAATTAATCAGTGAATAAATATAACTTATTCTTCCTAATGTAAAATTTAATTGAATGATAAATTTAAGAAGAAAAAAATACAAATTTACAAAGAATACAGATCATTTATATTATAGTGTGATTATAAAATTTTACATGTGTAGCGCTAAAATGGATTGAATCATATATTTATAATAACAAACAATATGTAGAAATTGAAGGAAAAGATGGTAATTATAAATCAAAACACAAGTAAACCTGGAGTAAAGTGGTAAAGTGAATGGGCTATACAGGCCCAGAGGGTTCCAGGAGGTTGAGGCTCCCAGATTTTGGACATTTGGCACATGGAGGTGGTAAGGTTATCAGCCTTACGCACCGGCCGCCTTTACCCCCAGGATTGCTCCTGGCACTCATTTCTGTTAGAGGCTGAGTCGATCCCAGGGCCATAGTCTACCAGAAGGATTAGGCCAATTGAAAAATCTCAACGACCTCATCGGGATTCGAACCCGCGATATTTCGGTTTGTAGCGCAGCGCCTCAACCACTACGCCACGGCGTACCATGGAGAAATATATAGTAGATTCAAAACTTCGCCTAAATATTGATGAGAAAATTTAAAAGAAGTTGAAAATATAAAATATTTAGATGTAACATTAGATAATAAACTGAGCATTTGTTGATTAAAGTATATGTGCGATTTTTTCATTATTAAGGTATGCGAAATTACTATCAAAATTTTTATTCTACAGAAGAAAGCAATACTCATAATGCTGAAATGAAATATCAGACAAACTGTTAAACTAGCATTTCAAAGCTTACGATTATTAACTTTTCCTGTTTTGATTACTTTCAGAACAACATTACATGTAAAATGAGAAGAATATAAGGTGAAGTCAGAATAGCATAATTACACAATACAAGAAACAAGAATGATAATAATATAACAAGCCACACATCGGTATTATTTCAGAAAACTTGAAATTACAAAGGACTGAAGTTAGATGTAAAAAAAATCAGGTAAACTGATATAACAAAGTGCCAGAATGCTTTTTTTAATCAGTGGTACTTGCAATTATGATAGGCCCATGCAAAAAATAAGTTATTTTTGTATTATATCTCCGAGTTAAACTCCAAATCAAAATGCGCTGGCAATAATATTAATGATGCAATAGGCCTACGATTCGCTGACATGTTTGTTTCAAGTTTAAAGCAGCATTATAGGTTATGAATGAATAAAAAGTCAATCTGAAATATATCTGTCAGGAATTATATTAGGTATATTGCTGCACAGGAATGAATAAGAAAAATACTCACATTAAAATGTAATGTAGATATCGGTAGTCATCGATAGAATGCAGAATATAATATCAATATTCAACTAGTTGTGTTTTAAATCTTTTATTCAGGCCGGAGGATAGATGCAACATCGTTGCACTCAATCAGCTGTTAAGAGCGACTGGTATCATAGGCGTAACCAGGCCGACCATATGGGAGGGGTTATAAAGGAATACCCCCCAGGGAGAGGGAGGTCCGGGGGTCCTCCCCCGGAAAATTTTAAAAATTAAGACGCAAAATAACGAGTTTTAAGCTTTTGGGTGTTTTCTCCCGGAAAATTTTAAAAATTAAGACGTAAAATAACGAGTTTTAAGCTTCCCACGCTTTATACTTGTATTAAGTAATTTATGGGCAGACTTAAAAAAATTATACAATTTTCCTTTTTTTAATCAATGGGGGGGGGGGTTCAAACCCCCAAACCCCCCCCTCGGTACGCCTATGACTGGTATGTCACGGATACAATTCGTGAAAAATATACAATAGGCCTATTCCATTATTTTTGTCAAAATATCTAAAACCATGCAAAATACGCAATAAAAAGTTTAATTTGGAGGAAAAAATTGCAAATATGAACTTTTTGGAATATTCCTATCGGTTATGGGAGAAAAAGCTGTAAGTTTGCCAAATTTAAAGGTTTTGCCTCATCTGGAAGTGAGTAAACATCAACGTTACTAAGTGGATGGTCTATTATTCAACGGCTAGTTGTGTTTTAAATCTTTTATTTACATTTACTGACACTGACATCGTTATGAAGATATCGCAGAAGTACGAGAACTTAGTAAAAGCTGATCGCCGCGTTCAGCAGTTTTGTTTTTCTTTTTATGAATCTAAAATTAAAGGGATTAAAATATTATTTGATCAAAAAATATAATGAATTACCACAAGAACAAAAGAATATATTAAATTATAACAAATTTAAATCACAAATAAAACTCTTTTTAAAATCTAAGATTAATTAAGTTCTTTGATATAGTAATAAATAGATACTGTATATTGATCACTATTATACTATGTAACTATGTTTCCCTTCATCATCTATCATTTCACTTCACTCTTAAAATCAAGTCATTTTGTTTTGTGTTCCTATATTCTGTACCTCTTCACTCTTGTACCTCTTGTATATATTGCACCTCTTGTATATTTATAAGTTATTTGTAGTTGAAAATTTATGTATCACAATGCATGTCATGTCGTATATAGCCCCTTAAGGTGAGCTTTGCTCGTTGGGGTTTTCTTACAATAAATAAATAAATAAATAAATAAAATCTCAAAACTTAAACATTGAATAAATTACGGTTGAACAAACATAGTCATATGCAACTTGCCTATAATGTACCGTAATTAAGGTACTCGTTTCTTAATAATATGTCATTACATTAGGTTTTTTACTTTGATGAAAATTCAAGTTTTGCTCCACGTGCGTAAGTAGAACTTGTTTTTACAATTTTTTGTTAATTACATTATAGTTACCCAGTGGATTATACATTTCAGTTTTTTTAAACGTTATATGGTGGAAATTACTATACAGTGTTTGGATAATTGATTAATTTTTCATACTTTTAACTGATAAATTAGCTGCAGAACTTAAAACACCTAAAACTCGGGAATAGAATTCTCCGAAATAACATACAACTTACACTAACGCAAGACTATTTCTAAAGCAATAAGTAATTATGTTTGTCCGAATGTTTTCTTCGATTGATGAACTCATAGTTAGAAAATTCAAAATTAATAACCTATTTTTTATTTCCTTCCTTTATTTACTTCTCGAGTCCAAAATTTTGTTACTTGGTAAATAAGAATAACGTGCAATTTTAATAATCAACCACCATTTCTGTCTGCAGTACAGAAAAATGATGTGACGGACGGGACAAATATTTGAGCCTCAAGTGTTGAAGAGTAAAGAACATGACATTATTTCTGTGAGTTCATGGATGCATGTAAAACTAAATGTAACTTAAACATGAAATTAAAACCCTAAGAATTACACACAGCATGTTTTAATGTAGGATCATTAACAAATTTAAAATTCTTAAAATATAAATTATATGTGACGGACGGGACATGTCCAACATCTGCATTCCATAAAATTATTTTCAACACCTTTGAGACAGAACACCCTAAACAGAACTACAGTAGAACAAAAATTACACTTCAGTGTATTAAAAATAGTCAACAGACTAAATTACACAACAGAAACACAGTCTACTTTAAAGTCATCCAGTGCCAACCTGAAACCTACAATGTACAACTACCACCCAATGACTGCTATTTTCCTGAGTTCATGGCGATAAACTAAAGAAAAAAAGAGCTGTAGAATGTTTCTTCCCCTTTACACGCAATTTCAATATCTTAGGATTTCACTACAGCTGCTCCCAGCAGTGATTTCAAGATTTTTAAATTTCACTCATAGGCTCACTCACTCATGCAATGCATGTTATATCTTCATTGTGGAATTCTGATATTTGTCGCGCAAACGTAATTTAAAGAAATAGCTTTTAAGTCCCGGCCTCACCCCGGTGTTGTAATCTTCCTGTAATTCGAAAATTACTTATGGAGGGCTACTGATTTTCAAGTTTTAAGTCCTGATGTAGGAATAGAACGACTTATCATACTTCAAATATTCCCCCAGAAAACGCTCAAATTTGACTCAGAATTTTGCAATCCATTGCTTCTACACAAGGGTTAAAATAAGAGGAAAAATAAATTCCGGTAACATAAAATTTAACTGTAGCCTATATACAGGATATTCTATTTCCCCATTTTCGTGTTGTCATACAACCATTTCGGGGCTAAAATATAAAGAAAATCAATATCACTTTCATACTTTCTTCCCCCCCCCCCAAAAAAAAAACTGGGAATAATGTACAGCGCACATAAGACTTAAAATGCTCCATCAAATTTAGTACCTAACATGCTTAGGGCTTACAATAATCATCCATATTTCTCAACTAATACAAAGCCTACAGCGATGAATAACGTATCAGTGGAAATGATTTTTTTTACCGATTTCTGACATAGCATATTCGCTACCCACCGTTTGCACAAACTAAGGCTGTGATGACTGAATATGCCCTCTCTGCAATACGACCTATAATTCTATGTTAAAATCTGAAATGAGAAAATATTGCCCATGCCCAGGGTAGAGAAAGTTATGTGATGCATCACATAAGATATTTAATTATGTCCATTCTCCATTAGGCCTGATTTACAGAAATGATATTTCCGCTAAACTCTCTTCTTTGTCAAAGTCCACTATCATACAACTTCATAAGCCACATGTGAATACTGGAAACAACACTGATGTCATTGGGATTGTACAAGCAGTTTATTTGTGAATTGCATTTGATGAATTTAGTATAATACGTATTTTCGGAAATTATGGCGTATAATTTTAGAAGGTGGTTTGTTTATATTTGCTTGTTGGGCGATGACATTAACACAATCGAGAGAAATGCATAAGTCTTTTCGATGCCTGCAGGAATATTGGATTGGAAATTAATACAGAAAGAACTAAGTATATGATCATGGAACGTCAAAATATTGCTCTACAAAATATTAGAATAGCCGGTAAATCGTTCGAATAAGTGGAAAAATTCAAATATCTGGGAGGAATACTTACAGACACAAACAATATTAAGGCAGAAGTTAAGTGTAGACTTAAATCAGGAAATGCTTGTTTTTATGCAGTTCAGAAGCGCTTATCTTCTCGTCTTCTCTCCAGAAATCTAACAGTAAATATTTATAAGACTATTATCCTGCCGGATGTATTATATGGATGTGAGACATGGCCGCTTACTAGTCGGGAAGAACATAATCTGAGTGTGTTCGAAAACAGAGTGCTTAGGAAGATATTTGGGCCTAAGAGAGATGAAAATGGGGACTGGAGAAAACTACATAACGGCTAGCTTCATAACCTGTACTCGTCACCGGATATAGTAAGGGTAATAAATCACGGAGGATGAAATGGGCTGGATATGTTGCGCGCATGGGGAGGAAAGACATATCTCAAAAGTATTGACTGGGAGGCCCGAAAGGAAAAGACCACCTGGAAGACCTAGACGTAGGCGGGAGGACAATATTAGGACAGTTTTAAGGGAAGTAGGATTTTCGAGGGGTGATTGGATGGAGTTAGCACAGAATAGGGTTGAATGGCGGGCTCAGGTAAGCGCGGCAATGAACCTTCGGTTTCCATAAAATAGATAATATTCCTTTAGCATATATATATATGTGTGTGTGTGTGTGTGTCTGTGTCTGTTTGTGCAACAATTACTGTGGTGGAAACAACAGTTATTATTATGTGTGAAGTCCCTGTAAAATTTTGCGCTCTAGAATTACCCTACGTGTTACGAGTATACAACTTTGTGAGTAGTAATCGATGTCTGTATCGATTTCACAACTTAATGCCAGAGGTGTAAAATGAAAATGGCGCTGCTGACATGACGAGGAACACAATCAACACATTGTCTAGTTTTGGATACAAGAGGCACCTGGATAATGGGAATATGCGATGAGGTCCCCGTGAGAATTTCAGTGGAGCCATACCACATGTTTAGCATGATGGAGTTGCACTGCAATATACATCGGGACACTACTATTATATACAGATCACGGGGTTAATTTCAATTTGTCCGCAGGTTAAAGGGTGGCACCGAGTTCTGCGATTGTTTGGGTTTGTTTTCCACTCAATTAATAATCAAACTCGACGAGGCGGCTGCTGCTTGTTCTGTTAAATAGCTTCGGGCTGCGCAGTAGTCTACGCGCAGCTAAGCGTATGTGTCCAGCTGCTGTCTTCCGTTTGCCCATGGTTTGCCGGACCAGGTAACGCTGTATGTGTTCTGTCATTTTTGTCTTGCAATTACAACCTTGGCCAATTTGGCACTTAGAGGACATTTCATGTGAAACATATGTTATCTGCTGTATATTGATGTCTCGCTTCAGTTAATTTTATGAACCATGTATTATGTGGATATTAACAGGGTGTGATGTTTTTCAAAATGTTAATAAGGAAATTAAGTAGGCCTACTATGATACGAAGCAGTAGAAAAGGGGAGGTGCAAAACGTATGTAAGTTAAGACATGGCCTAATCCTTACCCTAAAGGTGTACCTTTCTTATTAAGCTCCTTGCGTCTGGTCAATATATAAATTAGAGTCAAGTGCAGGATGGGCAGACTTATAAAAACCACTCAGTTCCCGTATCTAATAAAGAAACATGAAACTGGGGGGGGGGGGGGGGCATGAAAGAATTAATCAGTTCATGTTTCAGTTAAGCAAACTTGAAACTGATCGATCGTACGCGAATCAATCAGTTCTTTTCGACTATTAAAAAAAAAAAAAATAATAATAATAATAATAATAATTACAATAATAAAAAAAATTATAATAATTAAATAAATAAAAAATAAAAATTTAAAAAAATTAAACTGGGCAGTATTGTGTGAATCAATCTGTTCCCGTCTCAGTTAAACAAACCTGAAACTGGACAGTCGTGTAGGAATCAACAGTTCGTGTCTCAGTTAAAAAACATGAAACTGGGCAGACGAGTACAAATTAACCAGTTCTCGTTTCGGTAAAATTAATATAAAAAATATTTAGCTTTTTTGATGCGATTTCACGATAAACTTGACTTAATAATCAAATGAACTTATCCACGGATAATAAGCAAATATTACTTCTCTTATGTAATTATGTAGTTTAATTAATAAAATTCCAAATAAATAGTACAAATTATGCTGCACATGTACAGCCGGACGTGTTATTTCATACATGTACGTGTTATTTAATTTTAAAATATCAAACCATCCGATTTAAATATATTTAGCGATTTTAAATAATTAAAATATAATCAGCTCGTTTTGTTTGGGTTTTATATGTGCATTAGGACATAGATACATTTAACAACATTATTAAACGTTGCTTCTTTTACTATGAGATCATAAGCTAAATAATTGCTTTGTTCGAAAGTTCATGTCTTCTGAGATTTTACAGACTTCTTTTATATGTATTATGATAACTGTTAATTCTATAAACAAATGGACTCGATTTTCATTTTTAATTGTTCCCACAACTTCACTATGGAGTAAACTTTTCATGAAGGTTCTACCAAAGTGGAGATAGACAAGGAAGTCATTTTTATAGAGAAATGAATATAGCTTTTTAATTATTCAAAGTTAGATGTTCCAATTTTTTTTATCAAAATCATGAATAAATATTTTGAAAAAGTTTTCATGAAAACTATCTTTAATATTTAAGTATAAGAAACCAAGTGTTAGGATAAAGTGCAATAAGAGTCTCACAAAGTCCATAATCCAGTCTATAATAGAGCCCATATTAATAGGGCCCTCAAAGTCCATAATAAATAATTCACCGTTTGCCGGCAGTAGGTACGCACATACACAAGCATCATTAATAAAGCACTTTTTTCGACTTCCAGACATTGTAAAACACGTTTTCTCAGTGTAATCATAATTTCGATTTTTGTCATGTTCTCTGTACTTCATGTATATGCGAGAAAGTGAATCTGACATTGAAGAAATAAACTGGGATAACCATAAAGTCTCACTCATTGTAAGCATAAAATCAATAACAAGGGTAATCTAGATTGGGCTCTTTATTTCGTAATGAACCCAGGATACGCGATCACGAATTCTATCCAGTGTGGGAATGGCGGGCTCATTTATCATGCTAAGACATCTAAATGTCAGATCTGCTACTTGTCTTTTAGTTCTGTCTCGCTTTTTTGTCATTGTGAGAGAAGACACAAGATAAACATGTCATTTACAATTACTTTACAATGAAAGCTTTCCCATAGACTTTTCTTTTGAATACATAATCGTATGGGCTGCATTTCACTCTTCCAGACAGTTACAGGAATAATCTTTAATTAGATTTTTTACAGCTATGTACAACAGGGAGCTGACTGCCTCCGTTGTCCGTTTCTAACTTTGGGTCTGTATGTTCGATCTCCAAACCCTCTCGGATTTTTTCTGTTGTGAGGAGATTTGGAACAGGATGCACTCAGCCACATGAAGACAACTGCAGAGCTATGATGGTAGAATAGCGGCTGCGGTCAAGAAAATTATAACGACTGTGGGAGACACTGGCATGCCCCAGTCTACAAATAAACTTGAAAGACTGACGTAGATGATGTAGCGATCGAATTTCAAGTCTTATCTCTCTCCCTGTCCCTGTAATGGGGACATAGGATTGGTTGGTATATGGTTATTTAACGACGGGAATGTACTGCTTCTTAGGCCTGTGACCACATAAATGCACACATAAATGCCATCGACTTGAGCCGGGTTCGAACCCGCAACCTTGGGCACAGTAAGCCATCGCGATACTAAGGTACATAGGAAAAAGAATGGAAATGACTTTATAAGTGTAGTGATATAAAGCAGTCATGTACATGCTTTGCTCGCCAGAACAGCCCACGAGCAGCTACCCCAATACGCTAGCTTTATGCTCAACGGGCATATTGCACGAGGGAGAATCAAATGAAAACTGCAATTATTTTTTTCCCACTATTTTACTGCAGGAAGAATGCTTGCTTGTACATTATTTTTCCACATAGTCCCCTCCCTGTTCAATGCACTTACGCCAACTGATAGGAAGTGCTTCGATACCGCATGAGAAAATGTATTTTGGCTGACACTGTAGCCACTCGTGCACTGCCGATTGGACGGTCTTCATCAGACTTGAGCTTATGTCACCAAGGTGCTCCTTTAATGGACCAAAGATGTGGGAGTCTGATGGTGCCAAAGCGAAGGGGATTGCTGAGAGCAGGTGTTTTGTTTCAACATGATAATGCCCGTCCTCATTCTGCTCGTGCAACCATGAAAACCATCGATGACATTCGCTTCAAGTGCTTCCCACATCCGCCACACTCGCCAGATTTGTCACCATAAGATTTTCACATCTTTGGTTCATTAAAGGAGCACCTTGGGGGGAGAAGTTCAAGTCTGATGAAGACATCCAAAAGGCGGTGCACGAGTGACTACAGCGTCAACCAAAATAATTTTTCTCACGCGGTATCAAAGCACTTCCTATCCGATGGCGCAAGTGCATTGAATTGGGAGGGGACTATGTAGAAATATAATGTACAAACAAGCATTCCTTCTGCAGTAAAATAGCGAAAAAAAAATAATTGGGGTTTTCATTTGATTCTCCCTCGTACATATTTATTTGGGAAACCGTGACTGCTGCAGCCTTTCTCCTGTTCAGAGTAAGAAGACTTGTGCATGATCTATGAATGCCGCAGTCCCTCTTTATATTCATTGGGGCAAATCCCTGGAGCAGGTGAAAAATATGGTAATAATAAATGTATACTTTACATAAACTATGATGTAGGCCTGCGCTTATCTCCTGCATATTACGATTTGCAAAGGCCACTACTGTTTAGCCGAATGAGAGTCTTGCGAGGATCCGATCTGCCTCTTGGGCATAAATTACATTCTTACTTACTCATTAGCAATAGAAAATTCCTAAGCAAGTTAAAGAAATATTATCTATTTGATGGAACCCGGAGGTTCATTGCCGCGCTTACCTGAGCCCGCCATTCAACCCTATTCTATGCTAACTCCATCCGACCATCACTCACAAATCCTACTTCCCTTAAATGTATCTTAATATTCTCCTTCCTCCTACGTCTAGGTCTTCCAAGTCATCTTTTCCCGTCGGATCTCGCAGTCAATATTTTTGTGATATGTCTTTCCTGCCCGCAACTTCTCCGGCCCATTTCATCCTCCGTGATTTAATTACCCTTACTATATCCGGTGACGAATACAGGTTATGAAGCTCGTCGCTATGCAGTTTTCTCCAGTCCCCATTTTCATCTTTCTTAGGCCCAAATATTTTCCTAAACACCCTGCCAAAAATACTTTCATTAATTTTTTTATTTTGATATGATAAAGATATTGATGTTATAAGCACGAACGAAAAGAAATAAATAATATGATACAAATAGCAAAAGAGATATTTTATTTTACGAGCAAAATAAAATAATTTTACAATGTGTAACATACGTTGACCTAATGAGCATTGCACAGCCGTTTTTCATTAACCATAAAACACAAAAATCAGTAAATTTTATCCAATAAAATTCGAGTAATTTATTAGCTTACTGTTTTCTAATGTAATATTATAAGAAAATCACATAGCCTACAGTAAAAAAGACAATAAGTTGTGCGCGACGACAACGAAATCTTTCCAAAGTTTAAAAAAAAATATCGACTACTTGTGACCACCTTTGAGTACATCAAGCCCGAAGACCCAGATACAACCTGTCCACAGTACATGAAATGTGTATTTGACCAACTTGTTTACTTCAAACTTTTCTAAATTCACTTTGCGGGATATTACAATAGAACGTGTATGTGACCCTCTTGTTTGCTGCAGCCTCTCTCTGTACTCACCTCATGGGGATGTTATAATGGATCGTGTATGGGACCTTCTTGTTTGCTGCAGCCCCTCTCTATATTCACCTGGGCACGGGAAATTAACACTGACTGACGTCCATCATATCCGCTGTAATAATTCCAAAGTAGTTAATTTAAATGCCGAGCTTAATTAAAAACTGTTCCATAACCATTCTGCAATTAAATATGTATTATACCAATTTACAAAATTCATAGACATTGTTCAACAAACATTCATAAAAATAGTCTATTATGCAGTCTATATACACTGCAGGTATAGTCGATGTCTTTTCTTTGCCCTATAAAACAGTGAACGGTAAAACATGTTTCTAAACATGTTCCGGACTAGTGCATTATTAATGGCATAAGTGCTCTGCGACAAATTAAAATGATGACCCTTATTCAAACAAAGTGCTTTCGTGCAGGCTTTTAGCAACCGGCTAGTCCCAATTAGACTTTACATCATCTTCATAACACTTTTTGCACCATATACTCTACTCACAGCATCTCGAATCCAATCGTCTCATTTGAATTCAATGGGATAGATTTTTAAATTTGCATTAACGTGCAATGTATGTAGCCTATTTATAGTGATTTCAGTGTTTTAAGAGAGTTATTAGCGAGCGAGATGGCTGAGGAACTTGCGTCACGGACATGTAATTTGAAGGTCTCGAGTTCTGATCCAGTCTGAGTAGGAATCGGGAGTTTCCTCACTTACAAAGGCAAATGTTGGGCTTGACTTTAAAATAGAAAAAAAGGTATTCAAGGCAGGTATCAATAATTATTATTATGTTAATAAGAACGATAATAAAAATAATAATAATAATAATATAATAATAATAAAAATCGCAACTATTAGTAGTAGACCTATGCTAATAACAGTATAGGGAAATATTACTAATTATACTTACTTATGAGGTATCTCGTGCAGTATTTGGTTGGGCATTCCACTACAATCAGTACATCACGTGTTCGATCTTCAGTGAGGTTTTTTTTTTTTTTTTGGAACATTTCTATTGGACAAATCCTTCTAATAATAATAATAGTAATATTGTCATTTCATTTCATTTATTTATTTGAAGATATATACTCCGTGGCGCTACATCCCTGGAGGGACTTGGCCTACCACCCGACCGCTGCGTCATCTCCCGTAGGCAGATGGCAGGATTGGGGGGCATGTGGTCAGCATGCCGACACCCACGGCCGTTATTGGTGGTTTTCTTGACCGGAGCCGCTACTTCTCTATCAAGTAGCTACTCAATTGGAATCACGAGGCTGAGTGCACCCCTACCAGACCTCCCTACCTCAGAAAAATCCGAGGAGGTACCGGGAATCGAACCCGGGCCGACGGATCTGTAGTCAGCGACGCTAACCACAAGACCATGCCGGCGGACTTATTTGAAGATTCTATAGACAATTTTTACAAATTTAAATAGCAGGCATCTTAGAAAGAAAATAATATCACAGTAATACTATGATGATAGGCGATACAAGGATGATTGATGATACAGAGATGAAAGTGATGATGATGATAATGAATAAGAAAATAGAAAGATTTTGTACAAACAAGTATTACAGAATTCCTTAGATAGAACATCTGACTAATAATAATAATAATAATAATAATAATAATAATAATAATAACGGTTCATTTAACCTGGCAAAGTTAATGCCTTAAAGGCTTTTCTTACACTTAACCAGGAGTTTAAACAGATTACATGATTTAAAAATACAATTAAAGTACAAAAACAACTAAGATAGAAAAATATACAATGAAAATACGAATATCATAAAGAGGTAACATACAATGTACAACTCATATGCACAGTCAATTTCTGGTGGAGGTTTGAGATTGACTCAGGCCTTAACATAGGAGAGAAGGATTTTTTAGGTAAAAGTAATCAGTAAGGCTGACAAACCTTCTTTTAACGAGCGTCTAAATATCTGGGTTTATCAACAAACAGGAACTCTTTGGGTCACCAAGGCTCCATATTGTAAGCCCAAGGGGATCTGCCTTTCAATTAATTTCAATAGTTATTTCCTCACAGGAACTGACGTTCGTGGTAAGAGCTTCTTTTTTACAGTTCTGTAGAAATATTCTAACTAAATTGTATTGTATATATAATAGGGTAGTAGATTTGAAAGTTTAGAGATTTTTTAGAAGGACCATTGATGGCGGAAGCACGAAAGGAATATACAGTTCAGTTCTGCTGCTTTAGCCGTTTATGAGGGGTCAGCCATGGTCACATGAAGAGGGACGCACGGCAAACAGGCTCAGCGTTAGTAGTATTCACAGTCTCAGAGTTGTCCCCTCCTCCTGCTAAGCTTAAGCTTCACCAGAAGGGCTGCAGTTAACAGAACTGAACTATATATTATTTCCGTCAATATCAAAGGCTGAATGTCACATAATCATTCCGACCATCAGATTTGAAACCGATAAAGAGCAAGGTACAGAAATAGGCGAATAATTTAAAAACTTTATGAGCCGAACTTTTAGATTTCTAACACATGAAATATGTCAGTAACATGTCTCTTTTTTGGTTTTAGGGCAATTACTCCTATTTTCTTGTTGTTATAGATACAAAAAATATAAAATTAGCATGACTTCACGACATGAAATTGTTACTATCGTAATAAAATATTATCAGTTGCTGTTAAAAATTCATTTGTACAATATTACTAGTTCTGAATTTATGGAGGAAATATTACTAATGTTTTTATTACTTAGCTTCCTACTTTGTTTACTGAATAACATTTTATTTTCCAAACTTGTAGGAATTATTTTGAATTTTTCTGTGTTTAAAACATATTAATTTGTGAGTCAGATAAAAAGTAAAACATATTAATTAAATGTTGACCATAAATCGTGTCGGAGAAAATAAAAAATGCATCAAGTGTAAAAATTAAGTTCCTAAAAGAATAATAGAAAACATTTGTAGGAGTCAGCTTTTGTGTAGAACTCAGGTTTTTTTTTTTTTTTTTAAATATCCTTATTCATGAAAATTTGGCTTTACAGATATATCGCACATAGACTTGAAACGTTAGGCTGTAAAGGATCTTGTTTTCCAATAATAAAATAGGCTGTGTTTACGTTCATTCTGCATGCTTATTGTTCAGCCTAATCATATTTGTACTTCCCGAAATTAGAAACAAATATAATATTTTCATTATCGATCTGTAGGATAGGTGTGGAGAAAAACCTCTTTAAGCATTATAAATTTTAAGTCGATTTAAAATCATCTGGACGTCTCAAACACACCAGTAGATTCCAATTAAATCCCAGCTGCATTGAACCCGTACAACTGCACTGCGTTGTCGCTGTATTTAATTAAGGAATCGCGCACAATGTGCATTATCTTAAACTAAGACTTAACCTACTGACAAACACCCAGTCCTGAACACGGGAAAGGGATTTTTCACTACTGAAAAATCCCCGACCCGGCCGGGAATCGAACCCGGGCCGCCGGAGTGGAAGGCAGGTTGTCGCTGTATTTCAAAGTCGATTGATACGATATTATGCTAGCGTATGTGAATGCATAAGACAATGTGTGTACCTTCAGAGATGGGAATTCCAACCGTCACCTGCACAGTGAAGGAATCAAATTCTGGAACATCTTGACGTTGGATGGTTCTAGAATTCTAGACCCAAGAACATGAGACAGTCCCCGAAGTTCATTGTCTGATACTTGAACCCTTTAGGTTTCACTCGACCACATCAATGGAAAAGAAAAGTAGATATTTTAGTATAAAAGGGAAAACACAATTATATTATCAACATTTTCAATCCAGTCCCTTCTCATGTCGCCATAATCCTCAATCGATAAAAAATTTAGTAGAATATCTGAACAAACATGACCTCGCTTTTTTCCGTAATTTATTTATTAATACGATGTTCCAACCAATACTGAACCAAGTTGTAAAATTTTGTGCGTGCGCGCGTGTGTGTGTGTGTGTGTGTGTGTAAGCTGGGATTATCCGGATAAAATTTAAATGGTTACTGAACAATAATTGCTCAAGTATCCATTATCTCATATCCAATGAATATGACAACAGTTACACAATTAACTATATAATGACATCATTTTAATAATCCAATTATTTATAGTACTCCAATTAACTGTTAACATTGTTAGTCGATGGTAGTACACCCTGATGTAATAGTAGGCCTAATTATATCACGGAGGATGAAGTTATGCCGGTCTCCTTAGCCGTGGTAGCTAAAGCATGCTGCTTTGAAGCCACGGTGAAGGAGACTGTGGGTTCGAGTCACGCCTCGGGCATAGGTGTTTGTGTGTAGTACGACAAATAAGTAAAACAAACGGTAAAACAAGGTCAACAAACAGTAAAGCGAGAAATAAGAAAGATTGGCCTATGGTCGGCTAAATTATTTAAAAAAAAAGTGGGTTGGACATGTTGAGTCCATGGGGTAGGAAAGACATACCGGTATCTAAAAAATAATAGCTGGGAAATCCGAAGGGAAAAGATCACATGGAAGACCTAGAAATAGGTGATAGGACAATATTAGAATAGATTTAAGGAAATCAGGATTTGCGTAGGATGATTGGATAGATTTAGCACAGGATGGTGTTGAATTGCGGGCTCATATAAGCGCTGCAATGAACCTCCGGGTTCCATTAATTAGATAATATTCCTTTAGCTTGCATAGGAATTGTCTATTGCCTTTGAGTAAGTAAGTAAGTAAGTTAGGGTGGATGAATAACCATAATATGACTGCTTCTGGCGCCTCTGTATGTTGTATTGTCCATATGGAGCCGCATGACAAACACAGAGAAGTGAACAGTACATAAATCCCATGAATTAGAATTAACTGCAATTAGACCAGTCCCTTTTGTTGTTAATAAATATAAAATTCCATATAAGAGCAAATAATATTCAACCAACTATACCTTCAAATAACGGATAACCTTTCATCTCGTCTCTATCCAATTTGTCTGTGCAATTAACCGATAACCTTTTAACCGATAACTGATAACCAATTTCTGTATTTGAGTTTCTAATCATTGTTTTCTTAACGAAAATAACATTTTGCGTAGTTTCTTTTAACTTGTTGCGTTTATTTACTTTTAAAAAAATAAGTTTCGGTGTTATTCTTAGCTTTTTTTCACACATAAGGGAATTTTGTAATGTAAAAGACTCCTCGGATAAGCAGGGATGTGACCGAGGGTCTTTTAATTAGTTATGAGAGTAAATAAGTTTGTCAGTGTTGAAAGACATGACACGAAATATTTCGTTTACTTTCTCTTACCTCAACTACTAATTTATCCACTGGTTTGTATAGTCCAGTTATTCATTGCATGGCCAGGCGGCTTCCTTTCGTTAGGAGGAAAAGTTTACCGACGGCTCAACCCATGTTCTTTGTTTTTACCGCTAGTTACCCCAGCCAATCAAAATCTAAGAATGTCCTGTGGCGATTTTGACAGCTACTCGTCTACTCCGCGTGGAGTGAAATGCGCGTTTGCAAGATCAAGTTACAGTAAACAATAACCCGTGTGAATTGAATAAAGCGAAGGAAGAACTGAGGTCAGTGATAACAATGAGAGAATATTGCAACGTTGGTTTTGTTTTGGAAAGCGGAAGCCCAAGACCGATTTAGTCAGATCAGTTAACATAAAGAAACACCGAAACCTTTGAAGCCGACTGGCCATGCAATGAGTAACTGAACTATACAAGCGATTAGCATTGATGATCATAGAGTCATAGGACCAGCGTCGACCCCGGGGGCATTCTCCGACTTTTGTGAGATATGTATACCTGGAAAGATGTTCACTGATCCTCTTTAGGATATCTAAGGAGGTGTTAATAAAGGGCAGCACCGGTTAAAAGAACCATCGACAACATCCGTGGAAGTCAGCATGCTGATCACATTCCCTCCGATCCATCTTCCTATAAAGTCGTCATTTTATCATCATTATCAGACTGTTCATGTTCATGTTCCTTCATGGTGTAGTGTCATAGATGTATTAGTTAACTTCCGTGCGATCTTCGCTAATTTGCCTGTCGTGATTTCGTTTATTCTCTCTAATCATTTCGACATAGTCTTTATATTCGCCATATTTTCCGTCAGTGTACTCATCTTCATTTTTTCTTCTGTTACAGGTAGGCATATTTCACCATGGACTTACCAGTATCATGCATCATCCCAGCATATTCGTAAGTTTTTACAAATTAACACCACTGAAATTATATTTATATAGATATGTTACCGGTACTAATAACTACCTTGTTGATTTGTCTTTCAAAATTGGCGGTTATAATGTAAAACTTACAAACCAGAGACTAGCTTCTTTCCAAAACTAAAAATGCTTCAGTATTACAGGCAGTGGGTCCTTTGGAAAATAATTTTGAGATTTTATGGCTATTAAGGTTTGAATTAAAGTTGAAAATTACATTTTGGTAAAGAAATGCAATTTCAGTGCTTAAAAAACCACATTTGTCTGCTTCAGAATGATACCCAGATTATGTGAAAATTTCTTTGGGAGTTCTTAAAAATAAATAAAATAAAATAAAAAGGAACAAATCAGGTAAAGGGTTTTTAAGATTGCGTCATTTTTGGCCGTTTTATGATAGTTTGAAAATTAACATATATATATATTTTTTTTAATACATTTTAGGAACCCAAAACTGAAAACTAAGATGTAGCATGATAATAGTCCGCTAAACTTGAGAATAAGGTGACCGCCGTCATAACCGGGCCGTACCGAGTGGGACCAAGTCTACAATGTCGCCAGTATTACGAACATGATTACATGCCGATTGAATTCGGTAGATAAACGACTGTTGTAGCCCTTTTTTATGTAAGATGTGGAGGTAAAAAAGCTTCAGGTTATGTTAGGTTAGGAACACTCATGTTAGTTTAGCAGCAGTATTCTGCATAGCCCGGGGTTCGTGCCATGTAACGATGTTTTACGAAAGAAGTGGAAGGGTAATAAGGCTTCTAGAAGTAGTGACAGCCAAATTCTAGGTCAGTGACAGGTTATGTCAGGTTAGGAACATTTGTATTAGTTTAGGAGCAATATACTGAATAGCGCTGGGTTTATTATGTCTCACATTGAATATGACGGGAAATTTTACCCTTGCGCCGATCGTTTCTCTTTTGTTCCCTGCGGGTCGGAGGGGCACGGTCGCTAATGGCATAGCATGGCTGGCTACGCTATTCTGAAGGTGTTCCTAATAGTCTTATATCATTGGTTGTCTGTTATAAAATATAATTTTTTACAGGATGGGGATTTTACTCTCCAACGTTATTACATACCTTAAGAGACCTAGACATTAAACAAAAAACCTAAAACTTTATGATGCAGGTATAAAATTAATATAAATACCTAATATACAGATGAAGAGCTGGCAAGCAACGAGCACAATGCATTCTAGTTTTCATTAATATGAACGTAGACCTATGTACATATATTACAAGTGTGTATGTATGGACCGGTACTTAAGTTTAGTGAGGTCCGATAGGGGTCTACAGAAATTTTTGGAATTGGATTAGGCACGATCCTATGGAGGCAGATAGTCTCGTCGTCAGCGTACAAATTTAAAACCTCTGTTCGATTTCCGCCCTGGACAAATTTTCCTCTAAAGAATTTAAAACGCTAACAAGGCTACCATCAATCGGCTTTCTCCACTTGCGAAAATAAGTTAGTACTTTTCCAATAGTAATTATGTCAGAGACAGTAATTTAATTTGCTAATTTACTTGTGCTGGAATTTTATGTTCCTAAATTGTGTGGATTCCTTGCAATTTATTTATTTATTTATTTATTTATTTAATAATTTCCTTCTAGTGTAGTTAAGGTCTTAAGGCCTTCTCTTCCACTAACCAGAAGTAAATACATAAAAACATAATTTTATCTTTAATCTGATTTAAGAGTAGATAAGATACTACATATGAAATGTAATTATACATGGTTGACGGATAATTATGTTCCATAGATAATTAAAACTATATTAAATTGTAATAATGAAAGGTAATATTGATACAATAACTAATAGTAGTAGTTAAAATCAATGTAAAAAGAATGAAAAAGTAATTGAATCAATACAATAAGGTAAATATTTTAAAAATATACACAGTAAGTAATATGAGTGATCGAATGGTCAACTAACTTTGATACGAGTGTTGAAAGTATTTTATATCCTCGGGTAAGGAATTCCACGTATACCTTATGCACGATTTCTTGAGCAACGTTGCCCTGTATAGAGATCAGTGAATGGCATCTTTCCAAAACCAACTTTTTCAGAACTAGGGAACAAAAAACTTGTTTCACTCCAAAAAACAATAAAAAAATATTAAAGGCCTTGTTTAAAACTAGAATCCACTGATATGTATAAATAACGTAATGGAACTATCTCATTTCACCGCTGTGGAATATGCCGTCCTTAAGTACTCGGTTTTCTCCAGATTTTTCGAGCAAAGTTCTTCACTTTACAGAAACACACAAAAGCAGACACAACCTCACATATACTTCTGATAATGATTTGTTTCCCCTTGGGATCACAAACATCGCTTTCCGGGAAAACTGGAAATTGCCTTTAGTTTGCCATTTAATCCAGTTACATCCTCGTATAATAATGTTACTCGACGGTAGAGTTAAAAAGTGTTACTTTCGCTTATTGGATCCATGTGAATGAATACAGGACCAATAATTTATTGTTTCCAGGATTCCCGACCTTTGGTTTAGCTGCATTCAATAACAGAGACTCACGACATAACGATGATCAGTTTTGGGGAGGGGGTGATATATAAATGTATGTTTATACGTGGCATTTGATATGCCTCAATTTGCAAACATGAACAGCTCTAATTGCATCATGGTTCTTTAATTGCTGTAATGGCCGTTCAGCACAGCATATCTATGCTAGGTATAATCTTCTTGTTTCAAACTGCAATTGCTTACTCAAATCAATTCCTCTATAGTAGCAAATAACTGTGTGTAACCTAATCTAGTCAGATTCGTATTCAACTAATTAAAACAATACACTCCCATTCATTTTAATTATCCTCCTCTCAGTACACTCCGCTTTATGTTAATAACAATGTAGACCAGTGGTCACCTAATGACGGACCGCGGTCCATGTCCGAATCGCAGGCAAGTTTTTTACGGACCGTGATGAAATTGTTTATTTTCAGAAAATATTAATGATTCATTCTCAGAAAATAATAGAACAGTCTCTTAAAAAATAAACGTCTAATGCATTTTTTATTTATTTTGTTTTATTTAAATTTATTATTATTATTATTATTATTATTATTATTATTATTATTATTATTATTATTATTATTACAAATTATTATTACAAATTTACAAATTATTATTACAAATTACAAATACAAATAACAAAATACAAATATTAGAAACACAATTTTTACAATTATAAATTTTTGCAATTACAAAAATCGACTATTGTTTGCCCCGCATGAGCATAGCTCGTGTTTGGTGTCAGTTCAGTCATACTAAGTTGTTCAAAATAAAACGTTCCATTTTTTCCATTGAACATTAACCACGATGAACTTTGTGAGAAGTCTTTTTTTTTTAATTTATATGTACTTTAAATTGATTTTCTTGTATTCTAAATATAATAAAAAAATTGATTTGATATTTATGCACTTCATTTCACTGGTATCAATTGTGTTCTGCACGTAAGATGACAACTGATTCCAAAGAAAAGTTTTACTAAGCAATAGCCTAGGTTAGTAGAGTAGTTGATAACGTGGTGGAAGGGGGCGGTAGAAGGCTTCAGTTTTCTGGACTGCGAAAGTTCGACAATGTTTTGAAACGGACCTACAAGAAAAATAATTGGTGACCACTGAAATAGATCATGATATTGTTACACTGACTGCAGGGAAAATAACCTGTTTTTTTTTAGCATTCGCCAAAAATGACTCAAAGGCATACTAGGAAGAATTGGATACATAGCATTCCGTAAGTTATTAACTTAATAAGGTTTGTTCTATGTTACGGCCCTCTGCAAAAAGGATGGGCCAATTCATGATCGATATTTATTTGGTAAAGTTATTTGGTGAGGTTCACTAATGTAAAAGAGTTGCTGTGATGTTGGTTCACTGGACACCTTCAATGCACAATAGTTGACTTCATGAAGTTTGTCTGGCACAGAGGTGACAACTCCGCCTTCTGTACCGAAAACTGTGAGTCGTGAAAATAACGACGAAAACTTAGGAAAATACTGTCCAAATTAAAATTCAGTTTCCATTATATCCTTGATACACGAGATGAAACTTACGGTTAGTTTAGTTAGTTGCCTTGTATTTTTATAAAGTGCATTTCCACTCACAAATTTACCTCAGATTTTTGTAATGATATAATTAGGCCTATGATGAATATCAGTTGTATCTTGTTTTCCATTCTACCTTTCGTGTATCCTATTTCAAAAATATTACGCTAAAATCGATATCTTTATGTGAAACAAAGCTAAGCTTTCACACACACACGCACGCACACACACACACACACACACACACACACACATATATATATATATATACTGCCCAGATTCGATTCCCAGCCGGATCGGGGATTTTACAGAGATGTAAAGTTTCCTTCCTGCCATGAGCCTCCCCCCCCCCGGCCCCCATGGTTCTCTCTCAAGGCAGGACCTGCCTCCGGGCGGAACACTTCGTCATCTTATATACATATGTACTAAGGTAGCAATATTATTTGGAGTTTATTTCATAGATATAGTATTCGTTTATATTAAGGAGAAAATTAATGTTTCAAAAATGCACTAGAAGAAAATAAAGTCGCAAATTGATGTTTAAATCCCAGAATAACTTGCAGAGGGATTACAGGAATATAATGTAACAAGTATATGTTCGCAGATTCGCTCACGATTATTTATTCAACATCTAGATGTTTTATTTAAATCATTTATTTAACACATCATATTTATTTATAGTGACATTTTTACAAAATTTGCACGAATTACATAATTTTATTCCGAATTGTATTTTTTTACCTAGTAAATATAAGTAAATAATTAATCGAATAAAACTAATCTTATGCTCCCATATGGGCATGCATATTCGAAATGGAACGATTAAAACGAACCACGGATTCATGAACCTTGCCCAATTCATGCATAACCAATTAAAAGATTGATAAATAAAAGGCTTAAATCCCGGGTTCGAGGTGCATTACACGATTAAAGTGCGCCCCCCCCCCCCCCCCGGGGAAAAAAACGACCTCAGAGTTAAGTTCCGTAGCCTGAAAAAAAACCGCATAGTGAATGTTGTCCAAATAATGCAATGATTTCCCATTTAGGTATGCATTCATGATCCCCTTCTGTCCACCTGTGTAAAAAATGAGATCTCTGAGTGTAGTAATGTTATAAAGAAATGAATAAAGTAGAGCGGTTAACAGAATCGATGAGATCGACAAATTGATGTGTTATATTGCAAAAAGTCGATTTCAGGGATGCTCGTTTTTCACGATAACCAAGTAAATTAATTTCACAATTGAGTACGGTCTTGTTAATAGGTGGCGTTCGGTCTACGGAGAAACACCAGCTCAAATATTATACCATTAGATATATTAGATAATTATATAATTCGATTTTCTTAGAATTAATGTGCTTTAGTGAAAGGAAGATTGGGAGAGATTAATTTGGCTTTGCATCCTTGTTGCACTTGGTGCTAACATCAACTTAATGGTTGAGCGGAGAGGAGGATGGTAATGGCAGGGGAATACAATACGTTTCGATTCTCTAAACCCAAATGACAGGTTGGACCACCAAAACGGAAACAATTGAATACATGATGATCACTATGGATCCGCTCTGTGGGTTTGCACTAGTCCATGTAAGAATGACACATCCATTCCAAGCAATGTATTAAATATTATGTAGGCTATGCCTAGTTTTTCGTACTTGAATGTTGAGTGCTGTAAATTTAAAATTTGTTAGATATATAAGCTTTCATGAACCACAGATTATTGTCTCTGTTGGACATTACATGAGAATATTATAGGAGAAAAATTCCTCCGACACTGGGACTTGAATCCAGTGTGCCTCACAGTACTGCATATGACATAACTTGTCTGTCTGTGAGGTAGACCATTAGGGCAATCAGTCATAGGAGAGAGGTTCCATCTGGCGCAGTGAATTGAACTCCGGCTTAGCTCAGTTGGTAGAGCATTGGCGCGAATAGCCAAAGATCGTGGGTTCAAGTCCCAGTGTCGGAGGAATTTTTTTCCTATAATATTCTCTTAAAATTTGTTGTTCAGCTCGTCACAGTATAATTAAAGTCAGAGGTGTTCAGCGCTTTTGAGATGGAGATCTTATTAACGATCGACTGGTCTATATCAATTTCAAATTTTAAGTATAAAGCAATAGCTCAATTTGAGGGCATTAATTAATACACAAGTATTAACAGATTTTTAAATGTATGTTAAAATTTTCATAAATGTTAACCCGATTTGTATTGAACTTTCGAATTTACATTTGCATTTGCGAAAAAGTCCATTAAAGTATGATAAATATTACACTAAACTCAAATTTGTAAGGTACTAGATGGGTATAAGCCGTCTTTTGGTGCGCATTGTCTACATTCATTTACATTTACATTTTCCATTTTAAAAAAACTTATAGCCTACGTAGGTGAAGAGCTCAAAATTCATATTTTGATGCCACTTTTTTTTCTCGTTGGGGCTATTTTAAGGAAGGTGAGCATTTAGTCCTGTACTCATCCCGGGTATATGATAACAAGATTTTGCGAACAGTTTTTCTACATGTCTGTAATTGTATAGATGCGGCACATGCCATCGATATTGGCCAGAATGGAATCCCTGAAAGTGGCAGCAGAAAGCAGTCCTTACAGTGTGCTATTACCAGGATTTTTTTTTTATGAAATCATGTTGTTTGGTTTTAAAGTTCAGTCTCAGTGTAACAGACCTGACCACAGTATTATTTAATGTGAAATTCTTCAGAAAGGGCTTGAACAGTATTTTTATCTGAAATTTGAAGCTCGATTTCAATAGTTTTCTTTTGTGTTGTAGGGCTAAGTAGTCTCTATAATATAAATAATTTTTGGGGTATATTTCGTAGATATCTACAAGCCCACTTTCTGGTCAAGAAACTATGGACATAACTCTTAGATCACGCCCGACTAGCTGGATATCCCTGATGTAAATGTCAAAGTATTCTTATTCTCTTTCGTTGATACAGTACATTACAACTATGTAGGCCTACTGTAATATTTTGTGCGTTGTGCAGGTCACATTTATTGTGTTAGGTACAGTTGATTAACTCTGTTGTAATTAGTCCAGGCAAGGTAGAGTGTTTCTTTAAAAAATCAAAATGGCCACTTTCTCTATGCGATAATTAAGAGAAAAATTGTAGGATTTCATTGCATATGTTTTGGGAAAGATAGGTTTGGTAGCATCATGGTAAAAAACTCAAAAAGGGGGACATTTTTTTTCAATTTTAAGTTATCAAAAAGTAAAATATGGGGAAAACTAAAATAGCACGAGATAGAGCTAAAAAAATACGAAGAAAATTATTCCCAAACGATAAAAATCGGTTCATAAATTTTTGCAAGAATATAGAAAACTGCTAAAAATCGATGTTTTCACATCTTATTACTCGGCTTGTATGTATCATAGAGATATTTGGGCTGAAAATGTAGCTATTCGTAATACCTACTTGTGGTAAAAATTGCATCCAAAAATAACTTTAACTTTTGAGAAAATCGCTGAAATGTGGAAGCAGGTGTTTTGCTAAAACGGCTGGCAATCGGCTAAAAGTTAACCCACAGTAAACGTTCAAGTCGCTTTTTTTTCGCGAGGTGTTGCTCTACATCCCCTTTATAAACAAAAGTATGTAAAATCGAATAAACCTTTAAAACTACTACGAAAACCGGGCTACTTTGCGTCTCGGGCCGCCGAGGAGCGAGCGGAGGGGAAAGCCCGGCGTGTTGGACGAAAGCTATGAGGGTGAAGGTGAGAGTTTCGCTGATGCCATCGTCATAGCGTTTCCGTACCCCAGCCCGAGACGCATATTTGTAAGGGTAAATCAACAGGTGAAATAATGCATGGCAGGGGAACCGAGAACGCCTGAAACTTACGACTAGAAAACCCGCATAGCATATTTGTAACAACAGAGCGATGGGTGAAATCGTGCAAGGCATGGGGGAATCGAGAACACCTACAGCTTACTTAATTGTAAATTTATTTATGTCAGGTTAATGTATTAATGTGTAATTTAGAATATGTACGTGGTATGAAAAAACCGAAAGGTATCTCCATAATCTGCATGGAAAGTTGGTCTAGAAAAATATGTCTCTCTGGCGATTAAAATTAGTTTTATTTTGTAGATCAGTTTTACAATATAGAGATATGCAACCTTTTAGGGTTACTACGAGTATTACATGGAACTTGTATTTACGGCTAATGGTGTTCATGCGAGACGAAACAGCCTGGTTCACTAGGCTGAAAGAGGAATCTCAATAAGAGATTTGAAATGTAGCAGTTGATGCGAATGAATAATAAATACCAGAACTGTATGTTTTAAATTTAATGTTATCTAGGTCACCCATTAGAATTAATAAATGCATTATTTTTTTACTACAGATGTTTTGCGCTTTTTATTCTGTATTTCATGAAGACCTAAGGCCTCGTTTTTATTATTATCCATTCAGTAAAAAATAATATAGTCCTACATCGGTATCCATCATGTATTTAATAAGTAGACTAAAGCATAATTAGTGTACTTCAGAAGTATAATCACGCGATCAGGTAATTTGAATGAAAGCGCTTTAGGAATTGGGCAATTTGCATGGACGATTTTTATATATGCTGAGAATTCTTTAATAAATCCACAGAAAATTATCTCGCATACTACTGAAATTCCCAAGTGAAACCCTTGTTCTACAGTCACAACTAATTATGTTATGTAAATTATCCTAATTGTTTTATATCACATTTTTATTGTATTAGTGCACCTTCCGAAATTAAATAACTCTAACGCAGGGGTTAATTCTAATCTCAGCTTTCGCGATTACAGATTATTAAGACCCTTAAGTTTACAGGAGATTGAAGCTCCGTTGCCCCAGGATTGTTCCTGATACTCATTTCTGTTGTAGGCTGACTAGACCCCAGAGCAATATTGCAACCAGAAAGAGAGGGAACAGGCCAATTGAAAAATTCTATCTCTTAGGGGAACGAACCTCCAACCTTCCGTTTTTAGTGCAGTGCCTCAACCAACTATGCTATTGTGTGTCCCCAAAAAAACTGTATTTAGTGGCTAATAATTCTTTAGCACTCATTTAAGATAATATAAATAGGCTATCCATGGAAATTCAACACTGACAAACAACTCGCATGTTTTAAGGCAAAGTGCAGACTGATTGGGAGTAATTATCCTGTATTACATTCATACAGGCTTATTTGTATAATTAATATTGAATCATTATAGGAGAACTTAATGACTTCCCATTGCTGTTTTCTGGAATACAATTTGCGAACACAGTAATAATTACAGCATGGAAACTAAATATGTAAAAAACACTTTTGCAATCTGTAATTATGGTGTTTGGTATCACGAGAGTTGTTTTACATTTTAGAGTTCGTATTCTGCCTCTACAATGAACTGAAAAATTAAAACTTACTGGGTTATTTTAGCTTGTAAATTGAAGTAAATTGGAGGAGGTAATTAATAACAATTAAAATTTAGCGTAATGTATATTGTAGGTACTTAGAAGTATTTTAGTGTGTAAGTGGAGATTCTATCATTTTCAGATAGGGTTACATACTGCGTAAGTTCAGGCGTTCTAATGGGGAGTACAGCTCAAACGGGAATATGGTCACAACCCATCGTGCAAGATGTAGGCTTATTTGATCCTTTAGTAGGGCATAAAACTCAATACTTATATAGGAATACAGCTAAGCGAAGAGGGAGGTTATAGTTTGTTTCCAAACGTGTAAGAAATGTTCTAAATTGATAAATGATTATCTAAATGATTTTATTTTCATATTCTTAACTCGAATTCCCGCGAAAGGACCTGGCCACCATACGCGGTATCATCCGGCCTAGTGTCTATCAGTCGGACCCTGGGTATCCTTCCACAGCTCGGCCCCAGGGCACGACCGGCCTGCAGGCCGAACACTTCATCATCATAACTCGAAAAAATAAATCTCCACATAAATTTCTACATACTGTGAAGGCCTCCTTTTCGACATATACGATATATACATAGTAATCTTTTAAAGTCTACAGAATATAATCTTCTTAGATTTTGCTAAGACTTAAAGTTGCAGTGCTCTTTTTTTATTCATCACCAGTTGAAAGTGCGACTGTACTGCTGGTAATTAATTCTTAGGTTTTCATACCTTTTATATGGGCTTACAGGACTGATGGGGAGTTAGCATTGTGATTTATGTTACTAAGAAGAGCGTTTAGTCAGAGTAAATGGATAGTTTCCGGTATTCAAATGAACATAAATGGAAGGAAAATTAACTTAGGCCTGTATATAAAAATAGTGAATTCTGGACACTGAAATGCCATTACATACTAGGCTCTGTAATATTGCATTTTTCACCCTGAAAAAGGAAATATTTAGGCATATATCCATGCCTAAGAGAACAAATGCGTTAACTACAATTTTATGATTTTTATTAAATCCAATTTAATACCTAATTATCATGAAGTGTACTTACCACATTTTGCCCCTGCAGAAAAAATATTAAGCTTCTTTTTATTCAAAAGTCACATTTGTATAATTTGAAGATATGCCCCAAGAATTCTGAAATTTGCACATAGCACGCTTAACTCAACATTGTACTTAACACATGTTTGTATCGACATATCGGGATCAGATAATTTGCCTGTTTAATATCAGGCAACTTGGTTGCCTACAAAGTGGTAAATTAAACTTTTGTTTATGATTAATTACAAACAGCATGTTAGGAGCATAGCTGAGTAATAAAATCTCAGGGAAAGTATTACTGAAGACAATTGAAAAAAATATATAAAATCAGCTAAACTGATGTACGGAAACAAAGTGCCAGAATGCCTTTGTTTAAATAATTGCAATTATGAAATGCAGAAAATATTTTTTTATGCGATTTCCGAGTTAAGCTCCAGATCGGTTCATTAAGCAGGGCTTACGGAACAACAAAAGTCTAAAGTTTGATAAGCATACGTGAAGAAATATGTGGGTAGTGTTATTTGTCAAAACTTACTGAGTTGCAACTTTCAAAGCCGTATATGAACACTGTAAAACAATATGTTGTCATGAAAACTGATTTGCATTTGATAAATTCTGTTTAATATTTTACCAAAAAAATAGGCACTAAATTGGGCATTATCCGGTACCAGTTTATTTGGTCCAAAATCAATAAACTACGTCCCATAGACGTTATAAGTTGCAATCTCCAAAGCCGTATATGAACACTGTAAAACAATATGTTGTCATGAGAACTGATTTGCATTTGATAAATTCTGTATAATATTTTACCATAAAATAGGCACTAAATTGGGCATTGTCCGGTACCAGTCTATCTATTTGGTCCAAAATCCATAAACGTCGTCCCATAGACGTTATAAGTGCGTATAGTAAGTTTCATTAAAATCCGATAAAGCGTATTCAAGTTATTACGTGTATAGATACAAGGAGGGTCTACCACATAATCTCATAGCCTGCGGAACTTATTTTAGATGTTCTAAGGTTAAAATAGCTATTTTGTTTTCATTCGCCGGTATGCTAAGTTTTCAATTAGGAAATAGATTCTGTTCTCAGGAAAAATACCACATTGGAGCTGGTTTTGTATTCTAAGCAACGAGAAAAATGTTGTACCAATTTTAAATACACGGAGCAAGAGTAGACGAAGAAATTAGTTGTTTTTTGCTAGCAGAGAATCATATGAGTCGTAACTCTAGTACAGACAGTACAGTGCCTGATGAAACCAATGCTTGCACCTCACCTCATGCAACCCAGTTATTAATTGGACAGACACATCCTGCTCCGGTCCCCATCACATGCAGGCTGTATGTCTGGTTGAAGAAAGAGAAATATGTATGTGAGTTTCAAGTTTTAATCATTCCCTTTTTGTGAAACTGCTTTCATCATGATTGGAACTCTCGTACTTTGTATACAGATGCCAGCTATTTGGCCTGACTGGTTTGTTCTTCTGTTATTTGCACAAAAATTCATCTTTGGAGCACGCTTAACAGCGTCTGGTAGCCCAACATTAAATAACGATGTGTATTCTATGCAAAACCAACCATGTGCCTCTAGTTCCACGTGAATAGGAATTTTCTGGAGGTAATTTGTGTCGAAGCTGTTCATAACTATTATTTTTATCAATGTGTTTTTTCTATTGTTCTTATTCCTTTTTCATGAGCAAAAACTGTGACAATACGGATGACTGAGGTATCAGTTTAAAGTTTGTTTCCAAACCATTAGAAGAATTTTAAACGGGACGTTTCGTTTCGATGTCTCAATTTAAATACGCATTCCCATAGGGAAAGTACAATCTGATTCATAGCAATTGAAACATAGGCGAGCCTGTAGGTGTAGATGTTTGCAATTGTGATAAACCATATAGCTGAAATTGAAATGTTAAAATACAGGGTACCCATCCATGGTATATACAGGGTGTTAATGAATAACACCGAAATATTTTACCTGTGTATAGAGGGGACATAGACATGCAACTTTTATTAGGAGATTTTTGCTCTATGGATTCAATTCCTCCTGTTATAACATAAAATCTCCCAAGGATATGCACGCCACTGACTTCTAATACTTGAAATGATGGGAAACAAAGGAACAGTGAATATTGTGTAGTGGTCGGGAAAATTGTAAAAAATGACGTTCTATATCTTGCAACTCTGAGGAAAAAAAAAAGATAAACGAAACATTTTTGTTAGGTCCGGAATTAGGATTAAAAACATAATGCAGTGGCGGGCAATCATGTGATTAGTCAGTAAATTTTGCAGATTATGAAAATTCTAAATTATGGTATAGCTGTTGATGAATTATTAAGAATCAGGTTTTTATCGATCACTAGGAATGCATGAAGTCAATTTAATGAAAATTTTAATCCTATTTCGCTCAATTATTGAGTTATGATCACCAAATTTTAAGGACTTTAATGCCCTGTAGCATACACATTTTACGTCATAGAGCAAAAATGTCCTAATAAAAGTTGCTTGTCTATGTCCCCTCTATACACAGGTTAAAAAATATTTCGGTGTTATTCATTAACACCCTGTATATGAGGGGGTTAAAGCGAAAGTGGTGTAAGTCGTTTTTTATGCATTTTATGCATTTAGAGAAACAGAAAGTTTTGTTAGATGCATTATAATAATCTCTCCTAATATTGTCCTCCCACCTATGTATATATATACATATGTAGTGTATGAACATAATATGACTTACACGGCTCTTCCTACTAACATATCTATACCGCAACATTGCATTGCTATACTTAGGTTAAAAAATTTTAAAGCATGACTTACACCAATTTGGCTTTAACGCCCTCATATATATCATATTAATTTCAAGTTATATATTTTTAATATAAAAATATGAATTGTGAAATAGCCTACTTTTATATATACAATAAACTTGATCACTCCTTTCTAATTTACGTGCAATTCGTGACGTATCATTTTCAATTTGAAGATGTTTTCGCTGTACTCCATTGCTAACCCCTACGGCCGCTCTGAAGTTACAAATCTCAGAAAATCATAGCCTAGGCCTATGCCAGCGTGGTCCAACTGACCCGCATTCATTAATAAACCGGCCCCCGAACTCCTAACTTTATGTATTTCTTTGTAATCCACTGGCACACTATTTGCAAAATTGTTCACTGCCAAGTAGCATTCAAAGTGGCAGTATCTTCTATATTTTTGTTTTTCCTGACAGCGATTCAGAAGGAATTTACTTCAAGGTTTCTTTTTTTTTTTATATGATGAACCTCGACCTAGATCTTTTCTGTTTAATACCCCTATGGAGGCATCTCCGACTAATGATCCAGATATGCAAAGGAGCTATGCGATCTACAGAGTGACAAATTTCTTATATCGATGAGAAATTGGTAGCCCATCTGGTTTTGAAGACTAATTAACAAGGAACAGTATTCAAACTTGCGAAATTGTGCTTTGAAAATACAATCCATGTTTGGTAGTACCTATATGTGTGAATTTGCATTTTCTACCATGAAATTGTTAAAAACTAAGCAGAGGAACAAGTTGTCAAAAGATTTACTGAAATTGTCACTGCGGCATGCCATTAGATATTAGTATATATTAAATCTATAGAAAAGACATTGGATCTCTAGTAAACCAACATTAGCTCAATTTCCTCATTGTGTATGTGATTGTTATCTTTGTATTATTTTAATTTGTAAAATAGGTATCTAAATCACTCTAATTTCATTTATCATATTTCTTCCCAAATTCTAATAATTACAACAATTTAAGTTTTATTATCAACTAGCTGAAAAGGCCCGGCGTCGCCCGGGCTTTGTATTTTTAATTTGAAATTAACTTATGAAGGACTTTATGTATGTAGAACTTGAAATGAAGAAAAAGATTTATCACACTCAAACTATTCCATCAGAAAACGCTGGATATAAATTTTTATGGCTCATAGAGGATGTGGAATGCTGCATTCCGTTGCTTCTACACATCATGCTTGGGAGGGGTTGAAATAAGAAGAAACACAAATTACATAAGATTGTACTGACTTGACGGAAAATAATATTTCTCATTCTCATGTTACTATACATTCGTTTCGGAGCTGAAATAAAAGAGAAATGCAGTATCACTTTCATACTTTCCTCCCTTAGAACCCGAGACATAATATACTGCGAGTCAAAATGTTCCATCCCATGCTTAGGGCCTATGATAAACATCCCTATTTCTCAACTAATACAAAGCCTACAGGTATGGATAACTTATCAGCGGAAAGGATTATTTACAGACTTTTGATATAGCATACTCACACACTTAAGTTGTCCCTCTTATTCTACATCAAAATGTGAAGTGAGTAAATATTTCTTATGTCGAGGGTAGAGAAAGTTACGTGACTACATCACACTGTGCTTTATTTTCGTGGATTTCATTTTCAGTAATTATTTTCGCCAATATACTCGTATTACATTAAATTCCAGCATTAGGCTATATACTTGCCAAGGCCCTATGTAATCATAGTAAACAATTCATTGTTGCCATGTGAACTAAACAGCATTTCTTTTTTTTCAGTATAAAATTCTCAGAAATTATATAATTTTCAAGGGAAGGACTGATTTATTTCAATTTTAATGTTGACCGCGTAACTTCCCGGGCTTAACTGGGTATGTGTGCAAAATTTCGTACAAATTGGTGAAGAAATGTGGATTTGTATAAGGAACAAACATACATACATACCCACAAACACACATTCGACTTTATATATTAGATATATTATTCCGGCCCGCGAATTTTGAATGTTCCATCTGGCTCTTCACCCGAAAACAGTCGGACCACACTGGCTTAAGCTTGTGTCATTGACCACGACGTTATTTTGATAATGCCTATTGTTGGAAGGACTGGAAGTGGAGATTTTAAGAGCGTAAAGAATACACGTCATGCCCGGTTTCTATAAACTCACGAAATACCTATGGGTAAATTATCCAATGGACAGAATTTTCTCAAGAATAACACCATACAAACACAAATAATTTAAAGATAGCAATCACATACACTTGTGGCGAGTTTCTACATAAGTGTCCTGTGAGTAAATATGAAAATGACAGAAAAAACGTTCCTACAAACTCGGACTAATCGTCGGGTTAATTTATCCTTTCATGGATGGCTGGATAAAATTTAACCTCTTGCAGGATCAATAATAATTTTAACAATGGGAATCAAAGCCTTCTGAATTAAATTAACTGTACAACTCCAAGGCCTTGCTCATTATATCATTGTGGGTGATTAGGAACTAATTTGCCCATGGATAATTTACCCATAGATATTTCACGAGTTTATAGAAACCGGGCAAGTCACGTCTTTTAAGTTTGCGTTCCACTACGTACTTGGCGTTACGTTCGGGAGGTTATAACACGCTTAAATTGTGAAATTGACTGCATTGATAGAAGGGCGTAGCCACTGTGTATGGATTTCATAGCAGGCCTGGGCTGATAGAATATCACAATATCGGCATGATCGTACGTCCTATGGCGACTGCAAGCAAAGGTAAATACGTACGTGTAGTGCCACAAAAGAAGTTATCGACCCCGGGAGGTTTTGTTTCACTTTCACGAATAGGATTTAGAGGCGACACAGCTGCCTGGGCCCTGTTTGTATGCGATAGAAAACAGAATAAACAGAGTCATCGTGGCGATGATGTTATTGTACACGACGACGATGACCATGATGACGATGATGAAACAGCCCCAGGTGCCCGCTTGGCCATTGACGGTCTGTCCGTTTATTTATGTATGCTAATTCCATTCCCCGTGCTACTGTAGGCTATTTCGACCCCCCCTCTTCCTCGCCTTGCCAGCAAGACAGACATACAGCAGAGAATGGTAAACAATTTAGCTATTGTAAACACTGTCTGGATTATATGAGGCTTTCGAAAATGCATATTTCATTTATTCCTTTTAATGAGGTAGGCTGGTGGAAATATAAAACACGCCCATTTAACTTACTGCATTATAAAGCACTGTTCACTTTTGTGTTACAGTACTACACATAACTGTGTGCGCATTAGAGAACTTAAACTGATTTGTTGTCCTCGTCTGTATTAATACAGGGTGTTGTTGAAACTCGTATAAGATAGCATGGAAACATTGTCCAGAGTTAGCAAAATTACAGTCTCTTAAAAATAATGAGAAATGTATTACTTCGCATCGCATATCTGAAGGATGCACAATCCAAATAAAATCTTATGTAATCCACTTACATATCTTTTTTTTTTCTCGGCATAGGCAATACATCTTTATCATTTTACACTCTGATATACAATAGGAGGTCGTATTGCAAGGAGTGCGTATTCAGTTGTTTCAGCTTGTGCAAATATTTATTGTTCTCACGGCAAGGCTGACTGTTGGAACAGTACCTGGCTTATAAATACCCTTCAGAGAATTAAAAAAAAAATGTTTGAAATAAAAGTTTCAGCTCTTTGTATAAGCACTTCATTGAAAAATGTATACAAAATCGTTTGATCCGTTTTCGAAAAATCGTGAGAAACGAAATTTTCTTCATGCAAAGTGGCAGTAAATGTAAGAGAAAGTCGTCGCCAATCATCGTGTCACATTCCCAGAAGGTAGCTTAACAAAATATAAAATTTTGTTTATGTACAATTTTCCGTTCTCGACCTACGCTGTTCACAGTTGTATACACACAGACGTTTCTGAAAATAGTATTTTTGGATAAAGGGTAGGTCTTCCTCATAAGTCACAACGTATATTTATGTTAAGAACTCAACATCGAATGTGGGGTTCGAAAACAATACTTCCTCTACCTATAGTGCGTACAGAGGTAAGAATTAGACAGAAAATGTGGTCCTTCTCAGATATGTTTACGGGTACTCATCCTCTGCTCATTTATTTATAGTCTTGTTATTTATAACTCTTTCCTTTCTTTCTTTACCCTAATTTTACCATTCCCTTTTAGGGACATTAGGAGACCTATGCCGCCCTGGTCTTACAGGGCCGTGACCTGTCGAGCAAGGGATTATATATGAATCACATACATATTTTTTTTGACCAGACAAGGACATGGAGGGCCTCCCAGATGAGTGATCAGCCCAATGCCGGGGCCACTTCCGAGTCAACACAAACACATAGGACGTGACACGCCATTCTCACACACATTCACTCTAAACAAGGCGAGGATGGGATGAAGATGATAATAACGGCCAGGTGATATCCGGGGACCGGGCCTAAAGTAACCTGACATTTGTCTCACAGTTCAGGGAAAACCTAGAAAAAAAAGCCACCTACATAACTTGTCCCGACCAGGATTCGAACCCGAGCCCGCTGCATGAGAGGTGTGAACAAGTAGGACTAGTGATTTTTATTAGTTTAAAAGCACTCAAGGTATTAAAGTTTCATATGATAATAATGAAACGATAGTAACTTAAATTGTCGGATGTAAGAAGTGCATGCATAAATTGTAACGATAAGTATTACATATTATATTACAACTTTTGGATTCAGTGTACAGTCGGTCAAATAAAAAACGTCGGGCGGTATTTGATTAAGTATCACGAACGAGCATATGCGCATGTACAGGAAGACTTAAGGTTAGGTTCACACACGCCTCTTGTCTATCCATGTATTTTCTTGATTATTTAGTCAGTTTTGTTCCAAAACAAACATGTATAGAAGGCTGTGGCTATATGCCTCAAATCCGCCATATTCTTGGTTGCAAATTGTTATAATATTAATAATTAATAGATTCGCGAGGAATATGTTTATTCAAAGAGCATTTTTTAAAGATTTTATTTTATAATACCGGTACTTGTAGTGCAAAATCAATAACTTACGCTCAGCATCTGCAACCAATCTTAGCATCGAAATACGCGTCCGGCCAGATCAACGTTTGCTATGAAAACTTCCGGTCGCATTATAGTAACGTTCCCACCTCTGAGCTTCTTTTCATAAATATGGAACCTTCTCGCTGCTTCAGAGACCGAAAAATGCAGGTCAATTACAGCCCTAACCACACTTTCTCTCACGTTAGCATTTGTATGTGGCGATGACACAAAGCAAAATGAATTATGACAATGCATTAAGTTGAATATCGTGTGTTGCGATTTCCGCGATGTTCATTTTTTCCCTCCTTGTTCATATTTTCCCTCCTGCCGCATGGCCTCATATGTTCCGAAAATGACCTGTATTTTGTGTTTTTTATAGGAAACTTGTGAACTAATGCGTCAAAACTTTAATTTTAACAGCATACGAGTCCCGACGTTTTTTATTTGACCGACTGTACCTCAAAATGTGTATTTATATTATAATTTTTTCAACTTTCTTTATTTCTTCCTTGAACTCTGTTTCATTTTCCCTTCGTATTTATTTATTGTTTGTTTCTTTTTCTCTTCTATTCTCTCTCTTTCTTTTTCTCTCTCCATCTGTGTAACGGGCTTATTGTTGCTTTATTTCATTGAGTCGTCCTGTGATTCATTTTAAGATTAAAAGCAACGCGATTTGTTTCCTCAAGCAAACAACATTTTTATTTACTCAGGGATCGTACACATTGATGTCATCAATGAGAGTAATCCCGCTCTGTTTCACCGACGTCTTCATCCAGAGCAAAATATGTGCTAGCAATTTGATCAATAAACTGCATTTTAACTCGAGAATACTTACCGTTACAACATATTCATGCACTTTTTACATCCGTCCATTTAAATTACTGTGGTTTACATTATTATCACATGTAACTTTAATACCTTGAGTGCTTTTAAACTGCTCGACAAGTCTGGATTTATCCAGAGAAGACAAAAATCACAAGTCCTACTTGTTATGAACATTTCTATAATTAAACCTTTATAAATAACAAAAGTATAAATATGACTCATAAAATTAGGTAATATTTCAAATACATACACTCTTAGTCGGCCGCGGTTGTCTAGAGGTAGCATGCGATCCGAAGTTCGCGGGATCAAACCCGGCCTCAGTCGGTGGATTTTTCAGGACGTAAATATCCTGAGCACGGAGTCTTCCGGGAGGGACTTTAAACTGGGGGCACGTGTCGTAGATTTACGGCACATAAAAGAACTCCAAGCCTAAATTAGAGCCTCTGGACAAAATTTCTCGGTCCTTTAACGTCCAAATAATACCTTAGTTTCCGTAGGGGGGTTGAGAGGCAATGGGCTTACCACCTTTCCCTCCAAGCCTTAAAAAAGACAGATATAGATACACTCTTAATACCAGAACACTGGTCATTGCAGCTATGATCGTTACATTTGAATTAAAATAGGAAATGCTTGTTTTAATGCAATTGAGTCCCACGACCTTTTAAATCTAGTCAAAAACTAAATTAGGTTGCACTTATTTACTTTTCAATCGCTGCTCAATATTGAAAAAGAAAAGATGCCGATTATGGGGAATTTCCAGGAACCATAAAATCCTTTATATTCAGTTAGCAAAACATTATGGACTTATGTTGCATACAAATGGAATCTGTGTTGAAGATGCAGCCCATACAGGTTGTGAAGGAGTAAGTCACCAACGGATTATTTTCTTTGGACTTGGCTGCCATTATTGATTATCTGGCACTAGTATTTCTAATTCCACAATCGATGTTGTCGTAAGAGTATTATATTAGGTTTCCTCCTATAGTACCATGTGTACATGAAACGTTCACCTACTTCTAAACGATTTCTTCTGCAAGAAGCATCGTGTTTAGAACAGTGTATGGTAAATGGCACTGAATCTAAATATTCTAAGTTGGCGGCAGTGTCGGCGAGATATGAAAATAGTTGGCAACAAGGAGAATGAAACATTAAACCGCTTTAGTTGAATAATGCTCCAGGGCCATGATTTACTTGGCAGCGGAGCTACTTTGTAGACGAGAGCATAATAAGAACTACGTCTTTTTACCTTGCTTTGAATACCTTTCTAGAGGCTCTTATATGGCGGGAGTACGTATGGGAACAAAAGTGACACAAGTGCTTTCTATTATGTTCCTTTTTCGTTTGCATAACAAATTTGTGCAGAACAAAGCGCTCGTTTGTGTAGAATTGGATTTTGGAGAATATTCTCCACTGAACGTTAAATTAAAGTGTCACCCACAATAAGCATAAATCTTCCTCAGTGATGTGCGTTACCTGGTGGAAATAATAAGAGACATTTTTGTTTCTCTTTACCTTCGCACACTTTGTTACTTGTATTGTATGAATTTGTTCATCACATCGTGACAGGTCAGCGAACGAAATTAGATTAAGTATCTGCAATGTTCTCGTTAACTTCTGCTTCATTTATTAATACTTGCTACTTGCTACAGCTAAAACCAAACTGTATGACACTTCGGGGATATGAAACAACTGTACTTTTGGAAGTAATTTAAAAACCTTTGTAATTTTTTCAACGCCATAGGGAGTATGGACATCGGTCATCACCTTAAGGAGTTCTTCGTAGAGGAGGGGATACATCAATTATGAAGGCTGGTGACAGACAGTCCTCTAAGAATGAAAACCTTTAAAAATTAATTGAAATATGTATAATTATCGGTTTGCAAATATGCTGAAGAATTAATGAACTATCATAGTGTTCAGCATAGAGCTAAGTTATGTTTTCGCTGTACTTTATTTTTATTGTAAAAAACTGTGATCGATTGCACATTAATTCGTCTCTGCTTAGCAGCAGGCTGTAGTTGTGGCGTTAGAAGCCGAGTTCTTGGATTTAGTTAAATCACGGCTACTGAATTTATCCTCATTATAAATTGTTCTCCTTAATTATACCTCCTTCAGTTTAATAAGCAACCAAAGCAAGCGGGGATATGTTTCCCTTTAACGGCCGTGCTTTAAGTTAATAGCTTACTTTAGATCGTTATTTCTCAGCTATGACACATTTTCCTACTTCTGGGATACTTTACTGTCTTCTGACATGCTTTAAAGAACCGGCGTACTTTTTGTCATTGGAATAACTCCCATTAGTGTCAGCATTAACCATCATCATCATCGCCATCTCCATCTTCATCGACTTCCTTTCATTCATTAAGCCATATGTTGCATCTTTGCCTAAATCTTCCAGGACTTTTTGGTTTCCTCGAGTAGTGTGCTACGGTATTGTGGGGATTCTATCGTGATTATCTTGAACTTTTTGTTTCCATTTATTTCTGTTTTTCGCGTATATTTTTATTTATAACAGTAATAGTTAACGCAAGTATGATTTCTTTACTTATAATTTTACCAGTTTTGTATGTCCGGGCATTGAACCACGTCGGTCTCCTTAGCTGCGGTAGCTAAGGCGTGCTGCCTTGGAGCCGTGGGTTAGGAGGCTGTGGGTTCGAGTCCCGCCTCGGGTATGGGTGTTTGTGTGTCATAAAGACAACACAGAAAACAAGGAAAGAACAGACAACAAGGAAAAAAAGGAAAGACAAGAAAAAAAAGAAAGAAAGAAAATAAAACTAAGACATCTCTTTTCTGCAGTTCAATGCTGCTGTAAATAATTTTGACTTACCGTCCATGACTCATTCGAGTAATTCCCAATCAATCCAAACAAACACTGCTATTATGTGCTGTTTATGGACTTCTAACACCCTGTTGTAGGCCTATAAGATACATTCTCGTTATTTCTATAGGACTTTCGAGAGCATATTAAATATATATATATATATATATATATATATATATATATATATATATTATATGTGTGTATGTGTGTTTTTGTGTATTCTAACATCAAGATATCCAGGGGTGCCCACCCCCCCCAAACTTCATGACTCACCCCCCCCCCAAATTTCATTGCTCACCCCCCCCCCAAACTTCATTGCTCACCCCCCAACCTGATGGCTGTCGACAAGGGCGCCCATATGATATTTTCTAGAGGGGGGCAATTTGTTTAATTTATTTATTTTTTGTCGCTTTAACTTCTTGGGCCATTTTGTAACATTATATTAATAATATAATAAGTGCAACAATGATTTAGCCAGAAAATAATTGCGGAGAGGGTTGAACGTGCCAGGGGGTTTGGAAAACCCCCCAAAAAAGGGGGTCGGGGGTCCATCCCCAGAAATTGTTTAAAAATTAACTAATGAAAATCACATTTTACGCTATTTTAGCACAGAAAAACTATATTTTATATATTTATTACAGAAAAACTAGTTAGGAAATTTGTTTACCATACTCTAAGACATGCCAATGTAAATAAGAAATCATTACCTAAGCGGGGGGGGTCCACCCCCGGAAAATTTTTTAATATTGAATTAATGAAAATAACATTTTACGCTACATTAGCACTCAAAAACTAGTTAGCAAATTTGTTCACCATACTCTAAGATATGCCAATGTAAACAAGAAATTGTTACCTAAGTTGGGTGTCCACCCCCGGGAAATTTTTGAATATTGCACTAATGAAAATCATATTTTACTCTATTTTAGCACTGAGAAATAGTTAGGAAATTTGTTTACAAAACTCTAAGACATGCCATTGTAAATAATAAATCATTACTTAAGTGGGGTCCACCTCCAGAAAATTTTTAAGTATTGAACTAATGAAAATCACATTTCACGCTATTTTAGCACAGAAAAACTAGTTAGGAAATTTGTTTACCACACTCTAAGACATGCCAATGTAAATAAGAAATCATTACTTAAGCAGGGGGTCCACCCCGGAAAATTTTTAAGTATTGAACTAATGAAAATCACATTTTACGCTATTTTAGCACAGAAAAACTAGTTAGCAAATTTGTTTACTATACTCTAAGACATGGCAACTTAAACAAGAAATTGTTACCCAAGTTATCATACTTATTACTATTTATAAGAAAAGTTTAATAACACATGGAACAGTGGACATAATAGGTCTACTCATTATGTTATGAGAAGAAAACAACTGCTATATCATATTTGACACACCAACAAATCTTGTTTAATTAAATATTTTTTTTTTTAAATACAAATATAGAATTTTAGGTTTTGACTTTTGGGGGTCAAAACCCCCTGAACCCCCCCCCCCTTCCTAATCCACTGTGGATTCTGCTTCCATGTTGTCGATTTGGTAAAACTTCAGCAAACTGTTTATGTCTCTACTGACTTTCAAATAATTATCTTAAAATAAAAACACCTGACTAATAATTATTAATATACATTTTTTTCCCTTGCGCCCCCCACCCCCGGGTATGGGCACTAATTTATTGACTATTCACTTCTAAAGAATTAGAAAAGACCTTTTAAAGTTAGAAAACTTGACCGTTTTTATTTTAACATATAAAACTCTAATTTTTCAACAATTTTCAACCCCCCCCCCCAGAAAATTCATAAAATGATAATATTTTGCCCCCCCCCCCAGAAATTTCAATGACGCAGTCTGCGTCTTAACCCCCCCCTGTGGGCACCCCTGAGATATCAACAAATTTACTCATTATTTCTTAATCACAAAAGAGATGCAGCCCTCGTCGCCCGAGCCTGTCAGGACCGCGACCGTCGGGGTTGGGAGGTCTTATGGATCACATACATACTTTTTTGACCAGACAAGGACATGGAGGGCCTCCCCAGTTGAGGGTCTCAGCCCAATGCCGAGGCCACCTCCGATACAACACAAACAAGTAGGATGGCACTCACCAGTCTCACACAAATTCATGCCGAAAAAGGCGCGGATGTGATGAAGGTGATAATTACGGCGAGATGATATCCAGAGATCACAACGGTCTAAAGTTTCCCGGAATTTGTTTCAGTTGAGGAAAAACGTGTTTAGGAAACTTGTCCCGACCAGGAAATGTTTTATTAAGTAGAATAAAAGTTAATTGAATAGAAATGGCAACATGGGAGGAACATTTCCAGAAAATCCTGAACATCAACAAAAAGAACACGGCTGTTACCGCTCAAAACAGAGAGAACTCAACTTTCCAAGAAATCACAGAGGACGAAGTACATGCTGCTTTAACAATAGCAAAAAACAGCAAAGCCGAAGGACCTGACACAATTTTCAATGAACATCTCAAAATAGCATCCCCATACCTAATATCGACATGGGTCCAGCTTTTCAACAAATGTATTGAAATCGGAGACATCCCTGAAAGCTGGAGACTTTCCACGATAAAAGTACTATACAAAGGCAAAGGGAATACGACCTCTCCTGATGCATATAGGGGCATCGCACTTGAAAATACTCTATACAAAGTGCTCTCCACGATCCTGACAAAAAGACTATACAACAAAATTAACGACAAGATACCCGAAGAACAGTTTGGTTTTCGGAAAGGAAGACATACCCTGCAAGCTGTGTCAAATCTACTCTCTGACATAGAACAGGCACTAAGACATCCCAAAGGGAAGCTGTATGCTATTTTTATAGATTATATGAAGGCCTTCGACCTACTTGACAGAAGCATCATAATTAAGAAACTCGAACGGATAAATGGCGACAACTACCTAACGAAAATTATCCAAGGCATATTGTCTATCAACAAAGTCATGGTACACGATGGACTTGCAACATCAAATCCCATTCTGCAGACGAACGGTGTCCTTCAGGGAGATCCTATGAGCCCTTTGATTTTTAACATCGCAACAGCAGATGTAGTACAAGCACTAACAGCTGCAAACAGTCAGGCACATCTCTACATGTACGCAGATGACATGGTACTCTGCGCTATGGAACATCAAGTGATACAGACAAGTTTCGGCATTTTAATGGCTTGGGCTCAAGAAAATGGACTTGTCATAAACAAAGACAAAACTATGCAAATGATTTTCAGAAAAGGTGGCAAAGTATCAACCAAAGATTTTGTGTGTTTCGGTCAACAAAAACTACAGTTAACAAACCATTACAAGTATCTGGGAATCACATTTCAAACAACAGGAACCTGTTTTAACAGACATATAAAGGAAAAAGGCATCGCAGCAATCAGAGCAATAAATGAAATCAGTTACATAAATAGGTTATCACTGAAGACAGCACAGCAACTGTTCTCAGCCAAGATCGTCCCAATACTCACTTATGGTTTACAGATAACATGGCCATACTTGAAAAAGAAAGACCTCGAAATCTTAGAAAAAGTGAAAGCTGCCTATCTGAAAAGACTTCTTGGAGTATCAAAAATGACTCCCTCCAGACTTGTGTACGAATTAACAAGAGAATCATTCATTATAGAAGACTTCAAACTCACGCTCCAATTACCGACAACAAGCAGCTATGACGCTCTATTGACAGAGAGGAAGAAGAAACGCAGTGAGATAGACCCAGACTTTTATGCCACGGAGGCAATGATTAATAGAAAATGGGAGTGCACCGACCAGCCTCAACGCCATGTTGTTACTCGCTTCTCAGTGCATGGCTTTCACCATAAAATATGCCTGAAACAAGGTTTCCATCGTGCAATGGAAGATTGCATCTGCTCTTTGTGTGGAAAAAAATGTGAACAATACCATCTGGAAATTTGTGCGAAAAGATCCAAAAGCCTGTCTGAATACAACAAAGACTTATAACTTATAACTTCCTTTGCACATTTTGTGCGCGTTTCTACTTTATTATAAAAGTTAATTGAATCTCAGTGAATCTTAAACAGAAATATATTATATTAATGAACTGTGGTGGTACGTTTTGTGCATCAGACTTTTTAGCCTGTTGCTGTATAATATGGATTGAGAAAGCGAGCACAAACAGGCGCGTGAGTAATGAAAAAATATCGCCTCTTGGCCCCCGTCGGCATAAAGTAAAATGTGTCATTGGGATTACTCCTCTGCATCATACACTCCGAACACGTCTGCAGGTTTCCAGCTCTTTTCTTCGTGCTCATTCCTTCTTCGCATTTCATTTTGTCTGTTCAAGGGGCGCCAGGTGATATTTGGCTAGTTTCGATCAAAATTATTTTTACTTAAAATGTAGCCATTCGCCTAATATTTAGGTCTATGTTGTGACATTTAAAAATCACTTTTTAGTTCCTTCGAAATATTTTCAGTTGTCTTTTTACTTCCTCTGCCCGTACCCTAGGCACTATAGGCAGAGGAAGTATTGTGATCTACCCCAAAATTTGAAGATGAATTTTTAACATAAATAGATTGCACGTTTCGAGGTCCCGTGAATCCAAAAATACTATTTTCAGAAACATGTATGTGTATTTGTGTGCGTTTGTGTGTGTATGTCTGAGAACAGCCTGGCTCTTGAACGAAAAATCATTTGAAATCAAAATGTTATATTTGGGTTAGGTACCTCCTGGGGATGTGACACGAATATTGGCGACGATTTTATCTTATTTTTAATGCCACTTTACATGAAGAAAATTTCGTTTTTGGCGATCTCAAAAACGCCTCAAACGATTTTGTTTGAAACCAATTTGATTTATTTGAAACCAATTTTTCGCAAAAAAAAATTCTCTAAGCGACACACTGTTTGTAGAAACTGGTGAACAATAAAGCTTGCATCAGGGTGAAACAACTGAATTCGCGCCTTTGCAGTACAGACTTTTATATAGAATATCAAAATGTGAGGTGAGAAAGCTGTATTTCCCATGCTTATGATAAAGATAGTTACGTTAGTGGATTAATAAGATTTTATTTTGGTTATTAAGGGATGAAGAGAATGTCATACACAATAGCCTACTTTTATTTTGTAAAAACTTTTATTTTGGCAGAGGAAGTTACGTACCGGTATGTTGCAAATCATATTTTTTTCTGTTGTGATTTTAACGTTATTCCTTGGTTTCAGATTGCTAAAACGTCTATAGTTTTAACACTAGGATTACTGAGGAAAACATAAATATTCAGTATAGGTATGAATGATATTATTCAGAAACATGCAATGGTCGACAACCGGCATTAAGCTGCAACTTTAGATTTATGAAGATAACAGTGTTGACGCGCAGTGATGGCTAGTGTAAAATGAAAAGACTTGAACAGACAAGCTTTAGATATTTTGCTATGCACCACAGCTGAGTATAGACTTCCAAAAACACTCGTAATTAGTAACTCAGAATGGAATATTGGTTAATGGACTCCTAACAATTAAACACTTTGTTACTGGTTGAAAAAATAGTTGCTTGCAGTCTGTTACTGTATTAGGCTGTGAGTGGTAACGTATTATTTTATGAATAAATATTTTAATTGTTTTGTATATGAATAAATAACTTTCATTTAATTCCTCCGGCTACTGTTATCAATCGGATAATATCGTCAGATTAGCTGCGACCCGAAGTGCACTATATAAAAATTTTATTCAGGCTTCTAGTCAGTAGGTTTATTCTTACATTCCACTTCTAAAATACACTTACATGTACATTGCGATCATGGAATAGAGACTTGACGTAAGTCGAATAGGATGAATGAGAAGGCAATGGATCCGCGGTGAGCTACGTAAACCGCGTCTGTTTTTCAATGAGTATCCCCCATCGGGACTAGTGAGGTTTGAATTCCCTGCTGACCCTGTAATTTGTCTTGGCGTTTTCTTTCTTTTAGCAAACTGGTTTTCATTCGGAGAAATCACAAGCTGGGCTTGTCATTTTCTAGAACTAGTCTTATGTTACATTACACTACATAGTATAAGTTCATGGTAGCATATGTCACACATAGCTTATACAGAAATTAATTTATTATCATTTATTCCTATCATATCAAACAGAAATATTATTTTCACAACTGAAGCATCCCTAAAATATTTCCTTATCCAAGCATTATGGAACAAACATATCCTTTAATATCAAATTATCTTTCTTATTATTTTTCTCCATAATATATTCTACTTAATATCTTATGTAAACAGCAGAATCCTAGTGATCTAGTCTAGTCGATAATGTATGTGACTCATGCCAGGGATAAGGAACCTAATCTAAGTCATTTTGAAGTGCTGATTTTTCAGGCTAGTGAATTTTTCTTCAGTCTCACTTAAGTCATTTGAAGCCTATTGAGACTCTACCGTGGTCCGCGTCACACGTTAAACCCCCTGTCCGTTATTTTAATAGTAGATTGTTGCAGATCCTCTTGAGAATCAGATATCTGCAACACATCTTACCTTCGTGAAAAGGCTCACTAATCCAGTCATTCTTTCCATTACAGAACGGTTCACTCCATTTTCTGGCCTACATGGCATTCCATAATATGTCTGCTGGGTACAGTGAAACCCTCGATATAATGCCCCTTTTTACAGTGCCACCCTTGCATTGTGCCAATAAATGCAAGTGAACGGTTCCTTACTCTTCGGGACGAACATAATCTGAGAGTGTTCGAAAACAGGGTGCATAGGAAAATATTTGGGCTTAAGAGAGATGAAAATGGGGACTGGAGATAACTGAGTAACGACGACGAGCTTCATAACCTGTACTCTTCACCGGTTATAATAAGAGGATGAAATGGGCTGGACATATTGCGCGCATGGGGTGGAAATACATATCTCAAAAATATTGACTGGGAGACTCGAAGGGAAAAGACCACGTGGAAGACCTAGATGTAGGTGGAGGACAATATTAGGATAGATTTAAGGGAAGTAGGATTTGCGGGGGATGGTTGGATGGAGTTAGCACAGAATAGGGTTGAATGGCGAGATCAGGTAAGCGCGGCAATGAACCTTCGGGTTCCATAAATTAGATAATATTCCTTTAGCTTGCTAAGGAATTGTCTATTGTCATTGAGTAAGTAAATTAGTAAAATAGGCATGTTCTACTCTTGCGGTAATCTTTATTTGCTTATGGGACACAATCGAATTTCATTTAAAACTAGTTTGAGTACACAAATTAAACAGTTTGTAACATTCATATAATTTCCTAGTTATTATCAGATCAGTACTGCAACATGGTCACCTGAGGCATTAGTATATTCAATTTGTTTTTCCTGCATTATAATTAATATGAGTATGACAGGTTTATGAGTTAAAAGCTTTTCATGGTAAAGGCTCTGCCCCTACCATACAGTATTATGCACAATAGCTGGGGGAATATTTTATTCGAATAATATAACCTCCCTTCCTATTTGATCTATCTAGTTTAATAAATTGCACTCACAATCATCTAAAAATTTAGAAATCATCTAAAATTTAAAGTCAGATCTTTCATCAAAAATAAATTTCTAAGGTCTACAAAAACTACTTTAATGAAGTGTCTGTGTGTAAATGCAATGATCACCAGAGCTAATAAATAAAAAAATACTTAATAAAAATAATTTATAAATCCGAGATAAACATCTTCCGAGGATGTGATATGAAGAATGTCAAGGATTTTATGTTTTCCTTGCCACCTCACATAGAAATAGATATATACAGGGTGTTAATGAATAAAACCGAAATATTTCACCTGCGTGTAGAAGGGACATAGACAAGCAACTTTTATTATACGACTTTTGCTCTATGGATTCAATTTTTCCTGTTATAGCATAAAATCTACCAGGGCATGGCCGCTACTGACTAATAACATTTTTTTTTTTAATGCAAAACAAAGGAACTTCGTTGTTAACCCTGGAGTTCTGCAGTGGCCAGTCTTGCAATTAGTCTGTAATTTTTGCAGGTTATGGAAACACTAAATTATCATATAGCCTTCATGTATGATTAAGAATCAGGTTTTTAGCGATCACTAAGAAGGCATGAAGTCAGTTTAATTTAAATTTTAACCCTATTTCGCTTCATTATTGACTTATGAGCACCAAATTGTAATAACTTTAATGCCCTGTAGCAAACACATTTTACGTCATAGAGCAAAAATCTCCTAATAAAAGTTGCTTGTATATGATCCCTCTATACATATGTAGAATATTTCGGTGTTATTCATTAACACCCTTTAATTGACTTTAATATTCTGTTGTGATTTTGTGTTTCACCCCTGTGCCTTGAAACTGTATCTTTCATTTAGAAAAATAATTGCCTTCATGCGAAAATAATGGTAAGTTGACTATTGGATAGAATGAGGATATTTAAACTCTATTGATTCTTATTGACAAGATGACTATACGTTCCCAAGTTAGGGATGAATACTAGTTGATTCCAACATACATTCCCTTCTGAGGGAATAATGACCTTTAGTGTGATCTACGACTCTACATAATGGAATCATCCCTATCCTCCCCTCGAGGTTCACTAACTCGTTAATGATTGATTGATGCAAGTAATATCGGTGATGGTGGAGTTGCTGCATCCCGTACCCATGTTGTCGAACAAGTCGATATATCTTCTTTACATACCTCAGCGCATGAGGTCGGAATGGCTCAAATGAAAAAGTATAAGAACGTGGAAATTTACCTTGGCATTTACGTGTAAAGAATTACCGGTACCGGGTACGTAAATTAAATCGAAAAGGTTAGCGTGTCTGTTCCTTAACTCTTTCTTTCTTTCTTTATCTTAGTTTTACCTCTCCCTTTTAGGATTTAAGCGACCCAAGCCGCCCGGGCGTTACAGGGCCGCGACCTGTCGGGAGAGGGATTATCTTTGGATCACAAACATACTTTTTTGACCAGACAAGGACAAGGAGAGCCTCCCGGATAAGTGATCAGCCCAATGCCGGGGCCACCTCCGAGACAACACGAACACATAGGACGAGACACACCATTCACACACACACTCATTCCAAACAAGAAGGCGAGGATGGGATGAAGATTATAATGACGGCCAGATGATATCCGGGGACCACAAGGGATATTTGTCTCATAGGTGAGGAAAAACCCCGGAAAAAGCTTACCCAGGTAACTTGTCCCGACCAGGAATCGAACCCGGGCCCGCTGCGTGAGAGGATCGAACGCATCCTCTGAGCCACAGCGATCCTTAACTCTTCTTTGTTTAAAATAATTGTCTATTTTACTTCGATATATCTTTCTGATTTTAAGTTTTGGTGTCTGACTTCCTGTCTTTTTGTCAACAAATCAAAGCCTCAACCACACCAAAAACATATAAATTAGCGAGAATAAATTGCATGCTCCCGACAACGAAAATAAATGGAAAAATATGTAGCTTAATATTGATTTTATTTTTAAAAATGCAGGTGACAAAAATGGCTTAGAATACTATTTCCAACAAGACATAATCTTGCTGAAAAGTAAAAAAGTATTAAAAGGGATATACATTTTTCGTACATATTCTTTCACCGGCTAACGTTGAAATTAGTTATGAGAAAACGTTTCATAATGTTTTATATATTTTACACAAACTCCCTCGTACTAGATCGCTAATGCTCACATGAAGAAAAACGTTTTATAGTATCATTAAAAAAAATACTGTACCGGCCTGTAAACTCTTGAAGATTCGGGTTGGCCTGTAATGCTCGTGTATTTAAATCATGGTACTCTAGGAGTTGTTTTCCTAGGTGCTGTCATATCTTTTTTATATTCATACTTCCTTCCTGTATTTAAAAGCATTATTAAATTGGGCTATAACTAGGATTGAGTTGTAGCTTTTAAAATATTTTCATAGTTTTCTGCATAACTACACATATTGAGAAGTTTGAAAATCTATAAACGTACTTCTCAGCCTGTTCGATAGTCACACAAAAAAGAAGTTTTATAATTATTTGAATTTTTTATCTTCCGAGGATGTGTCACGAAAATGTTAGTTTTTTATAACGCTAACTATATTTTTAGTGAGTTTACTGCTGTCATTTTACCGACCTTTTATTATACAATTCAATATTTAATTCAATAAGTACTGCTTTTATGACTTATTTTAAACTCTGAATAGGAATTATTATGAGGTCATTAGATGACCCAATAAAACTTCTCTGACACTCGGTTGTGAAAGTCAACATCGTCTGTCATTAGCAACACTGTGCGTTGTAGATAACATTCGGCATTCTTATGCCATGCGCACTTCGTACTATGACATGTTGGAAACATATTCGACCGGTTGGATAAATGTTTAGAATTCGTCCAGAATCCATCTATATCCATCTATATCCTAGGCTATACCGAAGGGGGATAGGCAGAGCATATGTTGCTTGTTTGTTGTGGTTATTTAACAACGGTCGAATACTAGTACATAGTCTTGTAACCATCTTCGGTATGTCGCAATTTGGTCCAGCAGAATTTATTTTACATACCTTTAAAATTAAATGCATTAGGTTATACCATTGACGAACACATAAATATCATTTTTCTGGGCCGGAATCGAACCCGCGAATATGTAAGTCACCCATATGAGTACACTTAACGTATGGCATCTGAAATCCTTCTAAATAGTCTCCCAATGAATTCATCACACGCTGCCAATGATGTAGAAGGTGTCAAAGTCTCAGCTTCATATCCTCACTGTGAGAGAATCTTATCTCCCACACAATCGCTTCAGTGCATTTGGCACCTTCCACATCGTTGGCAGCGTGTGGTGGATTCTTTGGGATACTACTTCGAAATACTGTAGATGCCGTATGTACACGTATGCCATGTCTACGTTATAATTATATAGTTAAAACACATTTGTAACGAACGACTGATGTTTCTTATTTTGTATTTTCTCTGTCCAGACCCAAGTCTTATGAAAATAAAGTCAATTCGCTATAATTCAGTATTATTTTTTTTTAATTTTCTTTCATGACCTGCATTATCGTCATGACGTTTTCGATAATCCTCGTATATATTATATTTAATCACCGCACGTTGATGCCTTACGTGTCCAGTTACGAGTTGACGTTTTATGAGATAAAATTGCATCCTTGCAATCCGAGGAAGGATATTATAATATAAACTGTTGTGATTGGTCTATATCTGAGGAATTGCTGAACGTTATTGGTCAATATCAAACACGCGGCGTATGAGTGGAATAGTCGTTGAAACACTACTGTAGCCTATATTGATTTAACTTATGAAGGTGTAATGAATCTTTATCTTACAATACAGTACAATTTCTTCCAGGGCGGGGAGTGGCTACTGTCAACAGTAAGGTGCGGCGAGGACACAGGAGACATCTAATTAGACCATTAGATCTTCCTGCTGCACTCTGTTGTGGGCACTTGTACCTGTCCTAAACATTGTCTCATTTCTCCTAGCTACTCTTGCCTTCGGTGCGAAGTAACCTCTCCTTGAATACAAATACGTATAATCCAAACCAAAATTTTGTCCATTTATATAAATAACACTGTACAACAACTTTGAAGTTTTTTTCTGTCCTTTATATGAAACTATGTGAGTCTGAAAAAAAAAAGTTCTTGATTCATATATCAAAACCAAAATGGTCCATCACGTACCGTTTTTGTAGGAGATATACTTCTCATATTTACGTAAAACGCAAAAATGTGGATTTTTGGAAAATGGTGCATGGTAAACAACAACAACAAAAAATACAGATTCGTTATTTTCAGCCAAAAAGTACAAGAAACAAATATTTTCATCTAAAGAACATTTTTCATGTTGTAAAGTGTAATTTGTCCACAGCTGTGTCGTAGGGGATGCGTTCGCTCCTCTCACGCAGCGGGACCGGGTTCGAATCCTGGTCGATACTAGTTACCTGGTGGGGTTTTTTCAAGGATTTACCTCACCTGTGAGATAAATTTCGGGTAACTTAAGGCCCTTGCAGTCCCCGGATATCATCTGGCCATCATTATCATCATCATTCCATCCTCACCTTGTTCAGAGTGAATGTGTGTGTGGATGATATGTCTCGTCCTATGTGTTCGTGTTGTCTCGGAGGTGGCCCCGACATTGGGCTGATCACTTATCCGGGAGGCTCTCCTGCCCTTGTCAGGTCAAAAAAGCATGTATGTCATCCATAGATATTCCCTCTCCCGATAGGTCGCGGCCTTGTAACTCTTGGGTCGCTTAAATGACCCTAAAAGGGAAGATAAAATTATGGTAAAGAAAGAAATAAAAGTTTAGACACTCTTCTCTTATATGCATTTTTTCATCATTTACAGTTATGTATCAATTATCATTTATCCTTTATCATTTAATTATCCGCTTTAAGAGTCCAACTCATTCTTTGGATTTTTTTTGTGAAAATCTTCTTCTATAGGTTAAGCTTTCAGTCACCAACAAATATCTTTCTACTGATATTAAAATTCAGTATAAATGTATTTTACATTCACCTTTGCAATTACGAAGTCAGGCGAAATTATGGGAAATATCACGTGTAAGTTTAGAAAATAGGTGTGTGAAAGAACGCTGTTGCACACTATACATACAAGAATACACAACGTATGAGTTCCCACAAGGGAACTGGTAGAAGTAAACGAGGAGAGAATGAGTTTCCATTTGTAAGCATGAATGTTTGTGTACGCACTGTACCTACGCATAGGTGTGTGTTGGGAGTGTGCATATTTGCATGGCATTTGGTTGCTACCGTGAGATGGTTTTAGCTCTCTGTTCTCACTGTGGAATGGGGGAAACCCAACAGTTGTTTTTGCAATTCCGAAAAGAGAATGCATTTGAAATGGAAAAAAAAAATCTTTACCTCAAACCCAGAATAGGGAATAGATAGAAAAAGCTGTTAGGAACCACCCAGTTTCTACATACCACTTAATGTTTGGTCTTCTTTCTTTCTTGTTCGTCTTCTTTCTAGAGGTGCCGCAACACTGTGGAAAACTTTTCTCTGAAACACACAAAAAAAAGTGAAGATGGGAGAAAAGCTGGTAAAGTTTGGAGGTTGGCACTAAACCACGCTTGCTTTTGTTGTCAGAAGGTTTCTGAGGCAGAAAATTATTTTCTTGATGGGGATAAGAGCAAAGATGAGTGGGGTATGATGGGGTTATAAGAAATTAACCACTTGATGAAGGGGTTAAGCAAAAACCGAAAAGAAAAGCGTAGCTAGCGCCAGGATTTTCTGAGTCTAAGAAGGGGAGAAGAAAGGGAATGGAGCGGAAGAATTTGTTTATGATTCTCATTCCTAGGAGTGCATCAAGATGTCATTGTACTAACGTTTTCAGTACCCGAGCGCAAATCTATTCCTCACGTTAAGTGATTCACTGGCATTTCTGACTATATAACCTCCATCTTCCTTTATACATTAGTTTCAGCATCTTTATTAGCCTTTTTCACTGCTACTGACTTTTATAAGCGTGACTCCAAGAATTGTTTAAAAGCAGAGATTAAGACTTATAGCACAATGCTTTATGTAAAAAAAAAAAAGGATGTTTGTCCATGTATTAGGATTATCATTTATGGGAAAAATTTAATGCATAAAATTTTTCTCCGTCGATTTTGAACTTAGTAGGCCTACCCACTGATCTTTTCATTTGATGAATGTATTGTTACTAGTGTATAATTTAGCTCTAAAGGGTGAATTAAAATGTGTAAATAATGAACAACTTTCTCGTTCATCCAACATAGCATTTTCATGTACAGGTAGGGGGAAAAAAAGCGGACCTACTCTTGTAGCTGATTTCAGAGCCTTGTGATACGTAAATAAATGTAAGAAGTGTAACGGAAACGTTTGTTTTCACAAGCAATGCAAATTACGTGAAATTATTTCTCAATTGATTGTCTATATTGTCTAGAACTAATTTCAATACATTCCCTGCTATCCTATGAATGCCGCTAGGCATGCGCAGTGGCTCATATCGGCAACTTAGATATTTTATTCGGTCCGCTCTTTTTCCCCCTACCTCCTACACTCGAGTAAACGGAATATTTAGGATATAACGCGTAGTGGTTTATATTGGTAAGGGAATTCTACACCGGCTCCATCATACCCACTCCCCACCCCTGTTTCGACTCTATTTTTCGCGATGGCGGATACGGCCAAGAACCTCTAGATTCGTTGAGAGAACATAATTTTTCAGAATTAAGCTTAACCTTGTATTTTCGATAAGTGAAATAACTTTCTATTTGTTGCCCATTTCCTCGTTCACTTCAAATGGCTGTTAAGGAGGGACATACAGCTTACGATGCTGAAAAATAGGTGAAGTTATTTTTTTTCAGTGAACTGTTCTGTAGACTTGTAATCTGGCAAGCTCTATATTGACTAGTTCTACAATTGCATATTATTTTGAGAATTAATTTAACTATTACAGTTATGGGTAATTATCATTACAAATTGGCCGCCAAATTTTGTGCATTGAAGTGCCTTTTCCCTGATAATTTTCATAATTACCAACATTTCTGAGTGATTCTTTTTTCTATGTATTTGTAAATATCATGTGAACATCATACTCTAGAATCTTTGGATTATCTGCAGTAGGCTATAAATATTTTTAAAAAATAATTCATCACTTGTTAATTTTCTTCTACAAATTTTTACATAAGATTTTTTTTTTTAGTAAACTATTAAAGTTTCAACAATGATTCTTAATATTGTTGTTCACGAATATCAAATATACTTGCATGCAAAATTTCACTGCAATACTGTATGTTAAGAAGTTAATAAATATGATAATAAACTTAAATTTGATATTATATAACCGTGTAGTGCTAGGAGTTCTTCTTGGTATATAAAGCCTTTTAGTATGCCATCAAAAATTAAAATCCACTATATGAGCGAAATTATATTTTCATCATTTGCAAATTGTTAAAAATAACCCTAGTCATGTATATGCACTTTGGCGTCAAATTTTTTTATTTATGTGTACATAATGTTGCTTCTCAACATTATATTACATTTGTCTACTCATATGGTTGCGAAGAAAATTAAGATGAATATCAGAAAACAATTTTATTGCGCAAGGCATAATATTATTTAATACTTGGTACGATCAAAATATCACCTTTCTTTTCTTACATTGATACATATCGGAACAATTTTCCTCTTCAAAACATAGCAAACGCCTTTTCGAAGAACAAACAGGCTGTGTATTATAATAAGTAAAACAAAAATATTTAAACAAAAATATTTAAATATTTAAAAGATCTAAACCGAATTGAAATGCTAGATGGTTGCGAAAGTAGTGAGTAACAAGTTTGATGTGGATATACTCATATTATTTAATTTCCATAACTGTACTTTTTATGCCCTTCCAGTAGAACAAAAAGTAACTTCGGCTCCATAATTCCCTCACCGCTCACTCACACCACGAGTGTAACAGGAAAACTTCCCGGAGCGCTTGCGGGATTAAGGGAGGTGATAAAAAGTGCCGGCTCGGTGATCGTTTTCAATAAAAACAATCCAAATTGAGTTATAAAAATTAAAGAGAGCTGAGACACGCTGCACAAAATTTCCGTGGTTGTTTGGCTGTTCTTTACAGAGGAGTAATACCAGATTATTAGTTAAATATAAAGCTCAAACACAACTCAGCCTTAAATGTTTATCCAATAATAGATATAGAAACACTGTTCTAACCCCACAAAGTAACCAGGAATAACAACCAACACTATATCGATATTGGACAATAGAGATTATTATGTAAAATAATGTAATGTCAAAATTGTTATGATTTACAAACTTTCCAGACCAGTAGAGCTACATGGGCTAATTTCGAACTTCCATTGGCGTTTTAAAAGACTATGCCACAATTTAAATGCAACAAATGATTAACAATCCATAAAATTTATATTATCAATTAACTCTCAAAATGTTGTAATGCATTCCGATTTAGTATGTCATGATAGATGCATTGCATGCAGTTTATATAGTCTATAAGAATGTTCGGCTGACAAGCTAGTACTATATTCCATTGGCTGTTAGTAAATGTTATTATTATTATTATTATTATTATTATTAATGTATTTTAATAGATTATCCCGATTAGGTCACTGGGACTAATCCTTCTGGGGACCCTATGGCCCTGGGGTTGAGTCAGCCTCTAACAGGAGCAATCCTGGGGAAAGACAGCGGTGCATAAGGCTGACAACAAATGAAAAACGTGTAGACAGAAAACTTATGTTTAAATACATGTCACATATTTCAATTGATTACTAATTAAAGTTACGCTTTATAATTTCTATTAACCTGTTTTTGATGGTTTTAATCAATACACAAAATGCGGTAGATTTCCATTAAGCGGTTTTAAAATTGTGGCTTTTGAATAATTGACAATTTCGGGAAAAAGGAATAATATTTTTCAGATAAAAATTACATATTTTATTAATTGGAATTCTAGGAATTATATACTATCCTTACTATCACACAACTGTCTTCGTTTCGATTGCAAAATAGACGTTTAGTCCACTCCCTATTGCTTATTATACCAGATTCTTAAGTTTTCCCACATCTCTTTACTTGGCTCTCCGGTTTACGTTTCAATCCTTCTACCATAATCGTGGTACACGTTCGCACCACAACTCTCTGTTATCAATTCCTAGTCATCATATAACCTCATACTCTCATTCATTCACCATAGCCACAGCCCGTTCTTGGAATTCCTTGTCACAAGATATCAGGGGTAGTCTGCACTTATTAAACAAGTATTACCCATTGAACTGTACCGCTCTTTACAGTCACTCCATCTCTCCATTGTACATAGCATTACTTAATCTTCTTATAACTTACTTATAACTTCCTATAACTTTATTTCGCAAACTTAAAGTTTCATTATTACTTAATTTGACATTTTCCTTGTTTTGCTTGTAATATTATTTTTTCTTTAATTAAACTATTGCTTTTTACTTAATTCTTATAATTAGACTTAACCTAAATCTTGTTGTTAGTCATTAGTCTCTTATCCATTACTTTGTTATTAAAGTAAAACTACATTTATATATTTTTTAACCTGATTGGATGGAAGAGAAGGCCTTATGGTCTTATGCCAGGCAAAATAAATCATTTACTACTACTACAGAAAAATGTATATGGAGTTGATTGCTTTTTGAAAAATACATATAAAGCTTAAAAATAGCCATCTGCTATTTTACTGTAAATGATATTGTAAACTAGCATGAAAATTTGTACTAATTTTATTTCAAGTCAGTGGCCTGTTAAATTAACTTTGTAATATATGACAAACCACATATTCCTCCTTTTGTTTACATATGAATACTGTTCCATTAATTGCACTAAAATAATACGAAAACTGACGTTAACATAATAGTAAACTTTATAACAACCATATTGCATTTGTCGGTTGTGAAAAAAGTGCATCATTGTTCAAAAAATAATTACATTATTATTTAATCTATGGATGTTTATTTTTATTTTAAATCACGAGCAATAGAAATAAAACTCATTACAGATTCTACCAGTAAAAATTACACGGAAGGAAAAACACATAAATAACCACAAATGAATAATAATTAATGTTTCCAGGTAAAATAATCCACATAATTACAAATATAAAGCAGATAAAAATTAAATATGTCTGCGTTTTAAAATCTGTATTACGCATAGCCAGGCATGCTAGGTACATATCACAGAGATTATTTAGACTTAAATTCACAAATGAATTTTAAAAATAGTGTTTTCATATTAGGTGCTCTTGTAAGAGAAGTTACAAGTATTTTTTTTTTTTATAGCAAGATTTGAAGTTGTATGACCGAAGTATAAGACAAGATTTAGTTTAAATTTGTACCAATCTACTATAAACAAGGCTTCATGAGTCCATCTGTTATAAAAATCAAAACTCAAAAAGAATGTCTGCTGTTGATACGTTACAAATATTTAAGGAAACTTCGCAAATCGTTTACAAGTATCTATCAGCATTCTAAACAAGTTATATCTCAGTTTATTAGAAATCTGTTTGGGACGGTCGCATGATTATTATCTTTACATTAACCAATGAACTTGCGATTTTCTCCTTTCTCATTCCGACAAATTGTAAGTGATATTAAAGTGTGTACTTTCCATCTTGTAGCATTAATCTACATTTAGATTGATTCCAATCTAATTATAGAATCATACCTATGCACGTAGCGTTCACACGCAACGAACAGTAAACTATATACATTAAATTGAATGTGTATAACAGTCATAATTAGTATGTAAAGCTATTATCCCATGTGAATAGACATTATTTTTGCGATGTGCCGCTGGAGCGCGCCAGCCGACCGGCAGACGACTTGTTTCCAGGCCGCCGCGCGGACCATGCGTTCTCGGCACATCGCAACAATAATCTCTCTGTATTTAATGCACGTTATAGGAAAGATACCTACCCTCATCCCAGACCTATTATAATACAAATTAAGATTCCTTCTCTATACTTTTTGCACTTAGCTGTTTTTTCAGTTCCTTAACAGTAAAAAGTCGATTATATCATATTATCTAAGGTCCTTGTTTGCAAATTTGTCAAAAACAAGTTAATGCGCTCAGTTCATACACATAATTTTCAATTATATCGTAAAACTTTTTCTTCGTGTAAATTCGCAGTAAGTCTCTTAAGATACAGTCGTCGACACACCTCATGCTACTATCAGCAATAGTACCGTGTATTGGTACTTGTAATTAATATAATTGTATGTTGTACGCCCACTCAGGATCTGTTTAACAATGCAGACACGACCATTTGATGTCTGAAAAGGCCGGTTTCACTCTGACAGTTATCACCGCTATTCTCCGACGAAGTTCACCTTTGGCCTTAATGGCTTGGTTGGCTCTACCTGGAATTCCATCATGGGAGATACAAACCCGATCTCATTCATATCAATTTTACATTCTTAAGATTAACTTTCCAATATTTGTTTGCTCTTTATTTACATTTATTTGTGTTAGTACTACGAAGTTATAAGACAGAAATTACTTAAAATACATAATTTAAAATTGTATAACCATAAACTTTATCAAAAACTCATGTTGGAGTCTTGTATGAATTGCGTAAAATAAAGCAGACAAATAAATTTGTAGGAAAAGCTTTCTCGTCCATCTGTAGTTTAAAGACTTATGTCACCTAATAAGTGTATTTGTTGAAACAATGTCTGTTGTTTTGTTTATTTAACTAGGGGCCGCGATTAAATGTAATCCAATTACAGTCATTCACCGACCTTCCTCTTAAATATTCCATGCTATATTAGGTTGTTTTATTATTATTATTATTATTATTATTATTATTATTATTATTATTATTATTATTATTATTTATTTATTTATTTATTTATTTATTTATTTATTTATTTATTTATTTATTTTTTTTTTTTTTTTTTTTTTTTTTTTTTTTCTTCTCCCAGTTGCGATCATTTTATAAACTTGAATGAAGTTAGCGAACTCAGTGTTTTTGGACTCACTAGTGAAGCTACTGTTCGATGAACCTTGAAACATACGAATATGGAAGCTTGTTTGTCTTTAAAAATTGAAACGTGCATGCCAGGGGACTATGAACTGTCTGGCTGAATGATGACTGATCCCACACTCAGCTGTGAAATAATTACTCCTGCGCGCATGCTTAAACAACGGACCCTCTAATTTATCTGCAGATTAATTGATATTTCCGGATATGAATAAGCGTATATTTCATTATTCAGACATTAATTTCCCCTGCAGGAATGTTTTTATTACTGTCCTGCGTACCTGACTAGCCGTCCTCCTAATTTACCATACAGTAACGCTGAATTATTGACATATTAATTATTATTTTTGTTGTAATATGCCTTGTATATAAAGTCCGCTATACTGTGTAGAATCCATGTACCGTAGATGCAAGTGAATGTATTGAAAGCCGAGGTCCACTCAGGCTGAAATTGTAATCCCCACGCTAAGAGCTCCAACAAATCAGCGTAGCCATAGCTGGATATTTCTGTGCTAGGGTCAGCGGTTCAGTACCCGGTTTCTATCAAAGCGATTTCAATATAGGCAGATAAGCCCCTGCTGGGAAAGTATTTCTCTGAATGTTCTCAGATTCCTTGAAGAACACCCACGAGGTTGCCGGTATTTAATTAAACTAGAAGCTTCGTAGTTCAGTAGTAGATTAATTGTTTATACAGGTTGTCCATGAAATGTGTGCAGATTTTTCGTGTGGTGGTAGGGAACTATCCATACTGGTATTTTAATATAATGAACCTAGAGACGGAAATGCGTTGTTATGGGTGTAAACAGAGAAAGTATTGCACATTGATAGATATATGCATATGCGTTCATGTACCACAGATTGTCTCTGTTGGACATTACATGATAATATTATAGAAGAAAAACTCCTCTGACACTTGGACTTGAACCCTGTCAGTGAGGTAGACCATTAAGGGCAGTCAGTCATAGGAGAGAGGTTCTATCTGGCGCTGTGAATTGCACTCTGGCGTAGCTCAGTTGGTAAGAGCATTGGCACGGATAGCCAAAGGTCCTGGGTTCAAGTCCCAGTGACATGTGATTTTTTCTCATATAATATTAACACGTATTGTACATTGTTGAACACAAAAGTATTTTATTATGTTAACTGTAAGAAAAAAACTAAAACTCATGTTGTTTAGAGCAAAATTGTTGAACACAAAATGTTTAGCATGTTCATTGTAAGACAAAGCAAAGTAATTAGTTTTTACAGTTTTACAGCAATTGTTGGAAATATTGCCCATTGACCTGATCGCACAGCTCCGCGCGTCTCACTCACTTACTCATTTCGTAGACACCATTGTATAATTCAGTATACCAGAAAATTTTTCGATTTTGTGTACCTTGTGATATCTTCGGCAATATCACACCTTGCTTGTTTTACTTGATCGGACCTATCGCACAGCTTATCAACTGATCTGCAACAGAAAAGCCCATCCTTACTTATCCCTTTTGAATTTTGTTCTACAAATAATGTTATTAAATACCAATGTTAGTTTAATGTTATTCTGACTGTTTAGCTCATGAACCAGTATTTTTACTAGCTAAAAAACCTCCTTATACCCTCAATATATTCTTTTACTTTGATACTCTTAAAGAGAAAAAGAAAAACTAGTCGCTGCCAATATTACAGGTTGTATTTTCTTTTTATAGAGCTACAGTTTACAATTTATAATATATGTTATTATTTTTGCTAATAGGCCTATGTTGTTTGTTATGTTTTTTATAGCTAAGTATAAAAAGAGAGTTTAAAAGTTTAAAAAAACACTGTTGTTAATAGGTATATAAAAATACACAGATTATTATTTACTAACTTAAAAAACAGCCTTAAAAATTCTGTTAGTTCATATGATGGTAGGCCTATATGTCTTATCCCCTTTTTAAAAATTTAAATCTTTGTTAGGTTCGTCATATATATAAAAAATGTCTAGAGTTTTATTTAAACACATTCCTTAAAAAACAGCTTGCCATTGTGGTAAAAATGAACTGGTGATCAATCGAGTATAAGAATACGTGGAATTGCAATCAGTCGCAAATGCCTATCGTCATAATTTTATGACTTTAATTTTATAACTTCTTCGTGCATTTGTTTTTACTCTAAATTCACAAGGACAGAACACTGAAACATCTTCATACTTGTAGCGTCTTTTATATTTAAAAAAATAATTGAACACAACGAAATATGCTGAAATATTTTTTCTACCTAGCCCTGCTCAGGGAAATGCGCTTTAGAGTCTGTATTGAAATATTGTCATTTGAAGGGATGATGTTTCATTAGTATGCTAGTCTTCAAGGGAGTCACTCACACTAACTAAGGTATACGGCTACTGCTGTCTGCAGACTGGCGGGAGGGAATGAAATACATAAGTAAAGTGATCCCTATACAGTCCGTGAAGATCCTTAGGGTTACAAGAATTTGAGGTCCCCACATTTGTAGACAGTCGACACATGAAGGTGGTAAGGTTTTCAGCCTTACGCATTAGTCACCTTTACCACAGGATTGCTCCTGTCACTCATTTCAGTAAGATATTGAATTGTCATCAGGGACATAGTGCTATCAGAAGGATTGAAAAGTTGAAAAATTTCATAGATCTCGTCCGGGGAATCCTCGCCTTCCGGTTTGTAGGGCAGTGTCTCAACCAACTGCACTACGATGTATCCCCATAAACAGTATGGTAAGATCGCAAAATTTTAAGGAAATGAATCTTGTTATAATCGAACATTTTGTTTTATAAAACGAATGTGTAATTGCTATAGATAGAAGTGTAGGCTATTAATATTACATCGACTCACAAAGTCATTAAACAAGTTCGTTTATTTCTTTGTCTTCTCTCGACATGCTAAATGCAGCTCCTGCTAAAAGTAACCCTGAAATTTATTGCAAAGAGGATAGAGTTTCCATTTGAAGCTGATTGCTCTTTCAAATGAAGATGTTTAAACTGATTGGACAGCAGCCATATTTGATACATCTTGCTGTCACGACTGATGTACTAGCACATACGTTTTGCTCATGAATTAATTTCCAGTTGTTTTTCTCCCCCCTTCTCCCTTGATCCCGTGCTCTCATCCCTTTCCGCTTCTACAACGATGATTTGCCCAAACAGTAACACATAATATGGAGTGAAGCCAGGCACGTTCCCCAGATGATCCTCATTATGCATGATTCGTCTGGGTCAGTTTGATTCTGCACCTGTATTCCGTGTAGGAAAGCTTAGCGTACATAATTTAGAGCATTAATTATAGGCCCTAATCCCAGCTGATTATTAGTGATAATGGAGCGAACAGGGCAATACGTCATGAATCATGAAGCTCTGGATATGTGTGTGTATTCCGTGACGGATGGAATTAATGCAAGTACAGTTTTGTCACAAGGAACTTGACACCCACTGAGCCTTTTCATGTTTCTCTCATTCCTCGTTTTACCCCCGACTCTTTTTAAAACTGTGAAATTATAAGCTGAAATTCCAAGCTGACTTTGTAATTCTGAAATAAAAGAGAAGAGAGACTTGGGGAAGCCTATTCTGTATGTTTGCCAAAGCGTGTACGAGTCTGACTGAGAGACTGGAGAATAAAATTCACATGTCTGTGATTTGAGACTTATTAGATTATATGTAAGTAGACCTTCCTGCGTTGATGGTATGTTAATTAATGTGTATAAAGGAAAATACAGGACCTAAGAGAGTATATAATATCATTCCAATACTACAGTCGACTAGCAAAAATAAAAAGGCTTTAAATATAATCTATCGCTTTAACTTCACTGCATTGATGCAGTTGGTTGAGCTCTGTGCTGCAAACCTGAAGGTCCAGGATTCTTGTTTAATTCTTTAGAATTTTTCAATTGAAGACACTATTTTAAGAGCCTCGACACCCTGTACAATGGAAGCACTTTTTCTGGCAGCTTTATTGATAGTTGCGTTTATAATATAGCTTTTATCTTCATAAATAATAACGAAAACTTCAATTAACCGATGAACGCCTAGTAAAATTAATTGAAAAGTTAAATTGTCACCTGTTTCCTTGATTAATTTTATTACATTTTTAATTTGTTTCAACCAAACTTAGAAGGTAAATTCAGTATTTAAGTGAAGTACTCGTACAATTTGGCCGCCAATTATTGCAACGATTCAGTTGAAAAACGACCCTAATGGGTCTTCTAACTTCAACAGAGGGTTTTAACTACAATAGAAAAGATTCAGATAAACTTATAGATATTTATATTTTGTAGGAAATATTTAAGGTTTAAATATAATCTTTAGAGACGTTTTGTAAAAATCGGTAAAGAAACAGGAAGTCGGAGAAGTTCCTGTCTTATCCCCCAGGAGATATTAAATCAGAGCCACTTTTTTCGTGCAAAAATTGAGAGTTTACTAGTGTTTATTTTTCAGTCATATACACTGAAGGATAACTCTTACAAGACATTACGGTTCACAGATCTGTCGTGTCTCTTTGCGATTGATTTCATCCTGTGCAATATATGTTCGTTCTGTCGATACATATTCAACAGGTGAATTATTGACTACGTAATCCTATTAATTCAGCTCCAACAGACTGCTGAGGATCTTAAGGTTTTGCATGCGCGAAGCTCTTCAAGAACTCTGAAACAAAATGTCATGGGAAATAAATCTTGTAGCAATGTTAGAAAAATCTTCTTTCTCGTTCTCTTATCGTAGGCTTAGGGATATTTTGTGGCAGAATGGACCATTTCACATTCGTGGGTAATTAGTCAGATCCCGAACTACGTTCGAGAACCCTTTTTATTATTCGAATACTTCTGAAGCCATTATTTCAGCAACCGGATACCACAGCTTTGAAGCATAATCAGAATTATGTTAGGGTGAAGAGCACTCCCCCTGAATAAATAAAAAAAAAAAAACTATTTTCAGAAACATGTATATGTGTGTACGTGACTGTGTGTACGTGTCTGTTAACAGCCTACCTCCTAAACGGAAAATCTAGAAGGGAGTGGTGTCTTCTGAGGATTTGACACGAAGATTGGCGACAACTTTCTGTTATTTTTAAGGAAACTTTACATTAAGAAAATTTCGTCTTTTTTTGTGATTTTCTCGAAAACTGGCTATAACCATTTTGTTTAAATTTTTGTACATGGGGTGCTTATACTAAACACTAAAACTTTTATTTGAAACACTTTTTCGGAAAAAAAAAATTCTGAAGGGGTTATACATGTTACATTTTATTTTTGGGGGGGGGCAATATTCTCGAAAACGGCTATTACGATTTTGTTTAAATTTTGTACATGGGGTGTTTATACTAAGAACTAAAATTTTCATTTGAAACTTTTTCCAAAAAGTTCTTTGAAGGGAAGTTATAAGATACCTACTGTTTGTAGAAACTCAGTCTTGCCTGGTTTACTATAAAGCTTTGGGCTCTTTGCATCAGAATGTAAAGTGATAAAGTTATATTGGCCATGCTTATACAGTAGTATAGAAAGTTACGTGAGTGCATTATCCAGATTTTATTTGGGTTATGTATCCTTCGAGGATGCGATACAATATGGTACAGTCAATTTACATGAAGAAAATATCGTACATAACATAATTATTTGCTAAGAGGCAACGTTTTATTTGTGCAGAGGAATTATTTGAGTTTCACATCAGATTTTCTTTGTTTTTATTTCCTTCAGAATTATGTTTTATGACCCTGAAAGGAATGGTAGAACCTACCTTAGGGAAGAGTGAAACCGTGTTTATGTGGAATGGCGTTAGTTGATTACTTGTAATTATAGATATTGTCACATTTGTATCAGATCTCTAGGATGTCCGGCCGCACGTTATGTATTATGCATGTGCAGTGGTATGGGATTTATTACCCTATAATTACTCTCAGATTACCACTACCAATTTAATATCCGTCACTTTTAATCCCCATATTAATAATTCACTGAGCACAGACCATGAAAAATTCACATATCCAACAATTGAACCTTGCGTATTCTCATAGTAATCTTATCTGCTTTTCATGCAGAAGTTATCGTCTGTGTGTCTTTCAGATAATTACGTAAAGAACTTCTTCCCTTGCAAATCGCTATCCGTTGTTTCTCAAAATAAGAATACTATAGGAGAAAAATTCCTCCAACACTGCGACTTGAACCCAGGACCTTTGGCTATTCGCGCCAATGCTCTACCAACTGAGCTAAGCCGGAGTTCAATTCACAGCGCCAGATGGAACCTCTCTCCTATGACTGATCTACCTCACAGACAGACAAGTTATGTCATTGCAGTACTGTGAGGCACACACTAATTAGTGATTTTTGTGACCGGGCTCCCACTGTTATTGTACAGTTAACGTACAAGATAGATACGTAAGCTTTCATGAACCACAGATTATTGTCTCTGTTGGACATTACAGGAGAAGAGGTTCCATCTGGCGCTGTGAATTGAACTCCGACTTAGCTCAGTTGGTAGAGCATTGGCGCGAATATCCAAAGGTCCTGGGTTCAAGTTCCAGTATCGGAGGAATTTTTCTCCTGTAATATTCTCATGTAATGTCCAACAGAGACAATAATCTGTGGTTCATGAAAGCTTACATATCTTTCCCAAAATGAGATTTTGTGTAAAAAGTAATCAGTATTGCTTATGGAAGTATGAGTGAAATAAGGATTTGCTTCAAAAGGAATTATTTATTAATTTTTTTGGTGGAAATATTCGTTTGCAATCTCTTCATTACGAAAGAGAAGTGGTTTAAATCATTCTGATTTTGTTTTTTATGTCTGTGTACGATGAGGTAGTTTCTAGACATACATGTTCTTTTTCAACGGGTATAGATTTAATTGATTCTATAGTTATTTCTTTCCAATTAAATTGCCCGTTTTCAGGGCAAGGAACAACTTCATTTTAAATGGTTCAATTTAATACTTTTTGCTTGTTTGCCCTCCGCCAACACCGGAGCCTTCGATCATAGGCCATAATCCATTCCCAACAACTCTTCGGTGCAATTTTTCTATTATACAATTTTCCGTTCGTGTATGTCCTGAATCAGTGGGGAATATGCATTGAGCTGTGTTTTATTTTCTTTACGTTCAATCATCTGTTTCACGGTGGTCTTGTCTCCGATCCAGTATTCACCTGGTAGAGTGAGGGAAACCCCGAGAAAACCTCACTAGGATCGGCTGCTACGACTATCCGCCCGTACTGGCCCGGGCTCTTCGGACATTTGCCCATTTTGTGTTCGGTTTTCCCACAGGGGCCTGAGCATTCTCCTAGGGTGCTATCGGTTAGTCTCTGTTCTGGTTTTTATAGACTTCGTCCATTTTCTAATGTTTTTTGACACCTATTATGACATTCGCAAACATTAAATGCTTCCTTCGGTTATTCTGTCCTCCAGAACTTGAGTTCTGGCGGCCATCTTTTTCTTCAGTTAAATCCATTTATTAGTTCAAAACAAGACTCTATGGGATTTTAGCAGAGTGACTGGACTGAAAGGATCAAATATATATTTTAAATCAATTCGACTTTTCCCAAGAAAATTCTATAAGTTAACTTATTATCAACATATTCAACATGCATCCTGCAAAAATAATATTTTAAGTAGCCTACGGCATTATTAATTTCGGAAGTTCCAGCTTGCATTTATCTACTTATGCTAGAACGATATTGTGATCATTAATATATTTTTTATTTGTTTCAGGTATGTAAGTGTCCACACTGTTGTTCTGCAGATAGGTGTAGCCTATTCAATCACTTTGAAATGGTAAGTACATAATATACAGGTATAATAATAGGACCATGTTTAGTATATCTTAAGAGACATGGAGAGTCTTTTATTTCAGATATTTAACCAACAGAAAGGAAATACAATAATTGTTAATCATAATTCAATTTCTATGCTATTTGGATGTGAAAAATATATATATATATAAACATACAAATGACACCTCAGTATTTAACGTGGCCTTTCTGGTCAACTGAAATTGTAAACAAACTTCTTTTCTTTTGGCGTATTTCAATAGAGTGGAGATTTTAGTGCAAATTAATACAATATAAGATGTGGTGTTTCAGTAACATAGGCCAGTTTTGAAGTTTACAATGAAGACGAGAGTGATTTTACCGAGAAGTCAGAATGTATTAGAGTTTACCATGTTTGGAAGGAGTTGTTTCCGTAATCGAATTGGACGAAAAAGGTTTATGCTATATTGAAATAAATTTAGGCCTACGTTTCAATATTGTAAGGCATATAAATATTTCTATTATTACGAATGCAGAACCGAGATAGATCGTGCTATGTAAACGGTGTAATTAAATAGCATTCTATCATTACATTATAAAAATACAATATAGGCTATTACGAATATGTTTATAAATTTGTATAATATATATAATAAATAATTACCCTATATGACCATTTTGTAGCGGTATATTGAAAACTAATTGCGCAAATTCACATAAAATTATGCCCATTTATATAAAATAATTAACTAAAAATTATATTTATTGAAAATGATAAATTTACTTGAGATTATTATTATTATTATTGTTATTATTATTATTATTATTATTATTATTATTATTATTACGTTGTAGTAACGTACTCTTAGTATAACTAAACTGATGAGACATGAAAATGACTTGCTCGAGAAAGCAGCTTCGAAGCCACTCCACAAGCTTATATTGCTAACCGCGCATCATCAATCCAAGCTTTTTGTCTTGCCGTTCCAGTTATACATGTAATGTCGAATTAATAGCTAGCTAACTGAATGTTACAGTGAGTAATATGGCACAGTGACCGAATACCAGAATAGTTTAGGTTTGAATAAAATACCGATTTTACAAAATACCATAACCTTATATCACCCTAATTGTGGAAACCATTATTATAATTATTATTACAGGTAAAATATGTTCAGTACCGCCATTTTCATTGCAGTACTCTTCCGTTGTTTAATAACAATATAAACAACCAACCATACTGAAGACTGAAAAAACAGAACTACGTGGAATATCTCGCAAATTTAAAAGTATAATGTCAATTCTTATATGTATTTTTCTGTACCATTTCTCGTTTCTACAGGAATTTTTCCATGGATGTCAGATTTGTAAGACCATGTAGGCCTAATCTTATTCTAGCCACTGCCGAGTAGATGAGCTCACTACGATGTTTCCGATCTCGATAGAGACGACACTTGCGCAGAACTTTTAAGGGCATTTAATGAACACTAAATTATGAAGATTGCTAAGTTGTCATAGGGTTTTTGCAAAAGTAGATCATAGTTGCTTACACTTTAAAACTAAATTCCATAGTTCTACATCCCTTTAAGGGATCAGGCCTGCCATTTCCGAAAGCTGCGTCATCTACCATAGGCAGATGGCAGATGACAGATGGCAGTATTGAGAGCATGTGGTCAGCATGACGACTCCCATAGCCGTTATTAATGACTTACTGAACCGGAGCCGCTACTTCTCTATTACGTAACTCAGTTTGGGCCATGAGGTTGAGTGCACCCCGTTCCAGATCTTTCATACCTCAGAAAAATCCGAGGAAGCAGCGGGAATCAAACCCCGACCTGAGGATCCGTAGTCAGCAACGCTAACCACTATACCACGCGGGCGGTCACTTACACTTTACTATGTAAAATTATTTCTATTTCATTGGAAATACAGAACTAAATCCTTGTTCAGGAGGGAAGGATTTGGTCCCCTCACCTCTTTCAGAGTGCCATTGCAATTGAACGAATATATTTTTTAATATTCCTGCAGATTAAAAGCGTGTTAAGTCTTAGTAATCCATGATTATGCATACATTACATTTATCGGATTATTCTGGGGACCAGCTCTGTGGGACAGGATTGTCCTTTCTGTAAGCCATACTTTGTTCTATGGGTGGAACAATGGAGTAAATCCTAGTAGTTATGAGTATTGTGACTTCAATACTGATGCCGACTGTAGAGTGATTGTATCGGTCTAGATTAAAAATGCACGGAAGCACTGTACAGGAAAACCTTCATATTCATATTATTTTATTGTGTTCATTCATTACTAATTCCACGTAATAAATTAATTATCTTTTGTTTGCAATAAATAAATTTTTTAAATGAATTATTCTTTATGTTATATCAAACAGTTTATGATATTATATGATAGGCTCTGAAGGGAAGACGGAAGTGTACAGGACCACTTGCTTGGTCTAATGTTTAGCGTTGCTGACTACGGATCCGCAGGTCTGAGTTCGATCCTCGGTACCTTCTCGGATTTTTCTGAGGTAGGGAAGTTTGGAACGCGGTGAACTCAGCTTGGTGACACAGACTGAGGAGCTACTTGTTACCTTTCTGTTATTGCCTGTATGTGTGTAACCGAATTTATTTAGAATAATTTGTATTTTAGTTCCGATTATTTTTATCCATCTCTGGACTGCCCCCGACCACGAGCATGAGGTTGTCTTGATGAAAAATAAATAAATAATATGGAAATATGGTAAATTTTAAATGGAAATTTTTAATAACTTAAATTGTAAATGTGTGTTTACATACTGATATATGCATTTACATATATATTTACAATTTAAATAAATTTCAAATTGACCGAGCGAGTTGGCCAAGATGGTAACATCGTGGATTTGCATTCGGGAGGTTCCAGGTTCAAAGCCCATGGCCGGATAATTTGACACGGTTTTGTTTCCGTGGTTTCCCCAGTCGTAAAGGCAAATGCCGAATTGGATATTTACTCACCATGATTTTTCCTAGCTGTTTCATCCTGTCTCATATGTATTGAAATTAATATCAGTAAGAAATTATTGACGCCATATAAATTCACCAATAATAGAAAATAGTTGAGAATCATTAGTTCTGTGGCCTACCCTGGTATACACACAAAACTGAACTCCAGGTATGGCCTCGAAGTTCAAAGGAGTACAAATATAGGTGAATTTTTTAAAAATTCAATTTTAATTGTTAGCCTTATTATTATCACGTGAGTCAAAGAACAAATGACATTTATGCTGCACTATCTTAAAAGGCCCGGCGTCGCCCGGGTTTTTTATTTTGTAATTGGAAATTATCTTATGAAGGACTTTCGATTTTTAAATTATAGGTCGAATTTGAAATATGAAGAACGATTTATCACACTCAAACTATTCCATCAGAAAACGCTTGGTATAGCTTTTTATGCCTCATAGAGGAATTTTGCATCCCATCGCTTCTACACAGCAAGCCTGGTAGGGGTTCAAATAAGAAGTAACATAAATTCCGGTAACATAAAACTGTATTGTCTTTGCAGAATATTTTATTTCTCACTCTTATGTTACCATAAAACCGTTTTGGGGGTGAAATTAAACAGGAATGTAATATCACTTTCATACTTCTCTCTCCAAAAACCTGCGATATAATAATATACACATTACCATACCTCGTATTGTTTTCTCTATGTCCAGGGTAGAGAAAGTTATGTGACTGCATTATTTTTGTGGATTTCATTCTTTAATGTGTATTTATAACATGGATTATATTGATAGTTCTCTAATTTGTCAAGTCTCGTATCATTTATTTCCAAAGCCTTATGTGAAGACTGCCAACAATACTGTTGTCAAGTGAACTGTGATTTGGATTTGATAATTCTATGTAAAAAGGGATTAAGTATTCTCAAAAAATTTAATTTTTGGCATTTAAAATCAAAATTTTTCAAAATCCTTTCTTAGTGAGCACCTACATTATGAAACGAAGGTACTGTCAAAATTCCAAGTCTATACCTGTTACAGTTTACATAGGCGTAACGAGGGGGGTTTTGGGGGTTTCAAACCCCCCCATTAAAAAAAGGGAAAATTGTACTATTTATTTCATTATTGTGATATATCACCTTTTTTAAAAATCTGCTTATAAATTACTTAATATGATTTAAAGCGTGGAAAGCTTAAAACTCTTTATTGTGCATCTTAATTTTTAAAATTTTCCGGGGGGAGGACCCCGGAAACCCCCTCTCCAGATGTTATAACCCCCCCCCCCCCATATGGTCGGCCTGGTTATGCCTATGATAGTTTAGGCTCTACGTTGATTCTCTGTCAGTCAGGACAAAGCCTTTTATGTATATAGAGAAAAATTACTACTACTTTTTTAATAGTAGAAGCCAGAAAATATACTTCATATTACAATAAATATTTCGCTGCACCATATAGTTTAATTCTGACTGCCGTAGTAATAGAAAAAAGTAAGTACAGTGGTTATAAAACGCTCAAAATGAAGTGATTTACACGTAGCAATTGAAATTCATGAGAGCTGAATGAAACATATGCCTGTTACATGTTCACACACCAGTTGTACTCTCATTACGAAAAGCCTGTGTGATCCGCAGGCTGGTAACGAACACAATGTAATTGCCTTAGCTTTGAACAAGTGAGTTGGGTAATTTTTGCATGCTAACTTGTTTACCGCAAAGCTGTTTTCAAACAGCCCCGCTGAGAAAACTGTATAACTTGCCGTGCTCTATCTAAAACGGGTTACCTATGAAATACACACCACTAGTCCGACAGTCTCTCTTGATAAGCCAAGATTAATGATGATTGACTGACGTATGGCTTGATTGAATCCGCGAGCTAATTATGTGTGATACCCTGTGCATGGAGAGTTCTTCCTTAATTCTACACGCAAAACCTGTCTATGTACCTTGCTGTAACTAATTTACCCAGTCCTTTTTCTTACAGGAGTACGCCTTAGCGTAGTGGTTGAGGCGCTGCGCTACCGGAAGGTCGCGGGTTCGATCCCCGATGAGGTCGTTGGAGTTTTTCTATTGGTCTAATCCTTCTGGAATGGTACGAGGCGTGTCCATAAAGTAAGTTTCCCTGGGACCGTTAACAGAAACAAAATACAATTTCAAGGAAACATTTATTGCGACAGACACAGCCAGTATTTTTCAACATATTCGCCACCGGAATTGAAACATGTGTCTTACCGTGGCACCAGCTTTTGAATACCTGTGTCGTAGAAGTGTGTCGCCTGAATCACCGTGTGACAACCACCTTCGTCTCTCTGTCATTCTCTGTCATTCTTTGACATTTCTTTAGGTGTAGAAAAAGATGGAAATCACTGGGAGCGAGGTCCAGGCTTCAGGGTGAATGTTTAAACACCTCCCAGCCGAACTTCTGCAAGAGACTTGCTGGGAGGTGTTGAAACATCCACCCTACAGCCCGGACTTCGCTCCCAGTGATTTCCATCTTTTCCTACACCTTTAGAATGACAGAGAGGCGGAGGTGTTTGTCACATAATTGTCCAAATCCTTGGCGGCAGACTTCTAGACACAGGTGTTCAAACGTTGGTTCTACAGTATGACAAATGTTTCAGTACCTGTGGCGATGTGTTAAAAATAGATGAACACTTGCTGTATCTGTTGGAATATACAATATGCCCGTGAAATTGTGTTTTGTTTCTGTAAACGGCCGCAGGGAGACTTACTTTAAGGAAGCGCCTCGTACTGTGGCCCTGGGGTCGATTCAGTTTCTAACATAAAGAGTACCAGAAGCAATCCTGGGGCTAAAGCCGGTCGGTGAGCAAGGCTGACAACCTTCACTTACCAAATATCTAAAATCTGGGAGCCTCAACCTCCTGGAACCCTCTGGGCATCCATGACCTGTATTAGGGAACACTTTATTATTTTACTTTACTTTTTCTTACGCCTCTATTGTAAAAATTCAACAGAGAGATACATGTTTGTTTTATGTAAAGCCTTTGCTTGCTCTACAGCTGCTGATTCTGTAACATCTAATAACTGAAGAATTTTTTTGATCTTGTTGAAATTCTCACAGAGGAAAATTGCACACGAAATCCACAGGTATGTAGGCCTACTATATTGTTTATTTATTTATTATTTAAACCGTTATTGTGCTCATTAAACATTTATTTGCGATTTACCCATTGATTTAGTGAAATTTCCGTATAATCCGAGTTTTTTGTAATTCGAGGTAGCCTCAGCCCCAATTAGCTCGAATTATCGGGGTTCTACTGTAATGGGAAACTTAGGCAATGGCAAGCCTGTGATTTCCCTGTAACGCTCTATTCTTCTGTGAGGAATTATTTTTTCAATGGTGAATCAGTGAAAACAGTTTTTAATGTTTTCATATTGCCAAATACTGGATAATTTACGAATTTTTCAAAATAAATTAGCAAAAATGGTACTGGAAAGGGAAAGTTCCTAAAAAAGGGAGATGAGCCTAAAAAAAGAAAAAAGGGAAGTTAAAACCAGGTCATTTGAAGCTGAAACTTACTCAGTAATGTCCTGTTCAATTTTATCACGTTTTGTGATGAAATATAAAAAAAGGAATTCCCTTTAAAATCAGGTCTCTACTTATAAGTAAGGAGTATAAGCTGACTATTATTCGATCAGTTATGGGTGATACTTAAGATCCCCAAACGCCCTGAAACTAAAAAGGTGATACGTAACTGGGTTTTTGCAAGTACACGCTTTTCAATCAGTTAGAATTTCACTAAAGTTTATCTTAAAAGTTTATGCGAGAATGTTCGTGCAACAAGTTTTGCATATTTCATTTTTATCAGCTTACTTTTTGCTTCTCATGACATTGCTCTTTACCATTTTCCTGATATATTAGTTCGACATTGATACAGATGAATACTACTTCTTTTCTTACTCTCTTCCATTCTTCTTTCTATTGGAATTTCTAGCAAAGAATGCGCAGAATGGAAAGCTCTTTCACATGCATTTGCTAGAACTGTTCCCAAGTCTTCTAACACGTCTTAAAGTTTGCATTGTGTACAAACAACTTGAGCTGCGTTCATAGCCATTAGACAGACACAAGGGGAGAAAGGTTAGGATCAGATTCAATTAAAGTTTCCTAGAGTAGTATCGATCACTAGATTGAATACTACTTTGTTTTCAAATATTCAAACATATAGGGATCTCAGACTGAGCATATAACCTTCTACGGTTAAGATCAGAAAAAAATATGATAAGAGAACTGAAGAGAAAATATTGTGATATCATAACTTACCTAGAGGTCGCCCCCATGGCTGAGTGGGACCCGGGATCGTATCTCGGTGGGTCTATGTGGAATTTGTGGTGGATGAAATGGGGTCAGGGCAGGTTTTCTCGGAGTGCTCCTGTTTCCCCTGCCATATATCATTCCACCAGAGCTCCATTCCTCATACTATGACCATTGGTTGCAACAACAAACAAAAAAAGGAATTATTTAACTTACCTAGAGAAATTTGTTCTATTTAGGTGGTTTTCACCTAGGGACTATTGGATCATGGTATAAACTGTATCTACTTTTTGAGAAAAATAGGAAACTATTCGTCATCGATAGTCTCTAATTTTATTTTTAAAAAAATAGTAAGTAATAATGTCTTAAGGAAAGGTGGGCGCGTTGAAGAGACTTCGTAAAGCTTACTCTATATTAAAATTTACAAAAACTACTTTACAGTGAAGAATATTAAGAAAAATGTTAAGAAAAGTTTTACCTTTTTGTGGATACCATGGCGCAAAAATAGGTTACTTACTAGAAAACATTGGCATACAATTCGGAAAATTTGTAAAAGCCGAAAATTTTCGTAACAGATCCATTATCCCATAGCATAAACAAAAACAGAATAGCTCCAGTTTCTATAAAACCCTCCTAATGAGACCTGAATTATTTACAAAATATAAATGAGAAGATAATCGCGATTAGGTAACAGCCTTTGAGTCGTTCATTAACATAAAAAGATGAATTTCAACAACCTACCCAATTGCACGTTGCAACTGGATTTTTTTATCTATGCATCATTTCTGTCTTTTCTTTCAGGTTTCAAGCTTCTGCAATGTAAGAGGTAGATAACTTCTGCACGTGTCTTTACGTGTAGCACATTTCGTCGTCAGATTCTTATGCCGGTTGTCGGCCAAGCGCTAAGCTAACTTAGCTTAGCTTAGCTTAAATACAGTGAGGGATTTCATATGTAGTTGTGCCGGATTTCATATGTAATTTTGTCGACACATGAAATCCCGCACTGTATGTGAGCTAAGCTAAACTAAATTAGCTTAGCTCTTGGACGACAACCGACATTAAAGTAGATTTGGGTATGAAAGCTTTGATACCTAACTTATTCGTATGGCATACGCTTAACATGATTGATTCGCAGAATGAATTTTCCCAAGTAATATCAGAGACTCTAAATTTGCCCATTATTTCACTCATCATTCCCGTAGCCTAAGTTAATTTTTGGCATTAAAAAAAAAAGACTAAAATAGCTATATTGCAACTTAATGCTTGTAAAGTTGATTTTCATACTGTTTGATTTTCGTTACTGAAATGTTTAAAGATGAAAGTTACTAGGGAAAATGCTCCATTTTCGATATTTTGAACATTTTTCAAAATTTTGAAGCGCCACATCTCGTTACACATTTCGTTTTATAAAACGTGTAAACAGTGCAGATAATAGGAAATTTTATGCTCTTTAACTTTTGTAATTGAATGTTCAAGCTGAAACGTATCGTTTAGGAGTTATAAGGAAAACACTGAAAAAACCCCAAAATTTCGGGATTTTTCGGCTTCCCTGAAGTTCGCACAGGGTTCTCGAATTGGAAAACCTGGATTCTACACCACAGAATACCCACATCCTACAAAACTTCAGTTTTGTAGGATGCATATAGCATAATAAAATTTTACTTTATAACTATTGTTTTAATAATCCATGGTTTTGGTAGCCATATTTTGGGCACAAGTGGCCCAAGTTATATGGCCTATATAAATTTCAATTGTATATTATTTTAAGTTTTCACTGTTTAAGAACAATGGTTTTCAAATTTTAACCATCAATATTCATCATATAAGTTATTACAATCATCAGCGTGGCTTAACTTTTTATAATAACTTGACATTTTTCTTATTATTGGTACTGCTAATGAAAGACTTTCAAAACATCTCGATAAATTTCATACGCTACACACCAAGATACCTAAAGCTGCAATTCCACTGAGGCAACATTTGGGCAACATGTAGCATGCGTCAATGCCGCATGCTACACACAGTAATTCAATTGCAGCAACACGAAGCGACAAACGACAAGTCGCCTTGCCGCATGCTACAAGTTGACTGTTGTCGCCAGGAGGCCTTTGTCGCCCTTCGACAAAATTCCTCGTGTCGAACAGTGTCGTCGCTATCCGACAGCCAGCGGATCGGGGCGACATGTAGCATGCGACATGGGCTGCTTGCACCTCATAAACAAGCTATGAAAACAAACAAACAAGGGTCTTCATAGAGCAGAGCATTTAAATCACAGCCACGTCAGCATAAAGGAGGAGAAAGAAAATAACTACTGTAGTACTGTATATCGGGTCTCCTTGAAGTTTTAAAACTTAATAATTGTTTTCCTTCAAATCCCAATAATTGCCAATACAGTAGTTCAATTGAAATGGGAAGCAGCAATGAAAGTATTTGTTACATATATACATTCGAAATTAGGCTTGAAAAATAATAATTCCTTTATTGCAACCAATGGTTATATCATGATCATGGCCCGGATTCTAATGACATGTCATCTTTTTATTGATGCTGCATAGACATTGCCAACTTGTGGATAAATCCTAATCATGGCCTCTAGATTATAGAAATGCATTTTTATTAGGTCATTTTTTGTAAATCCGGCAGACCACAAAAGGATGTGCCGAATTTTGACTCGCCAGTGCCTCAGAGCCAGTATAAATTTCTGTGAGAAAAGAACATTCACAACATTACAGTTATTTACAGTTTTTATAATTATGTACAAACTAGTCTATAACTTTGTGTGTACAATAATAATTTTTTATAAATAAAATATCAGTTTTAGGTCATTTTTTATAATTATTAAGTCATTTTCTTTAAAATTTAGGGTCATTTTATAGGTCATTTTTCAAACAATTTTAGGTCATCAGAATCCGGGCCCTGATCATGATGAATGAGCACTGGTAGAATGATGTATTGCAGGGGAAACAGGAGCCCCCCCCCCCGATAGACAAAGTCAGGTAAAGTAAACTATGCAAAGTGACAGCAAGCTAAGTATTACGCCATAAGAATCTTACATTTTTACAATTATTACATTCATTCATTCATTCATTCGAATGAAAAAAAGTCAGGTAAAGTAAACTATGCAAAGTGACAGCAAGCTAAGTATTACGCCATAAGAATCTTACATTTTTACAATTATTACATAACCTGTCAATAGACCAAGTTAGCGCATTCTCAAGACACAATAATATAGAGAATAAAAAAATAATTTAAAAAAATAAAAATGTAAGGATTATAGTCCAGTCTGATTGATGTTAAATAGAAATAAGACAATATTAGGATACATTGTTACGATATATTACTATTAAAAAATTCATCTATGTTACAAAATGGGGTTTGAATATGCCAATTCTCTGATACGATTCTCAAGAGTGGAGTAACTAAAATCAATTATACCAAAAGTCCCTCTTGATGGATTCCTGGCCAACCAGTCATGTGCTCTTATCTTAAAGAAATTTACAGGTAAATTTTGATAAATTATTGGTAATTTATTAAATAGTGTCTGCCAATAATTTGACAGCTATTCAGACACTTTAATAGCCCATGGTGTTGTATATAAATATGGGTATTGTATATGGTATTATTAAAGACATGTTGCACCAGACTGAAGTTGCTTCAGTTGAATCGTTCTAGTCCCATGCTACACGCCTAGGCGACAAAGCGAATACGACATGGGGAGACAAATGCCGCATGCGGAATATGGAATTATTGTGGCACATTGTCGCACGCCTACAATCAGGCAACACTAGGATACAAGTCGCATGCCACATGTCGTTCAGTGTTGCTTCAGTGGAATTGCGCCTTAAGAGAAAACAGCGTAATAGAGCTTTCTTACATGGAGGGAAAGAAAAAAAACGCATTCCAAATCAAACAGCCTTTATTACCTAAGTAAATAGAATCTTGAGAAAAATTTACTTTATTTACTACAAAGCAAGAACTTCAAAAAGTTTCATGTTCAGTTATAAAATATGAAAATTATATTAGCCTTTGAGCCGGACTTAGTTAATGCTGGAGTGTACATTTTAATGAGCAGGTGGTAGGATGGGGAAACCCGCTGCTGCTCTCAAAGGCAGGGTACTTACAAAGCAACGGAAACACAATCGACCTACCTATTTGTGATAAACCACCTTAATGATTTAACAACACAAAATCCTTAAACACTTTTATGTTTTAGCACCCGACCCTGCTTTTCAAATCGACTTTATTAATTCCTTCCTGCTTCGTATCTTATTACACGAGCTACTGTACCTATGCATTTGCTCCAAGTCAGTATAGTGTATATTTTAAAATATATATAGAATCGACTGTTTATATAGCTTCCAGTATTTAATTTTCTCCTCATTCTATTCTATTCTATTTTCTCCCCGCGTAGGAGCAGAGGATGGTTGGGAACGATCCTAAGCAGGTAGGCCACATCTGCGGGCCCTTTGTGCCAACCCCTTGGGAAAGGGATGTTTGGCATGCCGAATGGTCCCCCCGAAGCAGATTCCACCGCGAGCCCCCACGGAACTCCCCAACATGCAGCTAGAACCAGGAGCCATACCACGTGCACCACGCACCCAGGGTCCCTCAGACATGCGCCACGCCCCCGCTCCCTCACGAAGATAGCCCTTAGGGTCACGGCACACCAGAGAGCCCCCAGGTGTGCAGCACACCACCAACAAGCACATGACCACAAGCCATGGGGCAGGACGAGAGAGGCCCGCAGCGGATCCTGCAGCGGTAAATGGCCCGAAAGCCAGGAAAGGAAACGGGATGATAATGGGGGAGTTTGAAGGTGAAGTGGAGAGTGTTGGTGGAATGAGAGGGGGAAACGGTAGGATCCCCGAGAAAACCCCCAAACTCACGGCTTCATCCACCACGAATGACACGCCCGCCTGCCTCGGAATTTGAACCCGGGACCGCTTGCATGCCAGGCCCTGGCGCTAAGCATGAGCCACCGTGACAATGTATTTCCTCCTCATGCTTGGAAGAAAGTAACGGAATCGCATTCTTTAGCAGAATATTTGTCATGGGTCGAGAATCCTAGGGAAATTTTTAGGCAGTGAGAACATGCTGAGGCGGTTCAGATATCTGGGAACTTAATTCATCCAAATACCCTTCTAGAACCCATATACAGGTACCTCAGTATAAACACTAAAAAATCTGCAGTGAAAGAGCGTAGCGAGGATGCATCTCACTCCGATGCTAGTATTTATTAAGGATTCATGTTATAAGAAGAATATATAAGTATGCTATATATTTCAAAAATATAATTAACTACTTTCGAATAAATTATCGGTACAATTTAATTACCGGTACCTAATAATTAAGTTAGCATCGGAATTAGAAACTTCCTCACCATAATTTATTTTTAAATATCTGAACAGATATAGAGGGATACTTAGACTTTAATTGTATACCAGGAAAGCTTAGTTTAACGTAATTCCTTAATAGGTCTCTAGGGTGTGGAAGAATATTTGGATCTGGCTGTATACGTCTATGGGTACTTAAGTAGAGTAGTACCAACATCATCATAACTAAAAACAAACAATGGGGTTCTATTTTTTCTACAGAATAATATAAGTTAATCGAAACCTCTTCACTTATATATAACTGAAAGTCTCTACAGTTAAGTCACGTCAGTATTTTCACATTCCATAAAACTTGCAGATAAATTGCGAAATTATGAAATGAGTTTTACTAATTGAGGTCGTTTCGTCTTATTTCCAGATGCCACATCGATCTAATTGTATATTCACAAGATTGTTCAACATTTTTTTAATTCAAGGAATTTTTTTGCCCTCCACCGCCTCCGACCATGGTCATACCTCGGTTCCAACAACTTTTCGGCTCTTGTGTTCTATTGCTCTATTTTTCGCTCTTGTGTACTTTAAGCTTGTCGGTAATGTGTTTTGAGCCAGCTATTTGATTCAGCACTAATAGAACTGTGTAAATCTGTGTTTTGTCATCTGTCTTTTGGAGGTAGTATCTCCAATCCGGTATTCACCTATCTAAAGAGTGAGGAGCCATGGTTTCCCGCAGCAAACTGGGCACTTGGGCTATCGCCCATATTCCCAAGCGAGGTAGCCGAGATGGTAACTTCTTGGTCTCGTATTCTGGGGGTCCCTGGTTCAAATCCCGAAGCCGGCCAATTTGACATTTTTTTTTGTCTCTTTGTGTGAGTGTGCGGTTGTCAAGATATCACAAATGTGTATAGTTCAGCTGATGCTGGACGATTTTAATCTTATTTTTTTTAAACTGGACCTTTGTTCATCCGTAAGCCCTGCTTAATGAATTAATCTGGAGCTTAAGTTGGAAATCAATTTTTAAAAAAACTTATTTTTTGCAAATCATAATTGCAGTTATAACTGATTAAACAAAAGCATTCTGGCACTTTGTTACATCAGCTTCTTTCTTTCCTTATTTCTAAATCGTAGTTTTACCTCTCCCTTTTAGGATTTAAGCGACCCTAGCCGCCCGGGCCGTTTACAGGGCCGCGACCTGTCGGGAGAGGGATTATCTTTGGACCACATACATACTTTTTTTACCAGACAAGGACATGGAGGGCCTCCCCGGATGAGGTTACATCAGTTTACCTGATTTTATTATTATTTATACATTATTAGTTTATTACTTTTAGTAGTAGAATTCGTGTTGCTTCTCTAGTTACTATTGCAGCACAATTGTTAGTGTTAATGTGGCGGAACAGGAATAAGCAGGCAGGAGGCAGGAATCAGTTGGGTGCTGTCATCCCTATCCGTGATGATGATAATGGAGGGCAGGAGCACTGACAGTTTCCATTGTAGTGGCCAGTCCATTTCAATGTGAGGAGTCAGAGATGCTTAATCGTTGTCCTCTGTTATGCCAAGTGATATGCATTGTAAATTTGTCACTTCAGGTTAATCAAATTAGCATTTAGCAAGAGGCCTGTTTGGTTTGTACCATCGATCTGAAGTTTGACTGGCTGCCTAGCGCTATCTAAGACGGCATAATGTGACATTTCAGTAAACACCTCCAAACACCGATCTATCTCCATTGCATTAAATTTAATACATGTTATGCTAATTGTACCCATTTCCTCCCAAATATTATTAGCATTACTATTAATACTGCCTTCTACAGTTGCTTTGTTTCAAGCCTGAACTTGATCTGCATACAAAAAATATATATTGTTGTCAACTTTAGCTGTTTGATGTAAAGAACAGGATTGCCAATACATGTTGACAAAATCTGGGCCCGTTTAAAAAAAAAATTAACAGGTTTCATTCGAATTTATCAAATTTATTGTAGTAATATTCCCAAAATAGATGTATTTTTGAAGCAAAGCTGATTTTCAACGATCCTACAGCCATATTCATCACTTATAATTTATTTTATTATACCTCAATTTCGACCACGCTAATCTGTAGGTTGTAATTATGGTTTGGATGTTTATGACTTGTCATATTTTTATCCTGACCTCCGTTCTCGTCGGAAACACAAATTAAGCATGAATTTCATACTTCTTATCCTAATCGGACCGTTTTTATTTTGCATATGAAGTCATATTTTGGTCATTTTTGTGGTCTTGGTCGTATTTTGGCCATATTTGTAATTTAACGTCATATTACAGTTGTCAATTCGGTAAAGGAGCACAATTATACAGTGTATATACTACATGGTCGAGTTAAATTAGAAATTTATTTCATTACTTTAATGTTTATGACAAATTAATAGGTAACCTAAATTTTAAAATTATTGCAATTGTTAATATTTGATAGGGAAACGAAAGGTCTATAAAATATGATGAAGCGAGCAAAGAGGAGCAAATTTTTTCATAAATAGAAGTTTATTACAAGTAAAACTGTAAATCACTAAAATTATTAATAAGTGATTATCTGATTGGATTCATGTGATGTAAGAATTTAGTGTCTTTAAACGTTTTAAATTGGAACATTTATTTTTTGAGAATACGTTATTTTACTAGGTCATATTTAGGATTTTTGTGTCATATTTGGTCAATTTTAAGGGCATATTTGCAATCATATTTTCCACTTTTTAAAGTCATAAAAATCCGAACCCTAGTTATAAGTAATATACCGTACCCACTCTAACTTCGTGGCTGTGCATCCCTGAAGCGACTATGACTACCAAAATTAATCTTACTTAATTCCACACTGACTACTCCTCGTCATACCAGCATTTGTTCTAAACCCATCACATTCGCTAACGCCCTTTAGTAGATCACATTTTTGGAGAGTACTAAAAGCTCATTCAACAGACTTTAAAAAATACTAAATTAGTAATAGATGGATGGCCTTAACTAGGGTACACATGCACTTTGTTGCCGTCATCCTATCAGAAACGTTGTATCAGCATTTTTCAGTAGGTTTCAATAGAATTAGACCTGACTTATCATGATGAAGTAAAACATGGCCTTTCCAATATTAGGTAATTCTGTCCTTGGCATTTAATGTGCCCGCGGCTTCGCCCGCGATTATTTACTCAACTGCTAGATGTTTTGTTTAAATTACTTATTTAACAGAAAAATAATTAAAACATGACATCTTTTTTACATAAGTTTTGCATCCTATTTTGTCTCCTTTTACATGCTTAGGGTCTATGATAAATATCTATATTTATCAACTAAAAATACAAAGCCTACAGCTGTGAATAACGTATGAGTGGGTAGAATTTTTTACCGACTTCTGATATGGCATATTCGTTAGCACACACTCAGATTTAAACAACTGAAAATGCTGTCCCTGCAATACCAACTCTTAATCTACATCAAAATGTAAAGGGAGAAAATGGTATTCTCTATGTCCAGGGTAAAGAAAGTTATGTGACTGCATCACATTGTGCATTATTTTCGTGGATTTCATTATTTATTTACACCAATGAATTATATTGATGGCTTCTCTAATTTGTCAAAGTCCCGTATTATTTATTTCCAACGCTACCTGTGACCAGGGCCGTAGCAAGGTCCTTCTGCGCCCTTGGCGAGTTTGACAAATCTGCGCCCTCCAATACTTGGGGGGGGGGGTCTGAACATTTTTTTGTTTTTAATTTCTGTAAAATTGTTTATTATTTTAATACACTGTTATTGTCAAAGAAAACCTAAACCTCAATTTGAAAATGAACTATGTGTTGGACTTTCAAGGTACTAAAACCTTATTTTCAGACGAATGAACTACTTAAAAAAGAATTAAATAATCAAATCTAGTATCAAAAGTAAATTACATAATAGACCTGAGGCCTATTAAAATGTTTAACACATTAATATAGGTAAAAGTATTTTTTCGAATAGTTGAACCACTTTCATCTCAGCAATAACGTACATTTTAATTTTTATTGTTATATCATTCCATACTGTTCATGATTTATGTTTTACTCTGTCAATAAAAAACATGTTAATTAAAGAACGTTGCATGACTGCTTTTTGTTTGTAGACAATCGGCATAATACTACAGATAGTTCACGTGCAGTAATTTTTAATAACCTGGAAGATTTCTTCCATTAACGTGGAATGTTTATTGCTTGATAAATTGCACCAGTCTAAAAAAGGCGGGATTTTTCATGGTTAATTTTGCGCCCTCTCTGTACCTGCGCCCTTGGCGGGGGCCCACCTCGCCACCGCCTAGCTACGGCCCTGCCTGTGACCACTGCCAACTACAATACACTGTCGTCATGAGAACTGTAAATGGAATTTGATTTGGATTTGATAATTCTGTGTAAAAAGGTATTAAGTAACCTCAAAAATATTTGATTTTTGGCATTTAAATCGCCATAAAAGCGTAATGAGTTTTAACTTTCTCAATTTTTATAAGACTGGTCTATTTAATAATCATGTGCAAATATTTTATACTAAAAAGTATATTCCACGTGACTGAAACCATAGTGGGTATTCCCGGAGAGCTATAATTTTATACCACTTATGGCATAATTTTCTCATTTTAATTAATGTCATCTTCCGTTAAAATTGCTTCTCTTACCTACGACGTCTAAAAAAAATAGTATATTGCGATACAAGTGCCGTAAGGCACGTTTACGGGTCGAGGAAACAGATTGAAAACCGAGGGTTTTTAAGTTTTCGAGACCCGTAAATGCCTTTATGGCCCGTGTGTTGCATGCTATTTTTTGCACGATGATTATTTATATCAATTTAATTATATTAATTGTGATATTATCTGAAAATATTATGTAAATACATTCTTGAAAATAGATGTTTATTTCAGAAAGTGATTCGCATGTGTTTGTTGTTATGGGAACCGAATATTTGTCCTGGGGGCCGTGGCCATAAAGGCTTGTATTATGAAGTGTATCGTAATGAATTATGACGTAGCGCTTGGACCGTAAGTGTTTTAACCTCATCGCAACCGGCCTTAGCATCAAGACTGTGTGGAAATGTCAACTTACGATCCATGTAAACAAAGTTCGTAAGTACCACTTACTAGCTAAGGAGTGCAAAAAAAATATATGAGTCGCTGATAGAGAAGGTCCTATGGTTTAGTGAGCGTTCTCGTGAGGTACAGATTAATACATTACGATGGCAATGCTAACTTCCGCGGTCCAAATGCACAATTTACAAATACCACTACGCATTACGCGAACTAATTAGTAGGCACTCGTGTTAGCCTATGTCTCTTGTGAAACCGTTCTTTACGCCTTCGTGGTTCATCTCGAGTTGTTTGTGGAGCAGAGAATAAAGTAGCCTAAATGAATTGCAAAACAGTTAATACTATTCCAGAATTTTATAATCGTATTGGCAGACTCCATCGTAATATCAAGGCCCGTAGGCATATGAAATTTTCAACCTACACGGAAGAGGGATAATCAATATAGGCTTAAATATGGTCAAACATTGTTCGATTTGGACGAAACTCACTATACAGGGGTTTTCTGGACCAAGGAACTCGAGGTTGTTTTTACCAGACGTCGCTTTCTAATCGTGGAGTGTACTCTAAAGCCGGATTTTTAGCTGTTATTTAATAATTATTAATCGTTTGGTTTATGAATGATTCACATGTAAGTGTTAATGAATATAATGTTTTAATTATGTTGCTCTTAAATTTTAATTTCTGAATAAATTACCGCGGGCACCTGCTAGTCTATAATAATAAAAGGAATTGTTTGTCTGTCTGTCTGTCTGTCCATGCGCGATGCCCAGCGAAATCTACTGCATGCAAAGATTTGAAATTTTAAACATAGATGGACTGAAGGGTGGCCGAATGCACCTCGAAGCCGATTTTTTAGGTAGATTTCGAAGAAAATTTACCTATTGCAATGGATACCATGTCATGATTTTCGAAAAATTCTTTCATATCTTTACGTTTCATGCTCCCCTAAGTACGAAACCACCGCCCGTTCAAAAAAAAATTTTGTGATATTTATATACGAGTATATATATCTTTACACGATAGCGGCCGTAATTTTGAAGATATTTGAACCAAATTTTAATATGTTATTTCTAGGCCCAATAGTTCGGACAAGTTCGTTAATGAGCAAAATTGGCCCAAGGGGGTGGTCGGGGGAGGGGGTTGACATTTTTAAAAATGTATATCTCGGCCCCTATGAAGTATAGAGGGAAACTTTGTTTGAATAAATTATAGTACTCCCTATGGAGTTCACAGTGACACCAACGATTCGGGGGTTCGAGTGAGGGTGGGGGTGGAGGTGGGGGTGGGGGATGAAAATTCGAAACTTTTGAAACCACGTCTTGAGGGGTATCGTTGAAAAGCTCTTGATGAGTACTCTACAAATCAATAAATATCTTCTTGATAGCTCTCATATGACGCGAGATTTTAATGTTTGAAAATAATAACACTTAAAAGAATTATTATAATATCATAATTTTGTCTTGTTTAGCGGCTTTGCTAATTTTATTCATTGCTGATCTTGCGCACGGCCTCCCAGAATATTATATCCTATTCTTGTTGTCAAAACAAATGATTGTAGGCTCTTCCTCTTTACCGAATTCAGTTCTTATTACTGCAGGTTTACCATGCCAAGGCTAAAGAAGAAGAGTGCTATGCAGCGACAATAAATTAAACCAAAAGCACTTCGAAATCTACCTCCGCCTGTAGGCCTGCCTAAAGGGATTTTTTTTATTTTAGCTTTCTTTCGCGAGTTATGAGTAAAAATCTGGCGAGAATGTGATTTTTTGCGCTATCGAAGCCTCAGTTTTCACTAATATATTTCATTTGTCAAAACAATTGCTGGTGGTTTTGCCTTTTTTTTTTGTCATATCTTTGAAATAAAAGAACAGCGATTTTTTCAATATACCGCAAGGAATTATCGATCACTTCGATTCTGCCGGTCTCCTTAACCGCGGGGCTGCCTTAGATCCGTGGTTAAGCAGGCTGTGCGTTCGAGTCTCGCCTCGGGAATGATATAATAAGGAAAATGGAAGACAAGGAAAACAAAACTATAAACAAGATAAATAATTCAGGATATACTTTATTTTAAAAAACTGTGAGCTCATGCTGGTCGATTCGTTTGATTATAATGTCAAGGCATGAAGACATCTGAAATTGTCTACCTAGACGCAAGAGGGATAATGAATTAGGACTAAATGGGCAAACATAGATCGATTTGGACGTAATTCACTATGCAGGGATTTTCTGGGCCAGAGAACTTGAATCTGAGGTCGTTTTTCCCAAGCGGTGCTTTCTAATCGTGGAATGCACTCCAAAGCGGGATTTTTGGCTGTTCCATTACAATGATTAATTGTTTAGTTTATGAATTATTCGCGGTTAAGTGTTAATACATATAATGTTTTAATTATTTCGCTCTTAATTTTTAATCTTCGAATTAATTATCGTGGACGAATCCGCTGACACCTGCTAATGAGTAAATAATATTTACCGGAAGGGCAGAACATGTTATTATTACAACAATGGAAATATACGAGTTAGTACAATAATTTATAAAATTTTAAGTTAAATTAATTTTAAAGTAGCCTAAAGTCATTGTATCTAGATTTTAAAACGTAATGCAGAAAATGTTGTAACAACGACAGAAGTAAGGAAATAAATTGTTTGTTGTTTAATCCAGTCAATTCAGGAAAGTTCATAATAAAGGAATTGAATAATCTTGGCCGAAACTTGAACAGTGTTGTAAACATTTTTGGTTCATCTAATAAATTTAATTTATTACTTCGTGATATATTCATGACCTGTTCTGACCTATATTTGTCATGATTTGTGGAAGTCTTTGTCTTTGTTAAGATTATCAATGAAGAGTCATTATAACTGACAAATTTCGTGATGAGTATATGAGGGTAATTATTATTATATATTTAAATATACTGTTTTTTCTGTTTGAAATGAGTTATGTGTAGCAACACTACTACTTTTTTTAATGCTGGCGAAGAACTACCTTAGTATTGCCATAATGAAGTTAAACAGAGATTTGTTTCAATATTAACATGTTTTCTTATGTTATTTGGTCTTAATTATTACTTTATATTAGAAAAATGTTACCACTCTTCAAATATTTGCACGAGAAATTATCTGCATTGTATTATATCAGAAAACTCGTTGACGAGAATCTCCGAAATAAGTTTAAAATGTGGCAGAGCGACCACGATTGTCAAAGGCAATATCCACCCTTCGTGGATTTTTTTTGTAGTCCTGAAATCACATTGTACTTCATGTTATTTTTATTAAATTACCTTTTAAAGTAAACAGTGCAAAATATGTTGCATAAACTTTGTTAATGAGTTTTTTAGGTTGATGAATAAAGCCTGCTAGTATCAAATATTGAAAGTAACGTCAAAAATATTTAAAATAAACAGGAAAAAGACCAGAAACAGACTCAATATGATAATTACACAATGAACGGAACAATATAACAGTTTTAGAGGATTATATATCTTACACAGAGACATCATTTTGGGATGTGCCGATATATATAATATAAATAAATAATTAAATAAATATATATTATTTAAATAGATAACATGACAAGGTGCGTATTATAGTTACCATTTAGCCTACAGAATTTACACAATAAAAGCTCCTTTTTTAGACCATCACTTTTTAAAAAGTGTTCAAATTTTGATTTCAGACACTTTTAAACCCCTTATTGTTAGTTTTAATTATATCTATGTTGCCCATTTTATTCAGTTGATTGTATAGGCCTAGTCAGAGCACACTATAAAAAGGAGAATTATTATGGGACTCAGAGTTTTATTTTGGGATGAAAAAAAGATTATGCAATTTTAAAGATTATGCAATTTATAAATTTATTTAATCTATTTCGTTATTAAGTAATTTGTATGGAAAAAAGAATGCATGCCTATTTCGTCTGTGTGATAATTCAGGGATATTGACATACTGTAACATAGTTGTATAAGATTCAAATTTAGGGTAATAGTTAAACTGTTTGAAATGCATATAATTTAGAAATTTATTTTGAATTTACTTTATTTAGTGGTAGAATTCCAGATTAACTAGCAATATTGTAATTTTGGTCTGACAATGGTACTATATAGTGTATGTAATGTAGGCCTACTCGTATTTATACTACAATATTTAGAGTTCCTAATAGAGTTATATACAGTGAGTCCCACGCAAGAGTTGGCCAATGACGCGGGTTTCTGCGTTGCTGCGGACACAGCTCCAACTCCCGGGCGATCGGGTGAAATATCTACTCTAATAAAGCCGCGATCGGCGTAATGATTCAGGTTCTCACATTTACAGTTAAAATTACGATGAAAATAACCACGTACCTCATCACAAGAGGTGTTGGAAATGTTCTCCTCTTGAATACACACAACACTGGCACCTTTTTAGAGAATTTTCTTTCACGCGCGTAAGTTCAGCTTCCGAGATAGAGTTAATTTCTCTTGTGATACTGTCTTTAAGTTCTTCTAACAATAGCCTATGTGACTATTATTTATGGGAAACTTGAAAAATAAATTGCGTAGGTCAATTCCCCACACATTAGAACATTAGAAGAGGAACCCGCGTCATTGGCCAACTCTTGCGTGGGACTCACTGTATAATACGGCATTGGTTTACGGGAAAATTGGTGTTGATGATGACCACCATTAATTTTATATTTATTATTATTGTAATCCTGTTTTCCATCTCGTTTTCACCATCCTCACAATTATGATTCTTTAACTGTGTGATGTGCGGCGTATCACATCGTACAAAATGAAGATGGTTGAAGGAGGCTGTCAAAGCGAGTTGTGGCCTTGCTGCATTGAAGTAAGAAACTCTAGATTTTAAAGAAGATTGTGCAGGTAAAAAGCAGCAGACTCTGTTTACTTCGTGAGAGCGAGAGAGAAGGGGGGCAAGAAGGAGAGAAGACTAGCTCGGAAACCAATAATCGTGATGAACAAACAAGTCATATCTCGTCTTCATTACCTGCACATAGCTGCAACAATTCTTGACATCTTGTTTAAAGCAAAGCAGCATCCAACTTGTACTTTCCGCTCCGCAAACTCACAGAATAAGCAAATGCTTTAAGTCTCTTCGATTCCTCGTAGCACTGTGTAAGAGTTATGGTAATAAAACGCACTGAGCAGTGTTTGAAATGGGTACGGTTTTGTTTGTTTGATGTTTACGTACCGAAGGTCTACACCTACTCTTTTTTTTTATTCCGAAATAATTTAATTCATCACATATCCACTACATTAGACTTCATACAAAAATTACACCAAGGAACAAAATATTTGGCACACGAAGAAAAGTACAGACTTATTACTATCAGGTTTCAGTCCATTATCCTCTACAGGAAAGTTCTGTGAGTAGTGCATTGTTTGTATACGACTACAGCCTCCCCGTAAGGAGACGTGTACGTACAATCAGGGTATGAAAAAGAAAAAAACCTCCGGTACCTTTCAACTCTCGAGTATTTTGAAAGCATGTTCTCAACCTCGGTGCATTATGTTCTGTATGATACACTGGTGTCGGATATACGGTACGACCGGATATACCCTCGGTCATTACCGTTCGGTAATAAAAGTCAGTTTTGGCACAAGTAAGGAATGACATACATATGGCAATACCTTGCGGTATGTTGTCAACTTAGTAAAATGTATAATATGTGAAGTTATAATTTGGAATATACCTATTAACAAATTACTAAAAATTTTAGTTATGCATATGCCGAACTTAGCATACATGCAAATGTACACAGTTCATCCAATTGTAACACTATTGTAAAAAAAAAAAATAGTTAATTATCATGCCATGCTTGATTGATTCTTCTTCTCACCTAGGTTAGATACTTCTTATAATCTAACATAACTCTTAAGATATTTTCATGTAATAATATGTTCAACAGAAACAGTATTCTCTCGATTTTGTGGATTCGTTAATACATGCCTATATCTTATATGGTACTGTACACTATCGGTGGAAACCCAGCCACAAAAATCACTAAATTAGTGCTCAATACTATATAAGACGTAATTGTCTTTCAGTGAGATCGACAATTAAGGATAATCGCAGGATATCTGACACATTACGTATGATAAATTTAATATGAAAATAATCATGATAATATTTTTTTCTGTAGGCTATGACCAAAGTAAAGACATACATTAAGGATATTACATCTGCCATTGAGAGGCTGAATCTGGCTAGCTCTGGTGGTAGGGTATTGGCACGGAAAGCCTAAGGTCACAAGTTCGAATCCCCGTGTCAGAGATCTTTTCTTCTAAAATCTTCTGAAGTAGAAAGCTTTTACTTCGATATATATATTACACATACATGAAAAAATTATAAGAAATATTTACCGGTATAATAAGATGTTAATTTCTTCCCTAATAGAATTATTATTTTCATATTGAATTTATTCGTAATAAGATCGGGGATAGAGATAACACTCTAATAATATTCTTAGAGTTACACACATACTGGTCAGTATATGTAGGCTATAGGAATAGAAAGAGCGGTGGTGCACGTAAAATAATACAAACAATTACAATGGGCAAACATTTTTTTTCTTCTCGCATACCACTTTTTGTTCTCTCTTATTTTGATTTATTTCGCCTTTCATGAATTCATAACGTAGCCTACATTGATGAGTGGCAATTAAAGCAATTGTCCTTGGAAATGGTGAAAATCAGAAAAACCCTATGATCCGATTGCTCGGCCATAAGATTTAAATTTTCATCCGCTTTGGCCAACACACTCATTTCTCCTAATGGTACAAACTGCAGTTAAATGATTCAAGTTGAGAGTTCGCCGGGGTTGTAGGTATTGTATTATTATTAGCATAGCGTTTAACTTATAATACCGAACCCCATTCTTGTATCTTCTGATCATTATTCTTCCGCAAAAAAGCCCTGGAGTTGTTGTTTTGTTTCAACATTCAATCTGTCTAGCAGAATTGCTTTATTTTATTATAACTTTAAACTCCAGTTTTAGTAGCAGTTCCTTGAGGGAATACAAAACTTGAAGAAAGAACTTTAATAATTTGAATTGCGCTACAGTAGGTTCACAAAACTAACTTTGCCTCGAACTGGGCTACTCTCAAAGTTTTATTCCACCAAACGACGATTTCTAGATATGATGCTTATTCCGTTTAGCTTTTCCATTCCAGTACCCAGTTTTTTATTACAGGTTTGATAGATATACATTATCCACAATTAAATGTTTACCACTTTCAAATAATAACATGTCTTCTCGATGCCTGCAGGAATGTTGGATTGGAAATTAATACAGAAAAAAACTATTATATGGTCATAAAATATCAAAACAATGCGCTTTAAAGTATTAAATATCCGGTGAAACATTTGAACGCGATATTTGAACATTCAAATATCTGGGAGCAATAGTTGTACCACCGCCGTCTCGAGAATTACACTGCCTGTCCTATGCTTTATTTTAACATGGAGTTCAGAGTATTGCTCAATTCCCTAAATTCTCCATTAGAGGCGACACAGTTCACACCCACATTGCACGAAATTCCAGCATACTTCAGTTTCCGAGTTTATACTTCAGAGGGCAACACATAGCATACGGTAATGTAAAGGGTATTGCAGCTGGGTGTGGTAGGTGCTGCCATCTGTAATGTCGCCGCGTACGCAAAATTAGCCGTATAGGACAGGCAGTGCATACACGAGTAATACAGTCTAGAAGGCAGTGAGTTGTACATACAAATAATATTAACACAGAAGTTAAGTGTCGACCAAAAGCAGGAAATGTTTGTACTCTTCACCGAGTAGATATTAAAGGTAAATCACGGAGGATGAAATGGGCTGGACCTGTTGCGCGCATGGGGAAGGAAAGGCATATCTCAAAAATATTGACTGGGAGACCCGAAGGGAAGAGAAAACTTGGAAGACCTATATGTAGCTGAGAGGACAATATTAGAATACATTTAAGGGAAGTGGGATTTTCGATGGACCGAGTTATCTCAGAAGAGGGTTGAACGTCGGACTCGTGTAAGCGTGGCAATGAACCTCCGGGTTCCATAAATTAGACAGTATTCCTTTAGCTTGCTCAGGAATTGTTTATTGCCATTGAGTAAGCAGTCAAATAATAGCCCAACATTATAGGCCTACTAGTTTTAAATTAATATTACGTTTTGGTCCGCTATTGTTTCCTTCTCAACGCGTTTTTCGAGAGTTCTTAATCCCAGCCTCAGAATACCAATGAAACTGATATGTTTAACCTGTTGGAATAGTGCGATCATGCTTCAGTAGATCAATTATTCCTATCACAATTCTTGCGGCAATTCTTATTTTTACAGGTAAGTTTGAATCACGATCAATTGCCCGTAGGATAATTTAAATTGGTGTGTACTGATGACACATTTACTTCCTCTCATTTTATGTGCTTAAATATGAAGGGTTTTCTCTTATAATAATAATAATAATAATAATAATAATAATAATAATAATTTATTTCCAATAAGAGCCTTGGCTGTGGGAAACGTTAGTATACATTAGATGGTGACACAGAAATCACATAAAAACTTAAAGAAACTAATAAATTACAATTTACACAGTATTACAAATATGTTCAATAAATGAATATGGGCAGATTTCAATTAATAATTTCTTAACCTCCTTTTTGAAATTTCTCAGTTGTCCAATATTCTTTATAAATTGAGGTAAGCTATTGTATATTTTCACTCCAACGATCATTGGCGATTTGCTGTGTACTGTTAAATTACGTTTCCCAATACTTAATTAAAATCTCTATTACGAGTAAAATATTCGTGATATTGACTATTAGTATTAAAATCTCTGCTATTTACATGTACAATTTCCAATAACCTTAAAATTATTAATATTATAAAGTTCATTGGAAGACTTTGAATTTTTCATTTAGGTAAAGCTTCACTATTTTATTTTTGAACGACGATTTAACAACATCTTGTTAAATAAGTAAATTGTCTACAGAACATTAATTTTAACCAGGTTAAATATTAATCAATTTTACGAAGTTTAGGAGGAAATAAACGGAACCCTCCTATATTTGTTTTCTAGTTTCGTCATAGGAAATTATTTATATATATATATATATATATATATATATATATATATATATACACACACACATTTAATACCTTCTTACTTTATTCATTTCTCATTTACAAGCAGCAGTTCTCGTCTGATTTCATGCACTAGGGAGCACTGGATTTATTATTCAGTTATTACAGTTCAAAGCTGTTTGATTCTGAAGATATGTATAGTTCCACCTAATAGGCTACCCATAGACTTTTTTTTTTTTAGACTGGGTTCTTTTCCACTTAGAGAATCAAATTCTAGCATACAGTAATCATACACAACGAACAGATAAATGTATTGGAATAATAATTCTTTCACACTAGCCATGTGTAGGCTAAGGTGGAGAGGTTGAGCCAGACTGAAAAATTTAATGCCATAGCCAGGATTTGAATCAGGATCTTCGGCTCTCCGTGCCGCTACTCTATCATCAAGCTACAATGGCAACGTGCCGATACCAACATTAAAATCTCAAACTGTTGGCACGTTGCAGTGGTAGCTCGATGGTAGAGTAGCGGCACAGAGAGCCGAAGATCCTGGTTCAAATCCCGGGTATAGTATTGAATTTTTCAGTCTGACTCAACCATTCCAGTTAAATGTATTACCAGCAATTCATGTCACAACTTTAAAAATCTTGAAAGGTTTCGTTTTCTTTCTTTAATATTTTACATACAATTGGTTCTAGAGCACAGAGTGTAAATTCATAAAAAGATTTATTTCAGCACCAGTTCCTTACAATATGCACGTGCAGTGACTGTTATTAGATGGAGCGATACATATCTTACACCGTGACCGCTTCATTTTAATCTGAAGTGAATTAGATAGGGACGAAATAACCGGATTTGACGTCAGAAATCATGCTTGGTCGGTAACTAGTTCATAGCAATGAAGTCTTCAGCAGCTAGCAATCGATAATTCTTGCTTCATTGATGACTTGTAGAATAACCACAGCATCCTTTATACTGGGTGTTCGGAAATGCATATTAAAAACTTCTAGGGCTAGTAGAGGGGACTTAGTAGACAAAATTTCGAATAGGAACCCATCTCCAATGGGTTTTTTTTTGGGAGGGGGGGTACTTAGTAGACAATATTTCGAATAGGAACCCAAAAAACCCCATTGGACATGGGAGTGAAATACATAAAATACTTAACAACGTTTGCAAGTACCATAGACTTAGACTCACTGCAATAAGAACAATATAACACGACTAATAATGGTAAACTATAACAAATAGTATCAGGTAAAGAACATTAGCTACCAAATATTATAATTACTAAGGAAAAGAAGTCAAATTAAGCATGTAGTATTACTTAACTTAGTAATGGAACATGCTGTATTCTATAATAAAAAATAAATGGGTTCTTATTCGAAATATTGCCTACTAAGTCCCCTCTACTATCCCTAGAAGTTGGTAATATGAATTTCCGAACATCCGGTATTAAGACAAATATTGAAAGTGCATACATGTCAGAAGCTAGTACTATATAAGTACCAGTCATCAAGTTAAAAAGTGCTGATCGCTAACACATAATCAACGACTTTAACTTTCGGACACATCTTAGTATCGAGATTCAAGTTTTAAAGTATCTCCCCTAAAATATTTCTGAGTATGTTTTTTGCTTCAAAAAGCGCATCAACCTCTGATATTTGAACTCATGACTTTTGAATTTAGAGTCTATTATTCAATTCTAAGACAAGAAATTTACATCGTTTACCAAATCGTATCGTACATATGCATATTGCCTTACTCAATGATACGTTTTATTGTGTTAGAATCAAGGTTTATTTTGCATCACACTGTGACGCAAGGGTCAGTATCCTCTCTAGGTTTTTACCAAATGCATTCGTTTAAAAAATATATTAGTGACATCTGCATTGTATATGATTAAATGAAAACTCTGTATACAATGACCCAGCTAATTAGTTTATAATTATTATACATGGAGAGCTGTATTTTGTCGCGAATTTCTCTTTTATTTCGCCATAACCATCAGTAACCAATTATCGATAAAAAGCCAGCTTCGTTTCCTCTTATATTTATATAGCAATGGGGCTTATTTGTGTGCCTTTGATAATTCAACAACAGGCTCACATTCATGCTTTGTATAGCAAACACAATGGACATCATATTAATTCCGCTGTACTCATGAACAAAAGTAACAATAGTTGCAATAATATTCACATTTAATTTACTGCGTTCTTGCTCTCTGCTTTCCTCGTTGTTAAGCCACAAGTCACTATATTTACATGTTACAGTATTATATTATTTCATGTTATTCTTTCCTGGATGTATTAGAACGGTTGTCCCCAAACAACACAGTTACAGATTTTTTATGTAAGACTTGGAACTTAACAGGCGATCAGGAAGTAAACAAATCGAACGCTAGCGGGATTTTATATTTGTTTGAGCCTGTTAAGTTCTTATAACGGTCGAACATAGTACGACGTTTTATGTTATTTTGAATCGCAAATTTTAAAAGTAAAATAATTTAGAATAGCAATAAAAAACAATCGGGTGCATGGAACGCCACGCGATAGAAGTGAAACTTGGATTTTTAATTTTTTTTTGTTTTTAATTTTGGAGAATTGGATTTTTAAATTTTGGATTGTTGAACTTTTTCAATTTTGGACTTTTTAATTTTTTTTTAAATTTTGGATTTTTGGATTTTTTTTGAATTTTGGATATTTTATAGTAGCCCCCACTCAATGGCTGATACCTTTCCCCCGTGCGCTTCCGTAATTTTTTAAATTTTTGTATTTTTAATTTTGGATTTTTGGGTGTTTTAATTTTGGATTTGTACATTTTTAATTTTTAGATTTTTTAATTTTGGATTTTTGGATTTTTTAAATTTTTGATAAGCCTAATCATTGAGTTGATTTTTTCTGTGCAGTCCGTCACTTGCAGTGACGATTTTATTCGTAACGCTAGAGCGTAACGCAACTTTGTGTTAGCTCTCGATTTACTCCTAGCGCTGCTAAAGAAGTTTCACTTCAAAAATTTTGATTTTCGTATGTAGCAGAATTCAGGCTCTTTGGATTGGTAATATATTTTTTTAAAACAAATCACGTAGCAGAAACAGTTATACTGAATCATAGGCGTACCGAGGGGGGGGTTTTGGGGGTTTGAACCCCCCCCCCCCCCCATTGATTAAAAAAAGGAACATTGTATGATTTTTTAAAGTCTGCCCATAAATTACTTAATACAAGTATAAAGCGTGGGAAGCTTAAATCTCGTTATTTTGCGTCTTGATTTTTAAAATTTTCCGGGGAGTAACCCCCGGAAGCTTAAAACTCGTTATTTTGCATCTTAATTTTTAAAATTTTCCGGGGGAGACCCCCGGAAGCTTAAAACTCGTTATTTTGAATCTTAATTTTTTACATTTTCCGGGGGAGGACCCCCGGGCCCCCTCCCCCTGGTGGGTATTTCATACCCCCCAGACCCTGCGGATGTTATAACCCCCCCCATATGGTCGGCCTGGTTACGCCTATGTACTGAATCATGTTCTATATGTAAAGAAATTTGTACCTCTCTTGAATTTATAGAAAAGGCAAATAACGAACTAATAATGAAAAATCCGTCGCTATGATTAGGAGTAACAAAGAAAAATAATAATAATCTACACTCCACACATTTCCACAGCTCTGGTCCTTTCAAAATTCGCCTCATTTGTTTGATCTTTTCGGTGATCACTCCTGAATACTGTTTCCACAAGGAAACACAGGTACGTTGCTGGAATACAGTGGTCACAAAGCAAAGTGAAATATAACGCCTGCTCGTTCGATTCCGGGCGAGGTCAGGTGATTTATATTCCCTCCTTGTGTTCTGGATGTTTGAGGTCTGTGATGTTTGTGTTGTCTGATGGGGAGACAGGAAACTCCCCGCATTGTATGTAAGTGAACTTCACTTCTCATTCAAACATGGCAATTCAATAGCAACCGCTGTCCTACACACATTCGTGATACCATCCACAAACATTTCGAATGTCTAACCTGTTTGCTGGTAAATGTCGTTCCTATTTATGAGCAGAAACCAACAGTACTGACAAAGATCAGTTCTTAGGAAGCCTTATATGATGAAAGTTATGTAGAACTATTTCAATCCGGTCGCCTTGAATGACACTTTCACGGATTTTGGGAATTTTCCACACTGCATATTACATTCTATGGGAACAGAGACCTTATTTAAGCAGATGTTTTCCACGGAAACAAATCTTCATTCAACTTAGCTCTGTGGTGAAGCGACAGTAGAAAACTGGGGAAAGGGGTGCCTTTTATTATTATCATTACTACTACTATTACTACACTATTATTATTATTATTAGGTAGATTTCGAAGAAAAATCTACCTATTGCAATCGATACCATGTCATGATTTTCAAAAAATTCTTTCATATCTTTACGTTTCATGCTTCACCGCCCGTTAAAAAAATTGTGATATATATATATATATATTTATTTATATCTTTACACGCTAGCGGCCGTAATTTTGAAGATATTTGAACCAAATTTTATTATGTTATTTCTAGGCCCAATAGTTCGAACAAGTTCGTTAATGAACAAAATTGGCCCAAGGGGGGGGGATTGGGGGTTGATATTTTGAAAACTTTATATCTCGGCCCCTATGAAGTATACAGGGAAACTTTGTTTGAATAAATTAGAGTACCCCTATGGAGTTCACAGTGACACCAATGATTCGGGGGTTTGGGGGTACGAGTGTGGGTGGGGTGGGGGATGGAAATTAGAAATTTTTGAAACCGCGTCTTGTGGGTATCGTTGAAAAGCTCTTCATGAGTACTCTACAAATCAATAACTAGTTTCTCGATAGCTCTCATATAAGGCTAGATTTAAATGTTTGAAAAAATGCTCTTTCCTCTATTTTGCAGTTATTATTGCGGGTTTGTCATGTCAAGGCTAAAGAAGAAGAGTGCTGAGCTGCGACAATAAATCTACCTCAGCCTGTAGGCTTGCCTAAAGGGATTTATTATTATTATTATTATTATTATTATTATTCAACACCATTAGAGCACTTTTCTAGAAAATTGGGAAAAATAAAATTTTCTTTATATAAAGTCGTAATAAAAGTAGGAGAAAACAGTTGCTTGGCTTCATGTCATTCTTTGAAGATGCTAAACTTAAAATAATATAACATTTCCTTTTTTTTTACAATCTTTAGTTTTTGAGCTACCCTGTTTACAAGCAACATACACAGATATGTATCCGAAATTGTTTTGCACACAATATGTTAATTATCAGGACATGATACTAACAAATTTAGGCATTCTCGTTAACAGATTAGAGTGAAAACAAAAGTACATTTGATACAGCTATTAAAAGCCAAACTCTACAAGGTTTCTACAACAACTGTGCAACGTGAACTAACAGAAAAGTACTATTTTTTTGTTCAGTTTTAGTTGCACTCCTTTGAATATCGAGGTAATATCAGGAATTGAGGTTCTGTGTGTAGGCCTATAGCAGTAGGCCAAATAACTATTGATATGCATCTGCGTTTTTCTATTGATGATGTGTTTATGGCATTTGTTAATTTCAACTATATTTAATTTTACTGGTTATTATTCAGGTTGAAATATCTGAAGGAGTCATGGTAAGTAAATATGCAATTCGGCATTAGCCTTTTCGACTACGACTGGGGAAACCATGAAAAAAACCCAAGTCAGTTTTCCGGGGTTTGAAGCAGTGACTTCCTGCCCTTTATATGTTGTGCATCCTCTCAATGAAAATATGTGTCAAGTGCAATTCATAAACCCGCAATAAATATGGTATGGTATGGTATGGTAAGGTGCATCTTTATTCTTATATACATGTTAAATACATTATCCATAGACGGCCGTTCGTGCTTTTACTATGCACAAGACAAAAACAAACAAAAGAAGAGAAAAGTAACTTTAATAATACAAAACAATATAATACGATAACTTATATAATAATTCTATATAAAGATGAAGAAAAGAAAGAAGACAAAAAGTTGTATATGACAATAATAATACAATAGTAATACAATATACACATAATAATACATAGACAAAGATTACTCCCCCTGCCCCTCCCTCCCATCCTTTTCTACCCTGAGCTGTCGGACTTTAGACATGAATTTACCCACCCCTTCAGAAAATTTTGTGTCACTCAACAGCTCGAATATGGCCATATGCAACATATGCATATAGTAGAACTAACCATTCCAGTTCCTTTGCCTATTTTCGTTTAATGCTGCATTTCAATCCAATTTGAATTATAATTTTGAGGTCGCTATTATTCTATTAATTAAATATAAATAGAGATTCTGTGCTACTTTTTTACTTACTTGGAATTCAATTCTCGTGCTTTATTGAAGTTTTCAATTTATGTGTATTTTGTTTGTTTCGTTTTTACTTCATCGTAGTTCCCCTTACGAATTGATAACATAATTAATCCGTAATTAAATTGTTAGCTAATGTTTCACGTTAATTTACCATAATTCAAAGTGAAATGATGCATTGCATCTAAACTCCTATTAAATGCAACAGCATGCAAAATCCTTCTAATCTAGTTGATGTTGTACATACCGCTCTTGAGTTTACCATTGACCACGTTTACTCCGTTGTGGAATTTGTGGTGTACAACATGAAGTCACCAGTTACTCTACGATATAAAATGGTCCGATAAGAAATTTCTATTAATGTTTATTTTTAAACATACCTTTATTTGCGGGGTTTCTCATAGAAATATGGGCAAATGTATTTTTTTCGCCGCTTGCATGATGAATAATGTTAATGATGTGCAATCCAAAACTGTCAAAAATGAAATATTACGGTGGAAATTGCAACGTTTTACAGAAATTCAAAATGATGAACATCTTATTTTAATTTCCGCTTGCTAAGTTTCACCACCGCAGTACTTTTACGCGGCATTAAGACTATCTCATATCGCTTACATTTCTTGCATATAAAACCAGGTTGGTATTTTAGAAGTTGTGTAATATCATTAAACCAACTCATTTCGACTAATATTTCAGGGTCCACTAAATTCTTCAGTGCGTTTTTAATAGAGGTCGTGCTCTAATAGCATCTAGGTTCTCACTTAACCATCAGTCAACTTCCAGTGTTTTACATTAGACAAATAGTAATTTTCTTATTAGGTTAAACAGTCGCATTAAGCTTTATCTTAGCCAAGGAACGCATAGGCCTACGCTTAAAAAATTAAATCATAAAAACTGTAAATAAATATACTATAGAGGTGCCAATTACGGAAGCGACAATAGAAAACTGGGGAAAGGGGTGCCTTTTATTATTATCATTACTACTACTATTACTACAAAAATAACGATCGGGTTACAAGAGTTGTGTAATGAAGAAGATAATAGTTGCACCGTATGAAAAAAATGTAGACCCGGTAGAGAAAACCTGTTTATATATTTGGAATTAGCTCACTAAATATAGTTGATTAGCTTCATTTTCTCCAGTGGTATAATATAAATTCCGCCTATATACCACTAATATTAAAAACAAAAAGCTGAAGTTTATATGAGAAAAAAAGAGAAAAAAAGGAGAAAAAAAATTTTTTCTTTTTTTTTTCTCATATAAACTTCAGCTTTTTGTTTTTAAAATTAGTGGTATATAAGCGGAATTTACCTAAACTACTAAACTCACCCAATATAGTCAAAATCCGGTCAAGCATTTGAAGCACCGAACAATTTTATCGGGTGGTGTATTTTCAAAAATTAAAAAAATTCAAATTTCACCTCATCGTACCTAAAAAATCCAAAACACAGTAAATTTCTGTCCGAAGTCTCCTCTAATTTAGTTTATATATTGACTGCTGAATTAAGCATAGTTTAATATTTTTATAACTATGTGAGCTTAAAACCTCTTTGAATACATTCTAAAGTTCAGCGGGAAAAAAATCAAACACAAACTATTCTGTTTTCACTCTAAGATCAAAGTTAAGGTAATAAAAAGCAGTACGTCTGTCTCACTCTTAGGTGAAACGAGTAATGTGCTACAATGAGACAGATGTACTGGTTTTAGTTTGCTTTAGCGTTGTTCTTAGAGAGAAAACAGTTTAGATATTATTCTTTCCCTATTTTCGTCACTTTCGGTAATGTTATTACTTTAACCTTTCAAAACTCAGTTTACATAACATTGTTTCATAGTACAACCCGTCCATCCGCCTCCTTTCCTTTTTACTGGCAAAGTGGCCTATTTTATGGGATTATTGTACCATACTTCACTGTTGCAAGAACGTGCTGAGCAAGCATTGCCGTGTTATTCTCTGTCGGTTTAGCGTACGGAATTATACTCTTTCCTTCTTGCCCTCCCTGCCATCTACGATTCAATTTCCCCAAATCTCCCTGTAGTTACTTACATCTCTCTCAGATCCCTCCTCAGTACATTCAATCTAACAAGTTGAATCACCTTCCAGCATCCAGGATACTTCCATCTTATCCATTCTCCGCCTATATATTATAGCCTTCTTCAAACACACTCAAATGTAAATGAAGTCATCAATCGTAGTATTAATAATAATAATAATAATAATAATAATAATAATAATAATAAACTAAGTTGAACTTATCACTGTTTAGCCCATACGTCTGTCTTTCGAATTGGGTAAAAAGATCCGATTGATTTAGTTGCCATAGTTCCAAAATGATGCCAAATAATTAAGTTACACCATTATTTCTTAGCAATAAGTCAGACTTACCTGCATTTGTAATAATCATAGATTACCTGACTCAATTATATTTATAATTGAAGAGCTAAAAAAAGGTGGTACAATGATGAAAACCTAAACAGTGCATTTCTTGTGGTAGAAGTACTCTCAGTTGTGTGAAATGTCCAGAAAAACTTTTTTTTTCTTATATTTAAAAATTTAATTCTCTTCATCTAAAATACTTTTTTCATGAGCATACAACTGAAAGTGAAATAAAATGTTCAGCTGCTGTCATTTGTATAATTTGTTATGAGCCCTTCATTTGTACCTTGGATATGAATTCAAGTGAAGTGAATTATTATTCATCATTTGTTGATGCTTGGAAAAAAAAACATAATAGCAGATGAAGTTCTATTGTTACGAACTTCGTTTTGTGGCCTGCACGTTTCGGGCAGATAAAAATCTTTACTCCCTTTTTAATCCTATATAATATAGTTACCAAATACATCTAATTTTCTTTAGACTGGCTGACTATAAAAAAAATTATATAACCGTTCTGTTCGGAATGTTAATTGAGACGACAGTTGCTGGTATTTAAATTTCCTCTTCATTCGATACCGTAGTAGAGTCTGGTTAACATGTTTATACTGCAATATAATCCTTCAGTAGCCTATATGCAGTACTTGAAATTCGATTTTTTGTTCATTCTACCATTAAAAATAATTTAATGTTTATTCTACCAAAACGGCATTATTTTATGTGATTCGCTATTTTTAAAAGCCCTGGCAGTCACTTAAATGTCAGCTTATAGATCTTTAAATGTTCCCTGCTACGTTGGTTACTACAGGGAGCATTCCTGGGGTTAAAGGCGGCCGGTGTGTAAGGCTGACAACCTTACCACCTTCACGTGCCGAATGTCTAAATTCTGGGAGCCTCACATCCTGGAACTCTCTGGGCCTCCATGGCCTGTATAGTGAACACTTTATACTTACTTTTACAATGTGGACTTTACTTACTTTTATAATGTGGACCTATAAAGTAAAATTCATTGCTTATAATGAAATAAACACAATAGGCTATGTAATTTTTGTAAACAAAATTTTATACCTTTAAATAAATCCCTGGTACCATAGGTTTGCTCAAAATGACTTTAAATTGTTCACAGAAACTCTAGAACAGAGTATTAAAATGTATTCTTTTTTTTTTAATACAACATGTCTAATGGTCATATTGAGCCTTGAAAGATATAAACAATTGTATTGAAAAAGCCTGCGAGATTTTGTTGTTATTGATGAGTAGACTTTGGATTTTAGGTAAAAACCTATTTTAATCCTTAAGTGATATAAGTTATGGAGAAAAACTTGTGAATGTATGTTTCATAAGTGACTATGCCTAAAACTGATGCTTTTATAGGACCTAAAACAGCCTATTTTTACGTTAGAGTCTAATATTGCCTTTTTACTTGTTTTTCGTCTAAAGTTCTAAATAAGTTATTTTTGGTTATAATTCTAGCATTTATTTTCAGTTCGTACTAAATTTCTAGCTCGGAATGTGCAGTAGTACATGACACATTTGTGACGTGGTTAAATAGTAAGGAATGTTTCGTCTTCAGTAGAAAAATTCCTTGGATTCCTAAGAAAAAGTGGTGTTTTTCTCCCGACTCCCACATCCTGTAACATAAAAAAACTTAGTTCTCTGTATCACTGAGGGATACAAGGGGTTGAATATGCTAGTGTGCGTAGCTTCTGGGCGCAGGGATTAGGTTTTCACTGTTATGGTAGTAATATAGGCCCTAGTAATAGGTCTATATAATTCTGTGTACCATAGGCTTATATCTGTGTTTTATCATGATTATTAATTAATGGTGACTACAATAAATATAATATTCTGCATTGCAATTGAGATATTTCAGGAAATTGGCAACTTAACGATTTTATAAGAGACTATTTTACGATTTTTAGAACCTATTTTCCAATTTTTAGAGCCTATTTTAGGTGCCTAAAACAGCATTTTTAGCGACCTAAGAGTCCGAAGTCTATTGATGAGATATATTATGTATTGGTGATCCGAATTGTTGACTCCGGCACCAATGACTGGAAGCTAATAATTTCACCAGCGTCCCCTTAACTACTATATTTTCTTGGAACTGGAATGATCTACTTATAATTCGCTAATTTTTGCATGTGACATGATTTATGTGTTAAGTGTACAAAGAGATTCTGGTATACAGTGGGTAGTCTGAAAGTTGAATGTAAAGTAACATTAAATGAACCCTGAAGGATTTTATCGTTCCTGGAGGTGTTGCCCCGAATTTGGAGAATTGGTACAGAAAATGGTACGCTTGTAAACCTATAGCCTATTCCGATTTCCTTAACCTCTTAGGAATGTCCCCGGTAGGCCTATAATTTCTGATAGAGGCTGAGTTAATTCCATGGTCACAAGAATAATTCGAAAAGTCCCAACGTCCTTATCAAAAATCGAACCCATTTTGTAGCACAGTGTCCTTCGTTAAAAGGTGTAAAATATAAGTCTAAATATTAGTTTAACAGTAGCAAACTGTAACCTTACTAATATAAACCCTACTTCAATATTTATTAAATAACTAATTTATATCCTAAACTGTAGGGAAATATTTCTGACTCTTCTTTTCTCTCTGTTCCAGGTGAGTTATTGAATTTGGAGTTTGAGATATTCCTTGAACAGCCGGAATAAGGTAATACATTTCCATCAATACACTCGATCGTGTTCAGCAGTAAATAAATATCGAAGAAATTTCAATGAAATGAAAGCAAGTGTATCGGTAATCGTATAAGAGCTGATACGCCAGGAAATTGATTTAGAAATTGATGGTACAAATCATATCTCCGCTGTGTTCTCAGGCTTGTATTCCAGTTCTTGTTTAATATTACGTGGCATGTTAAATTAGATTGCGTTTCTTACAAATTCGTCATTTCCGACGAATTGCTATGTATAGAAGAATCATTTCGTAACTCTACATTCTGAATGTCTGAGGACTGCTTTACTTTAATATCACTAAATGAATTGCTTAATATCCTATGTGCTCTTTTTTCACCGTAATAAAATACGAGTACATTAGTTTTAATGTGGGTATAGAAACGAGTTACAGGACGTTTTCTATTTGTAACTGTACTGTTAGCGACAAACAATAAATGGTACAGTAGTATTCTAGGTATTATCCTACTTTGTGTTGTAGACTGTTATAAAATAAAACAGTTTATTTCAAAATCAGCTTGTTTTAATCTTGTTGTGGGAGACCTAGTTTCTCACACAGTATATAAATCCATGCCAGGCCGAAAATAGACCAATTAACCCATTGATTATTGTGCCCATGGTTTATTCCTTGTAGGAATACCTTATTCTCTAATTTGAGATGCAAGTAAATTTTTCTTGTAATTTCTTTTCCGTTATTTTATTACAAATTTAAGACAAACTCATGTATTCCTAGGTGAAATTATGAATTAAGGGTTAAATAGGTACATTGTTAACTATTTACTACGTACAGTAATTTTTATGTGACTATTTTTCTCAAATACTTATTTTATTTAATCGGACTGTAACGGTGAACACTGGATAATACTTACAACATATAAATCCAAATTAAAAGACGACAGATGAAATTAATTTCATTGTTAGGTTTAATAATCACTAGAAAAGGTAGAAATAAGAGTGTTCAAGAGAAATTTAATGCCCATAATATAGAAGATATTCAGACTAATAACACCCTAGAATTCCTCTATCGACATAAGCAGTGAGATCGTCCTAAAGGACATCGCAACAGAAGAAGACTTGAACGAAATTAATCAAATAAAACAACACCTCGAAGTAACATTTTCTAATTGAACGTTATCCTAAATTTTCATGATTATCTATTCCGTAACTTCTATGTTATTAATATTTCCGATTGACAGTCGATAGACAATCAGGCATGAATCGTTGCAAATCCTCCAAGTCACCAAAAAATATTTATTTCTACTTTTTTCAGTTGAATCCATGTAGTTTATTATTAACGTTATTATTATTTTGGGCCATTCTTTTTTTCCTTTTTAAAATTTATTTTTAACATTATAAGAAGCATGGTCCCCGTTTTTTTCTCTCTACTTCAATTCTGTAGTGGAAGTATTACACACATTTTCAACCACGGTCCGCTTATATCACAAGATAAATTCATAAAACGGAATTATTACTCGGCTCGGTGGGACGATGTCCTTGTGCATACTATACCTCCCACAGTTTCGTTTGCTTTTCAACGAGGAACTCTCCTTTTCTCTCTGTGCAAAAAAATGTCCAACAATCTACTTCATTTCTAATGAGCAAACACATAATTCACTTATTAATTACTTCCGACTACAGTACTGCAAAGTGCAAAATGTTCCGTTTTATCAACTTCAAAGAGGAATGGGGATTTAACATTTCAGTCATCCCTACCACTAAAACAAAACTGAGTTATATTGAATACTTAGTTCATTTAAAATTGTCAAGTGAATTATGTTGTAGACCGAGTAGTTAGAACTTTGTCTACCCGCACCGTAGGTACGTCTACTACAGATAGAGATAATATTGAGGTGATAACATAAACTGAATCTTTGATCACAATAAACAGCATTTTTCAATGTAGTAGTAGTAGTATCTAATGCCCAGACACTTGGATGGTCTCCATTCATCATTTCAATGTATCAGTATTAATCCATTTGGGACTTCATAAAAGTGATAACATTACCTTAAATTCAGCATTTATATACTTTCTGAGATCCCCAAATACAAATATAGGTAGAACTAAAAATCGTATAAAAAATTTTATATTCCGGATTTATACCTTCTGAAGATTTGATATGAAGATTGGCAACAACAATTTGTTCATTTGCTATCACTTTACGTAAGCAAATTTCATTTTCGCGATTTTCTGGAAAAGGGCTATAAAGGTTTTGATTAAATTGTTTACCCTCTTATTAGAATCTTTTTTCCACACAGAAATTATTTTGAGGGTAGTTATAAGCATGTCATCATCAACCTTGTCTTGCATAGTGAATCTTTTCTTGAAGTTGAAACAACTGAATACGCATTCCCTGCAATACGGCCTCTTTTTCTATATCAGAATATGACGTGAGAAAGTTGTTTTTCCCTTGCTTAAAGTAGAGGAAGTTATTTGAGTGCAATTTATCAGATTTTTTTATGTGAAATGTTTTTATTGACCGACTGAGTTGATAAAGACGATAACGTAGAGGACTCACATTGAGGTTGTGGGCCCCAATTCCGGAGCCGACCAATTTGGCTACATCGTAATTGATTATCAAACGCCTGGATTGAATCATGACTTTGATTGGAGGATACGTTAGAATTAATTAACGGAATTTAAGGAATGAGAAGACCTAATTTTCCAGGAAATTAGGACTATGTACTCCTATGGGGTGCCAATTCGCTATGTATTCAAACTTTTTCCAGCGCGCAGATTTGTTTTGTGATATCATCATGATGACAAGTCCAGAGAGTGTACCACACACAAGCTGAGAGGTCAAGGACAAAAAAGTGCACTTTTTTAAAGAAATTGTGATTTCGTCAATTAAAATTCCGGCTCTAATTCTTTCAATCCATACCTATTGTGTTTATGTGTCGTTTATTTTCTGTATTTAATAAACGGGACTCATTTAGCCTTTAGTTAAATCGAGGGAATAATGTCTGATATAAAAGTAGGACTACATTAATTCAGTGATATATATATATATATATATTGATTTGCGTGATAATTTGCACATATACAAATCATACACTAGTACACAAGGTTTTGCACATGAAATATTGAGGTTGTGATGATAAAAAGAGCCTAACAGAAAATTATCTGCTAAGCACTTCTAGCTTCCAGTTCTGTTAACAAATGTATTTCACTTATCAATTATCATTATATATATATATATATTCATAATTAGTAATATGCATAATTCGTCTTTCTTTGTGAAATAAATGTATTGATGCATTCATCAAACTTAAATATCCTTCTATCAAGTTAACATATTATGCGTGATTCTGTTAAAGTAATTCTGTCAACGGGAAACGTTTACCAGGTTCTGTGAAATTATTTTATCAATCAAGACCTGATTAAAGCTAAAGTATGTAGGCTTGTTATAAAATCACTTAGTGTTCTACAGGTTAAAGATGGAATTTAAAGGGAAAGTGCATTAGATATATTTCTTGGGCCTCCTTACATAATGTTGTTGACTTTTGCTGTTTTCAGTGAAATTTTTAATTCTTATCTCTCTTATTCTCTTTACTCTCTCCTATTCTCTTTACTTCTTACCTTACATTGGTCAGTATCCTAACTTTTTTACTTTTTATTATACCTATTTCATATTTGTGTTATTGTAAGTACATGATGTATTGCTAGTATAGTCATGAACATTGTAATTGGGTGTATACCTGTAATGTTCTTTCTTGATTAAATAAATACATAAATAAATTTTCACAGAACCACATGGAGATAAAGAGTTTAAGGCAAACTCGGATCTATTTGAACAACTGAAATAGGAATTATATAACTCGTATATTGCACATCCCTCGCTTTTACTATCCGTTGCTGTGTCCCAACTATACGATTCGCAAAGTAATTTTTCCAAACTTAGTATTGCGTCTTCCAAACCAGACGACGCTGAAACTTATGACTAGAAACACCGCATAGCAAATTTGTAAAGGTAAAACGGTAGGTGAAATCATGCATGGCACAGGGCATCGAGAACCCCTGCAAGTTACGACTAGAAAACCCGCATAGCATATTTGTAAAGGAGGAGTAGGAGTAGTAATAGGGGGTCTTGAGATAATCGACGCCTAGCGTAGCGACGCCCCAACTCCGTCTTAAACTAATTTCAGTTAGGCCATCTTGACCATCTTGGTTGTCATATGACACCAACCCCACCCCTCTATCATCCCCCTATCAAAAGTTATACCAAGAATAAGATTTGGTCGATAAAACAGATATCTGCAATACTAACCTTGAAACAAAACATTAATGAGCCCATTGAAGCTCTCTTGACCATATTGGCTACCATATGAAACCACCCTCAACCCTCTATCATTCCCATAACCAAAGTTATGGCTAGTCATGGCTCCGCACTGTGCTGATTCCATTACAACGTTACTCCAAGCCTTTTGGAACATCTTGGTTTTTTCTTGTACCTATATATATTACAAACAATTTTTTTGAATGGGCGGTGGTTTCGTACTTAGGGAGGCATGAAAAGTAAAGATGTGAAATAATTATTTTTCGACAGTCGTGACATGGTATCGATTGCAATAGGTAGATTTTTCAAAACTACCTAAAAAAGGTAAAGCGATCCCTGTATGGCCCGTGGAGACGCGGGAATTGAGGCTTTCAGATTGAGAATTTTGTTAGTTCTACGAACCGGCCGCTTTTATTCACAGGAATACTCCTGGTACTCATTTCTGTTCGTGGCTGAGTCGACCCTAGGGCAATAGTGCCACCATCAGAATTAGGTCAATAGAAAAATCTTACAGACCTCATAGGGAATCGAACCTATGTTTTAAGTTTTTCTTGTCCGACAATACTATAATATTCTAATGACATACAAGTAACCTAAGATAACGTATCTTAAAGTGTGTTAAGTATCTTGAGAAACTCTGATAAGCATAAGTGAAGGAATATGTGGGTAGTGTTATTTGTCAACTGTATTTCAACTTCAAGCCGTGTATGAACACTGTAAAACAATATGTTGGCATTATAACTGATTTGCATTTGTTAATATTTTTAATAATATATTATCACAAAATAGGCACTAAATTAGTTATTAAATTAGGTCAACCCATTTGGTTCAATTTCAATAGGCTTCTTCCCATGGACGTCATAAATGCGTATACCAAGTTTCATGAAAATCCGATAAAGCGTATTTGAGTTATCGCGCATACAGAAAGACGGACGGACGGACAGACAGACAGACGAACAGACATTTTCCCGTTCCCCACACAATCTCATAAAGTACCATTCTGGCACTTAAAAATAAATGCCTCAAGTTTCAGGCTCTAACGATTACATATTTTCCAGTAAGAAGTACTTAGCTACTTAAAACAAAGGCATATTTAGAATTATGGCAAATCTTAGAAGATCGGTAAATTAGTTGATTTGATGAATAGGTATATTTTCAGGTTTATAATTATCGCTTGGGGTCATAATGCGCTTGAAAAATCGACAAAAGGGAAAAAATGTACAGTACATCACAGCCAAAGAAAATCCGTTGTAATGGAGTTACGCTATATTTCTTTTATTGGGGTATCGCCTGGTGTTTATGCTTCACGCAGTACACAAGTGGCGGAGAAGTGCTCGAATCAGCTTTGGCAGGGGAAATACAGAAAACTAAATTAGATGCAGTTCCATCACTTGCAGGGATGGCTTTGAAAATATGGAAAACGCACTGGCTTCGGCCGGGTAATAGTTTAGGTAGCCCAATAGTTCGGACAAGTTCGTTAATGAGCAAAATTGGCCCAAGGGGGGTCGGGGTTGAAATTTTGAAAAAATTATATCTCGGCCCCTATGAAGTATAGAGGGAAACTTTGATTGAATAAATTAGAGTACTCCCTACGGAGTTCACAGTGACACCAACGATTCGGGGGTTTTGGGAGTACGAGTGGGGGTGGGGGATGGAAATTCAAAATGTTAGAAACCACGTTTTGTGGGGTATCGCTGAAAACCTCTTGATGAGTACTCTACAAATCAGTAACTAGTTTCTCGATAGTTCTTATAAAAGGCGAGATTTGAATGTTTGAAAAAGTGCTCTTTCCTCTTTTTTGCAGTTATTATTGCGGGTTTATTACTACTAGTAGGTGAAATCGTGCATGGCATGGGGAATAGGAACGCCTACAACTTATTTAATTGTAATTTTATTTCTATCAAGTTAATGTATTATGTCACATTATGTGTTATTTAAAATCTATGCGTGGTATGAAAAACGAAAGGTATATCCTTAATCTACATAAAAATTTGGTATAGAAAAGTATAATTTTATCTCATATTATAATAATGCCACTGCCACTGAGTAGTATAAAATTATAAAACTCTAGGGTTACCAACTTTGAATACTTCACATATTCTCCCTACACAGTGAACTGTTGTAAATCTAATCCTATGAGCAAAGTAAATTATTTTATAATGTGTATCATACACTATTTTAGATATCCATTAATATTTCTGAAATATTGATAAAAATTCGATATTTTAATATTTAATTCATCTGTATTTGTACTCGTTTGTTAGGTTATGCGTGTATATCAGTAGACCAAGCTCATGTAATTACTAGGGGGCGGATTTCTATGACCTAAAAAATAGGATGTATGCATGCATTTATGACCTAAAAAACATTAAAATATGACCAAAAATTTTAAAATATGACTTTACCACTTACAGATTGTGTATATTTTTTAAAAGTTTAATTACAATACATTTTATTAAAATATAGTGTTAATTATTTAAAATGTCTGAAAATTCTCAAAAAGTATCTTTATAATGCAAAATTTACAAAATATGATATGAAACTTCAAAATTTCTTTAATATGCACACAAATATGCCAAAAATATGACCTAAATATGCATATTCATACTAAATATGCTACAATTGTTGAAAATTTCCTAAATATGCAGTTACATTCACAATAAAAGCCGTTCCATTTTCACCAGGACGCTTGGAATCAGGTTTAAATTAGTCGGAAACCTGAAATAATGCAAAGGGGAAAAAATGACATGTCATAGAAATCCGCCACTTGTGATTACTGATGTGTGACTGTTTATTCAGTTGGTGAGTTTATGTGCTAAGAATAAACAAGTGAGCATCACACTATCAAAGATACGAAATAGATCAAAAGAATCTAATTCATAATCTATAATATGTCTATAAATTAATATTGACGACTGTCTAAAAAAAAATAGTGTATAACACTCATCTTCAAAGCAATTTTATTCTGCTCGCAGGATTGCTCAATTTCCTATGTTTGATTTGAAATCATTCCTACTCGCTGAATAAAATCTCGCTGTTAGCAGTTGTACAATAAATAACTATTCATTCTTTTGTTGCCCGTAGTAACAAGAATACTATAACCTAGATATTGTTGTGAAATGTAGTCAGTTTACCACAGTCGTAATGAACACACCAAAATCAATTAGAGCGAGGTGGTGTAGGGTAATAGGGAAGAGTTCAAATCAAATTTCGTGACCACGGAAATTTACCAGTAAACTCTTCTAATAACTCATTCGTGCAGCATTTGCTTGTATTGTTCTGCTATTCCTCAATGTTTCCTGCATTTTGGCCTTTGAGATCGAGGAAACCATGCAAACCCGAAGTTATTATTATTATTATTATTATTATTATTATTATTATTACTATTATTTCACGGTAAAAGCATTGAACACAAAGATCGACCCTGATGCTTTCCGTTCTAGATACTTGTTAGTTTTATGAAAATAAAATAAATAAAATTTAATTGTCTCTATGATTTACTTTTTTCTGTGCTAACCTTTAACCCGTATATGTGAGAAAGTTTGTGCAACGTATTTTTGCACCATTTATTTACTTCATCTTACCTCATTCAAATGATTTACTAGTGTATTGTTATATAATATTCCTTCTGTTATGGTCTGTTACCGCAGAATCCAAACATAACGTGCATTTCACATAGTTCATCCATTTCTGTGATTTCCTATCTTAAGGTATTTTATAAGCCATTCCTCGGTATTTTATGCATCCTGCATGAAGGATTACGTGTTTTTTGTAGAAGCAACTAGATCAGTGTACCAGCTGCTGCTTCACCGCTCTTGGCAAATATACCAGCGGTGAACTCATCTCAGTCGATATCGACGTTACACATAGATATTTCAAAATCATAAAGAGTGCAAGACCGCGAAATTTTGGGAAATAGGCCTAATGGGAAGAAAATATACTTTGATGTCCACGTATGGTTATGTAAAATATGATGTTCGAAAGCTTAACTTGAAAATATATGAAAGCACAGAAAACATTCCGACGGTTAAATAGTAAAATAGTATTGCATTTACTTAGCGAACATGGAGAATACAAATCTATCTGAATATGTTTACTTACTGTCATGAAAGCAGGAAGTAAGATTGATTTGAGTCTCAAGGTCAGTAGACCTAAAAGGTGAGATCTTTTTGGACTGAGATCGTATTCAAGGCCATCAAGACACTACCATGAAGACACATGAAGACAAAATTAATTTAAATCGATTACCGGTAGTTATTCTAAACGTATTATCATAAATATTCTAAAATAATAAAATCTCCTAATATGAAATACTAAAATGCAGTAACTTCCATACTCCAATGCAGTTAAATAATAGTAAAACAAACTGCACATTAAAAAGTTTTCTTGAAAATGTTTGATTGCTTTTAACAGAACTTTCTAAATACAGTCGAAGTTTTTAAGTGAGATGACGGCATTTCAAATAATTTACTGCTGTATCTATTCACGCCCATAAACTTAATTAAATTACTATTTTCCCCAGAGGTGATTCGAGAGTTTCTATAAGCAGGCTTGTTTTAGTAACTTCATATTCATTTCACTGGCTGCAAGCAGCTCCACTTCTATATAAGTACAAGACTAGGCTCATAATAGAATCTTCCAACTGACAATTACGATGCGATTAACTAGTTCTGTCATGGGAAATATTAGGTAATTGAAATCACTGACGAACAATTACGTCCAAAATTACCTCCTTCAAGCTACAGATCTTGATTCGACGTTCATGATTTTACTGAAACGTCTTTCGAGATGTTACTTTACCTATAGACTACCTCAAGTACGACCAGCGGTAAAATACTACAGTATAAGATCCACTGTTGACTGGTATTCTGATATCCTCGATTTTAATTTGTTCGATATTGCACATTGGGAAACTAGTTATTTTAAATGTATTTAGGATTGTAGAAGATAAAGTTGTTTCAAATAAGGCGAAAGTCTTATATCGCACCTTTACTTTGAGTAATGTGTTGTGAAGACTATTCAACTCATACGCCGTGTGTTTGATATTGACCAATAACGTTTAGCAATTCCTCGGATATAGACCAATCACGGCCGTTTATCTTGCAATATTCTTGTAGGAATCGCGAGGATGGTGTCTTATCGTGATAAAACCATCTGGCCGTTACTGGAGACGCAAGTATCAGTGTGCAGTGATTAATAGTCAGATGCTGCCACTAAGCGGCACGAAAACAGATTATTTTATACAACATAACTTGTTTGGAAATTGAAATAATAGAAATGTACATTGATTAAGAACACAATTTCGATTTGGTGCAAGCCAGTTCGTGTGCTTTTATTCTGTTCTGCTGTTAGCTTAACTGGATGATGTTAACTATGTCTTATATGCACTGGTGGTAGCACTGATTACACCAAGGCAGCTCGAATCGATTCATGGATGGTTGATTCACAGTATGCCGTGATCTCGCAGCTGTTAGTTTTATTTTTGTAGAACAAAGCACGAAAGTAATTATTATTTGTATAATCTGTTTGATTTTTATTCATGGAATAGTCTTAATAAATCCAACTCGAGTTGACGAGTTGCCTCAGATAAATTCGCTCCTGCTGCGCAGTCGCGAATCTATCGATAAACTCGTCAACCTATGATAAACATCTTAAATTAATTATATTCAATATAGTCTATAAAAGTTCTTGGCAAATATTAATGTGCAATGAATGCAATCTGCAAATTCGCCTTAGCGAACTGGAATCCCAAAGAAGTAGTTCTGTAATGATCTGTCTGTAACAATTAATTATTGTTTTACTATGTTTTAATTTGATCAGAAAAATCTGCAGCTTGACCAAATGACAAGGGAACTAAATATTCTCCACTAATGTCGTGTTGACGGCTTTCGTTTTGCAAATGAGTTTTCATGTTGAGAAAAAGGAATAGTATATTTTAATTCTGTTACGTATTCGTGTCACTAAATGCCTGTTCCGATTTACAATTAAACAAATACGTTACCCAACAATTACTACGTTTTCATGGAGAATTCAAACCAATATCAGTACGATTCCATTCCGATACGATGAAATTTTCGGTACATAATTGAAAACGATGTTTCCAAGAGAATTTAAAGAACGCGGTAGACCCGCATCAGACGATCAACGAAACGATTCGTGCCACACACATGAGGTCCAATGAAAAGAGCTCTTAGCGCATTAAGATCGAATTGCTGTGAGATGTATTTCAATTCAGTGTCGTATCATCTTCAGTCAATTGGTCCTATTAAATTTTAATATTTTCAATTAAAGAAACAATAAATCAAATGTTTGATAAGGGTTCACATGTGTAGTTGTGAGTGAATTTAGTACTTTCCTTATACCGGGGAGTTTAGTCCTTACTGGAACTACTTGCTCTGGGAGCTAAAAGGCTACTACATTAGCTTGGCGTTTGACTTTGTCTTATGGTTCTAGGTTCATGTACTTCGTCTTCAGCATAACCCTTCATTCATGATTACTATGGGTAGATAGTGGCACCAAGCTGGTTCTTTCTTACGATTACACTTGACAATTTAAAAAACCCACTATCGGAAATGAAATTTATCGAAATAAACTTTTAAAACTTTTGTTTGTCGTAATTTCAACGTTATTCTCAACTATATCATTCTAAGGATAGTTTACACGATGACAATAGATTTGGTAACACCTTTCGTGATTTCGTGAAACTAATTACACCCATTTTCTTCGAAACTAATTCTGAAGTTCAAGTTATTAAAATCTCATATAAACGTTTGAAACACGTATGAATCCAGGCATTTCACAGTTTTCTTACTTCCCATTTCATTTAACAAAACGCGAACACGCTAAATAAGCGTATAACCTAAAAATTACTATTATAGTTTCGTGAAAAGTTGGAATCAGCCGAAACTGCCCAGCATTTTCACCAGTACACCTCGCGTTTGTGCATTCAAGTAAAAAAAATGTTGCGAAACTTAGTTACGAAACCTGATTTCGCCATGTAAACTACCCTAAACAAATTGTGTATTTCGAATCGTGAATAGAATACAGTATTCTGTTTTCTTTACGTAATGGACGTTACTTTACAAGTATGCAAACCTTTATTTATGAGCTCGAATATCCGACCTGTTTGTCCGATTACCCCAATGGTTCAATCATTACCCCCAAAATTGTGCCTCACATGGGGGCCATAAAATTATACTGCTCTCTAGAAAGAGAATTTCTGTGGGGTTATGTGACATAACGAGGATCAGGAAACTTGCTGCCTCGATTGTACAGTAACGGGAAGGGGAGCGAGCTCATCGAAGCAGTTCTCAAAGTGATACAGAATGGTGGAAAAAGAACAGAAGCAGCGAGCGTACCAAGCCCTCAGGCTGTTACAGGAAAAACTTGTCATTTGCAGACACAGAAACACGGGAGCTGATAACATTTGGATGATCCCAGTGCTGAATTTGCTTTCGGTTCTCCTCTCTAAAAGCGTTCCTTTTTAACTCTAAGAGTAGCATTTCCTACCGGCAAAACGAATTTATTTCTGTTTCCTATCATTTCATTGTGGATAATACTTTTTAAAGCACTAGAATAAATGTAGTTCCCTTCTTGTCTACAGACACAAGCTGGAAGGGAAATGAAGGTATGTATTGTTTCAAGTGACAGAGTGAAATTGCAAATTGAACGTACATCCAAGACATATTTTATAATGAAAACTCTGCTCTTTGAAATGTCTTTTGGTTTTGCCTTTTTTTGTGCAGTGTTCATTTCTATGGCGACCATTCAGCAAGACAAGAGTGAAGCTCACAATTGAAGACAGTTTTGCTGAATAGCTACTCCGCTTATCAATGAAATTAAAGTGCAACAGCAACACCCACGTGTACATTTCTGCGTGAGAACACCACAACTGCATTCAAGCGATACCGGCTTTAAGTCAAATAAAAGATTGTGGCTTTTTTTTTTTCAATACTCGTTGCTTATTTTTAGTTTTCTTTTCTTTTCCTTCTTCTGTTTATTTATTTTTTCTTTTTTTCATTACATGTGTTACTCAAACCGTGCTTATTTCATTCATTCTCCCTCCTTCTGGTTTTTCCCAAATAGAGCACTATGCCTAACTCTGGAGCTAGGCCTATAGGTAGAGGTTTTTTGTTTGTTAATAAGCTAAAAAACGAAAAGTTGTATTTCAGGGTTAAGATATATTTTCTTAACGGTAGAAATTATTTGGGAGTAAAATTCAATCACGAAATAACACTAATTTAATAAATAAGACCACAAAAGTGATAATCAGCTAAATAAAACCTACTTATTATTATTCTTTTCTTCCATTTTTTATTCCACACCCGTAGTGTATCGTTTGATCCTTTTGGGAAAAGCGGGTTGCCATAACTCTTACCCTTTGGTGTAGCATAATTCAAGGTTTAAAAAATTAAAGTAGGTTATTTTCCAAACGTTATTTTGTAATAGGCCTATAGGCATGTTCAAAATTGATTTACCATTTTAAAACACAAGATCTTTAAACTTTTGATATGATTCCTTTATATTACTGTAAATTATAATAGTGACATAGTTAGCAACATATTTTCTGCCATCCCGGATGGCAAAACAGGTAAACTCTTTAATTTTTTTAAATTTTTTGTTACTGGTTTCCGAGGAGTGGGAAATGTCTTTTATTCAGTTTTCCCAAGTGCATGTTTTGAGCTATATACATGAATCTCAGATAATAATTTTTCGGGGTAAGGTATTACTATCAGTGATTTCTCTAAAGTGAGGTGCAGTCAGTGATGGGAAGTAATTGAGTAAAAGTAATCGGATTACAGTAACAATTCCTCTTTTGGTTCCATTTACTTATAATCAATACTTTTTTTAAATGTAATTTTTACTTGTAATTTACTTCTGGAAATAAAATTGTAATTGTTACAATTTAGTACTCGTTAGTATTATTATCGTTCTTGCTTGCTATATCGTCATCACTACTGTTTTTGCAACTAATATCCAAATTAGAGTTAATATTAACAAAAAGTTACTCAATGTTTCCGAAAATATTCTCATTGTTATGTTTTTTTGTTTGTTCATTAATAATTTGGGCTTGTGCCCAAAACAAACCAAAACCAAGGAATTTTTAGGTACTGCCATTTTGTAAAGTAATTGTAAATGTAATTGTAATTTTACTGATAACTTTTTGAGGAAGTAATTTGTAATTGTAATTAAGCAAAACGTCTCTCAGGTAATTCAGCCCTATTACTTTCTTTTTGTACTTTTCCCATCACTGGGTGCAGTAAAATGATAATGCCATTAAAATAAGCATTATATTATGTTATACATGCATAACGCCTTACATTTTCAGCTCCTCTGACAAATAAAAACATAAAACACCACCTTTTGATTTTTAAAACAACAAATCTTGTGAAAAACATGACTATTTTCAAGCACTTCAAGTTATAGGTATCCGTTGAAATGGAAAGAATGACATATGGGTGAAATAGTCATAAAACGCAGGCTTCAGTGGCAGTCTGAGCAGTGCTTCAACTTTGTAATGTTATGTTTTAATGCGAGAGTGTTGGCGGGGTTTAGAACACAATAAGGGCTTTATTGACGGCACTCTCGTAAACAAATATTCACTGCTGGGAAACGCGTGTTTGTATGTTTCCCTGGCCAGCAATTCAGTGGCAGCTTGCAATAACTACAATATTATAATGCCATTGTTCTCCACAATGCGAAAACAAAACTTAACACACAACCTCAAAATAGACTTCCTACACCTGCGGTTGGGGGAACTCACATGTATTGTGACTTCATGAGCAACTGTGTACAACTCGTTAAAGTATTGGATGTGTGAATCCATGCTCAGCTTTCCTGTTTGAGAAATATTAATAACATGTCAACGAGATTTTATTGGGATAATTATTTGCTACGGATTATTGCGTTATACTTAATAAATTTATCTTCAATATTGCACAGTAATACTCTTTGGGAATATGAAGATTGAAAGAAAAAAGAAACTAGAATTATTGTACAGGGAAAATTCTGTTCCGAGCAGGAATTGAAAGCTAGATTTCAGTAGGCTATATTCCCCTGATGCAAAAACCACTTGGCTACTCAAGAACATATTAATTCCTTTTCCAAATATTTCTCCACGCCCCATAGATCTCAATACTAATGCATAAAATGTATTAAAGAATGCTTTAACTCTAGCAATAATTGTATTATGATTTGTAAGTTATAGGAAGGCTCTATTGGTATATATTTAATAGCAAATTTTAAGTTATATCTCACTGGGGAGAATCATTTTATAGTAGACCAAAGAAATTTAGTCCTGGAAGTGGGTAGGTCCTGGGAACGAGACAAAGTTTTAATCACCTAAAATCTGGGTTTGATTCCAATTATAAGGGAAACTTTCTTCTTTAAAATAATAAATATGAGTTAACCTTGAAATCTGCCATAGGCCTTTTATGTTGTCTTCTTAGAGTATTTTTGCCGATAGTCTATTCACTGTGTAAACCACTCACACAAGATTTTATTTATCACTGCAAAATAATCCTATAACCGGCATTTGAACTGCACATTTTATTCATTTTATTATGAATCATAGTTTTCATTAACTTACTTCTAACTCACCTTCTGAATTTGACCCCATAATCAGAAGTTGCATTGCAAAGACTTGTTTGAGAATGCCTGCAATAAATTTGACTTCAATCTTTTTTCAATCTAAAACGATAGTCGAAATTGTATCACAATATATTTATCTTTGTTTGATTTAATTATATTGTTTTGCCATGAATTTTAGTTCGTAGGACTCAAAACGTTTTCAACCAACTGATTTTTCCGTTCTCGTAACCCTGGAAATAATAATGTGACGTATTTATTTTCATTGTTTCAGGATATGTAGGCTACATACGTAACTATGGTTTATGGTACCGATATATATAGAGATTAATCTTGTATAGTAGTTTCTCATGCTTCCAATCGGGTGAGTAGGCTTGATTCCGAGCTTTCGGATGTTTCCTTAGCTGCCATCTTCTGGGAGAAGGAAAAGGTCTGTGTTTTATAGGAGAGACAAGGAATGCTAGGTGAAATGGGGCCATTAGGAAAATCAGGAAGTGAAACAAGTAGGCAGAGAACTGTGATTGGCTGGGAATCAGTATGGGATGTGTACACAGAGTCACTATGGATTCCTACAAAATTGTAATAAGTAAAAAAGTGAGAAATTGAGATAGCCTATGTGAATTACTAGAATATCTGAGAAATGTAGACATGTTAGTTCTTACAATCTTATATTTTGGTAGCACAGTTTAGATTATATTTCGCCCATGCGTATGTCATGTATTCAAATTTTTTGAGTTGCTAAAGAGAATGCAAACAAACATGTAGTGAAACTACGTTAGAAAATAATTTATTTAGAAAAAAAAGAAGACATTGAAGAAAGAAATATTTCTACAAGAGGGGATGAATGAATGTCCATGTGAACAAATCACAAGATTTGATTGTGAAAAACAGTCCTACAGGAAATAAAATATATTATTTATTTATTTATTTCAAACGATGTTTTGACCAAGGATTTAGTGACTAGCTCTTTGACAATGCTATAAAAGGTAAAATTTTTAATTACACCAACCTGTAAAAGGTTGCTTCTGTGTTAAATGGGAGGCAAAAAAGTGTCTTTGTTATAATTTACATATTTTGTCCTCGTAGGAATTGACATATATAGGCTATTTGTAGGAATTCACATATCAAAATCCTAGACGGCAAAATTTTGTAGGAATTCATCTAACCCGGTGTTAGCGGTTTTTTCCACGGCCAATTCCCTGTTTGGGAGAGAGGCAATACAAGCTGCCAGGCCAAGCTAATCTTTTAACGGAATATTTTATATTGCAAGATCTTTGGGTAGGAATATAGAATAATTATACCCCTGACTGGATATTTTTATCTGGTCTGTATGCTTGTAGTTTATTTTTGTATAGCTAAGAGAGCGAGGAAATAATCGCTTAGTTTCCTAGCATGCAGCATCTATAGCGTTGCTGGTAAAACACAGCGCATGTTTCTTTCCATTAGCGTTCTGAAGATTGTAATGTTGTCATGGATAAGGTTGAGCTTGTAAACGCAACGTTATATCTCTTTGACGTGATGGTAGTTATGCGAGGAAAACTAATATGTTTCAGAGGTGTGATGAAAATTAAACTAACGCTCTCACATGGACGTGGTTTAATGATATTTGGGGTCTTGCTTTTCAACCCCAATTTACTCTGTCATACCTTACAACAGGGAAGCAGTCGAGTGTTGAGATTTTAATTAAATACATCTACCAGTTAATACAGCGGGTCATCATCCAAGTCATATTTCGTTGTTGAGAAGCTACCCGCATCCTGATGCTTAGTTTGTAGCAGGTGCTATATGTCTGTACGTCCCAATTATACTAGGAGTTCATGCCTTCTGTATACCGTACAGCTCTTGCCATCAGTTAAATGGAATTGGATAAATAATATGTTATAAACATTTACAGAGATGCATCTTTTTTTAGGGTTACCAGACGTCCGGACTTTGCCGTACATGTCCTGCTTTTTATGTCTTTATCTGATGTACAGCCAGATACTGTAGAAAATCAAACACTGCCCTGCTTTTTAATGATACTGGACTTATTAATACAAATTTCCGTGCGAGACATGTTTTTACATAAGTGACGTTTTACAGTTCTTTATATGTAGATTTTGAATTCACGTAGAGCCATGACCGCGTACGACCAAATAAAATGATGTTTTAACCTTGGTATACCTGATCTAGTAGGCGATGTTTCGATCACAAGGTATGGATGCAGGATCAATAATCGATTAATGTATTTCAGGAACTTTTTGTTTTCTCTAAGCATACGAGTTGCAGATTCATGAGGTAACTTTTCTATTACACCACATTTAACGATATTTACATTAATTTTAGCCTATAATATATATTCTTAAAATGAGTGACATGTCCGGTTTTTTTTGCGGAAAATCAGTTTTTTTTAAAGAAAATGTCCTGATTTTCATTTTTACATCTGGTAATCCTACTTTTCCATTATATCCCTTGCCTGCTTAATCTCAAAAATAAAATTGTAGAAGTTTGCGTATGTTTCTTCCCTTCTTTAAAATTAAGAAAAATTATCAATTTTTTATTAAATGATTACCGTTTGTATGATTTCACCTATCAGCTTTCGTGTATGTTTAGAAGTTTGCATATGTTTCTTCCCTTCTTTAAAATTAAGAAAAATTATCCATTTTAGATTAAATGATTACCGTTTGTAAGAATTCACCTTGCTTTCGTGTATGTTTTGTCTATTGGTTTGTAACGGTTTCATCCATGCCCAAACGGTTTCATCTAAGTATTTTCGTATTTCACATTTCCCGGAAGGATTTAGGCTATAATTCGTTTGCACAGCAGTTACTAATGAAGGGTTTATAAGTAGCACGGAAAGTGAAACATGGAAATATCTCGCATAATATACTTTTACGTTATACTTATTTGTTGCAATAATATTTTGGAAGAATTGTTTTTTACAAAATTTCTATGGTATCAATTTTTAACTAGATGTGCTTATTTAGTATGTACCGTATATTAATGTTCAGGAGTGATGCTCCCAAGCATGGAATTGTGTATAACATTTTAAACGATGTCTTTCGCGAAAACACAAATTTTAAGATATAGCAACTTAAGGAAAAAAGTTCTGTGATTCTTCTGATAATTGCCACAAACTGGTACAAGTTCCTCTGCAAAAATTAATGGTACCTGTACCTGTGCCTGAAAGTAGCTTTTAAAATTAAATTTGTTTCCATTTCACATACGATTGGATATAGTATTTGCGCAGTATTGAAACTTGCTTCGCAAAGTACAAATAATGGATAACGTTACGTACATTTGAAGTTAATAATGTTACGGTAATTTACAAAACCATTTTTTAAACGATTAACGAGTAAATAGCATGGAATCAAAGCCTACAATACTTCCTCTCCATCTCTGATGTCTGCCAGTAGGAGGATACATTAACATAAACATTTCCCACTCCATCGGAAATAGCAGTTGAATCTAATTATTATAGGTCTATTTTTCTGTAAATGATGTTTATAACACCAATTATAGATACAAGTTTCATAATATTATAGGAAACTGTAAAATTTATTTTTCTAACGAAAACATTTGAGGATTATATTGTCCTTCTGTTCTAGCAGACTGTTATATTTGATGTTTTTTTTGTTAAACAGGCAAATTTAATTTCTCCCTAATTCATAATAACAATTTTTTCATCGACAAAATATAAGTAAAAATATATTAATGTTTTAATTATAATTAATTAATTATTTAATATATAATTATTCTAATGAGATATTAAAACTAATATAAATCTAGCAATAACAAATATGAAATTTTAACATAATTTTTCAGTTTTCACCTTTAAATCCATTTAACTCTTTTAATGTTATTTTACAGAACTTATATATATTTATTTTTTTAAATTATAACATACATTACTTCATAGGATAAAATATATAAATTTTATATCAGTTCAGTAAAGACTAATAGGCCTACGTTGTTTATACTGCACATTATTATAAATAAATACACCTTAAAACAACATTTAAAAGTCTTAATTTTTTCTTTCTTTACGGGTAGAAGAGAATAAAATTTACAGTAATTTGAGTGCTTCTTGTACTATGAGAATATACATCCAATTACCTAAATCATAACACTGTAGATAAATTGTTTCTTAACGTGTATTTGTTATTCCTCTTGGATACTCTAGCTTTCTCAAATACGGATAAAATTTCAATTTATCTTAAGACTTCTTAAGTCTTTTATTTATCCTTTTTCAATAGCTCAGTGTTGCATGAATTTGATTCTACTAACGTTCCGCGTTCTAAAAGGAAACAATGTTTTTATACGTCAAGAAACCTTTATAATCATATAACTTGACCTAGTTTGCATTAGAGCTCAGAAAAGAAGTCTGGCATCCACTATTACCTTATCACTGGTTCTTGGTTTAAAGACAGGGCTATGACTTTGAATGTAATATTCTAATGAAACATTTAACCTTCAAGAAAATATTCTAAGTACGTTTTGGATTGGCTAATATCAGCTTCTCCCCTCAAATTTTATTGCATAATGTAACTACCTAGTTGGATATGCGAAACTTAAAATTGCACTTGAAGGATAGCTATTTCTTTTCCTACTTTTCCCCATTTTGCGTCGAACGATAAGTACAATTTGGAAACAGTGCTGTAAATTTGTTGCACGTTGAAGTAACCCACACTATTAAAAGAGAGGGTCCCTAGGCAAAATCACCGGTACCGGACATGCCATGTCCTAACCCATGGACACTGTATGAGCAGCACGGATGACCCGCAAAAAAATACTAATTTTAACTTAAAGCAAAAATGGGATTCTTCCAAGATTATTCTGAAACCTCCTTTCAGCTGGCGTTAGAAGACAAATTTTTAGCAATCCGCTCTCATCCTCTGTTACTGTTACTGTTACTGTACAGTACAGTACAGTGTATTTTATCTTGTGCTGAAGTTCTTTATTTGCTTTTTATTTAGTTTTTCTTTCTTAATAGAGTAAAAAGTAAATTAATACAGCACTGTATTATGCAATTTTTATTTTAAAAATTAAATTTCGTTTTAGTGCCACCCTCGTTTAGTGCCACTAAATGTTAGAGAACGGAAGGTGGCACTATATCGACGGTTGACTGTAATATTAAGGTAGAAGTTAAGTGTCGACTGAAATCAGGAAATGCTTGTTTGTTTTTTATGCAGTTCAGAAACTTTTATCTTCTCGTCATCTGCCCAGAAATCTATAAATTAAAATTTATTAGACAATTATCCTGCTAGTAATATTATATGAATGTGAGACATTGTCACTTACTCTTCGGGAAGAACATAATCTGAGAGTGTTCGAAAACAGGGTGCTTAGGAAAATATTTTTGCCTAAGAGAGATGAAAATGGGGACTGTTAAAAACAGCATAACGACAAGCTTCATAACCTGTACTCTTCACCGAATATAGTAAGGGTAATTAAATCACGGAAGATTAAATAGGCTGGACATGTTGCGCGCATGGGGGAAGGAAAGACACATCTAAAAATATTGACTGGGAGATCCGAAGGGAAAAGATTACTTGGAAGACCTAGACGTAGGTGGGAGGACAATATTAGGATAGATTTAAAGGAAGTAGGATTTGCGAGGGATGGTTGTATGGAGTTGGCACGGAATAGGGTTGAATTGCGGGCTTTGGTAAGCGCGGCAATACACCTTCGGGTTCCGTAAAATAGATAATATTCCTTTAGCTTACTTAGGAATTGTCTATTTCCATTAAGTAAGTAAGTATAAAGTATTACAGGAGTTATATTCGAGTTTACGCTCGTAACGATGATGATGATGATGATAATAACAATAATAATAACCAACTTGTATTTCTTTGTTTACAAAAAGATTCATCTGATAATAGTTTTAATTTTCTCTCCAGTACTTAAATAAATCGAGATTGTATGTTGTAACTAATTAAATATACACAAAACCTCTCGTTTTGAGATAATTCTGCTGTGAAATTAAAATAATAAATCATTACGTTTTCCGAATCCCAGTATTTGTACAATATTATTTATTTTTTAATACGGGCAATCGCTTCACTGCACACAACTTTTCAACCAACTTATTTTAAGTAAATAAATAAATTTACACTACTAAACGTGTAAACAGTAGTCTGCGTAACAGATGGAAAAAATCATAAATGTGAACTGGTATAAATAAGCAAACAACAAAATTTCATTCGCGAACATTCAAATAATACTTTGGAAAACATAGTGCAAACATGGGAAGTGAATCCAGAGTAATATTTTTCGGCGTGGCATGGCAGCATGGTGATAATTAGTGTATTGGAGCCCAATAAATTGAGTACACATTGCGGTGCACCACATTTACTCCGCACTGGGAAGTGCGATGCCCACTTCAATAGCCCCAGTCTCCTGCATACCAGTTAATAAAAGCTTTCACAATTGCACATAAAATTCAGCCACTATACAAGCTTTCTCTTCCATCCCTATGCCTCGTAAAGTCGTGTGAGTGGTACAGGTAAAGCTGTGCTAGCAGTAAATATACCCATTCTGAAATAACACTCTGCAATGTTTTGTTTCATAGGCATGTCTACTTGTTTTATGTTAATACTCCATAATTTGTCTGGTAATCCATTTTTAATCATGTAAACAACATATCACTGAGTAAGTGTAGATTTTCCCCTTATTTTGTGGTAAAACGCAGGCTGTGAAAAATATTTCATTTCAGTCTACCTGGGCAAATCAAAGAAATTGCTCATTCGTTGCAGGGGCGGAAATACAACATAACACAAATACGGTACTTAAATTAAAGCAACGACATTCATTATTTTGAAATACATTTGCAATAAAATCCTGAAATGTTCATTTTGATTTCAATTGTGTACAGGGAATAATTAATTTTTATGAGTAAAAACTTCCCTCTCTACTTTGGTACCCCTCCCCCCCCAAATGTCTCTCTGGATCCGCTCCTGATTCGTTGTAGCCAGTCATCATGCTAGTCTCAAAGTAACTACCCTCGACATTCAAATATGTTTGTTCTCACATTGAGGATGCTGTTTTTTATGTTATCTTTTTAGCTTGGTTCTGCCGTAGCCACACCGGAAGCTAAAGTTTAAGTTATTTGAAAAAGAAAAACTGTTTTTGGAGGTCGATTGGTAAAACGAGGTATTATCAACGGCTATAATTCAACAACTCTTTATGACTGTTAAAACAAAGTTTCTCTCATTTGTATGAGCCACTGCTCGAAACCATGGCCATCTACACGCATCACGGTAGGTAGTAGGTTTAATCAGCTAATCAGAAGCGACTAGATCGTCTGAGGTCATTAAATCTGCATGTTAAAATACTGAGTGCAAAAGTAATCCATTTCTGGGTTGCAGAAATGATCAGTTTATGGGAAGGTTTCGCCTTTCGGAAGAATCGACGCAAGAGTTTGCAGGTACGCTAAATCGTAACCACAACGTGACGCTAGATACATAAATTAAAACACCTACATAAACAGCCTACAGCCTACATAAATTAAAACACAACACACATACATTAAAGCAAAAGCGTTACAGTCATATGTATATCAGTATATACTGATCACTAAATGAGAAGGCAGAGAGGGTCTGCTTGATAACTCCTCAAGAACAGAACTGAAGATGGCGCATGATATACGCTAAAATGCATATTCTAAATGAGTGACACATCTGGAGCCCACACAAAAGAACTGGAATCAATATTCAGCCTCATAAATATGACTTTTATTACTGTGACGCTATTGTTTTAATATGTATATATGTGTCGTGGTTTCATTTACGAAGGCTGAAGCTGTGATTTGGGCTCATAAGTTTTCGGTTAAGGGTGTAAGGTTGAATTTTACACGAGTAATAAATCTTCATTGCGATGTTTTTCCGGTACCTCGCTAATCCGGACTCCGCTCGACCAAACAACCGGTTAATTCGGACGGGATTTAAAAAAATGGATAAATATATATATATTTATTTATTTTATGATCCTTTTAAAATTTTAACGTTTCTTTCTTTAAAAGATTCTGTATCTTTGTGTACTGAACACTCAACAGATTTGGAATTTTAAACACACAGATGGTTTTTTTGTTAAACCTACATCGGTTCATAGTCGAAAAACTTAGGTCTACGTACACAGTTGTATTAAAACTAAAATTAAGTTGCAGAAGTTATCTTAATTATAAAAAAAAAGTTTTATAGTTTACCCATCTAAAACTTGCATTACAGTACGTGCATTTGAAGGCAAATTCCGTTTAATCCGGACTTTCGGTGATCTGGCTAGGGTCTTGTCCCATCTAAAGTCTGGCCGTTCTAAGAAGGAAATCAGAAGTAAACAAAAACCAGTACATCTTTCTCACTCTAGCACATTACTCGTATGACTTAAGAGTGAGATAGACATACTAGTTTACTTCAGGTTTCCTTCTTAACTCGTCTCGGGTATAGTCCGGATCAGCAGGACTCTATGAATCTAAAGCGTGAATGAATGTATTAAATAAATAAGTAGAAATAAAGTAGACCTAACTGGTTTAATCTCAAACTAACTTTCGTGTTAATAAGAGGAGAAATGAAAATATTAACACTGTATAATTGAGATATTTAACTTCTGTACTTCATTTTATTTCGCGAAAAATTCTTCCTCCATTAATAGAGTACCAACCTATTTAACAGAAAGCCAGAGAATTTTTTGTCGAACATAATTGTGGCCTTGTAATAAAGTACAGTAACATGGGGAACATATATTTCCCGAGGGGTAAGTATGGAGTTGATACCACAGCAGTGGGCCCCAGAGCCCCAGAGTGGAGCAAACACAAATTGTTTTTGTTTCGGGTGTTTGGCTACGCTGAACGAGAGAGGGGACGCCGCCGCTATACAGCGATCTCAACTGCCTTCCATCATTCTGTTTGTGTTTCATTACAGCAATGTTCTAAGAAAATATGGAAAACGGATTTTTGTATTGTACGTGTTTTGAGACAACTTGGGAAAACAAAATTGTGTAAGCAAGCGAAAGATCTTCTTCTAATACTTCTAAGCTTATAACTCCATTCCAAGCCTTTTTTTTTTTACTGTGTATGTGCCTCAAATTCTAATTAAAGCTACGTCCAGTGTTACTTACTTATTTTATATTCTATTGCTCTTATTTCATTTTCTATTATTAACCATTTCATTGCTACTCATTGCTACTATATGCGTCATCAGAAAAAATGCATAAAAATGAAATATAAAATTAATAGAGTGATGTTTTACGTTGAAATGTGAGCATTGTTATCCTGGTGTCACAGTTATAATTTATGGAAACCAGCTGTTCTTGTGGTTAGCGTCGCTGACTACAGGTCCGTTGGCCCCGGCTCGATCCCCGGTACCTCCTCGGATTTTTCTGAGGTAGGGAGGTCTGTTTCCAATTCCAATCTTCGTTGCCATTGATCTACATTACTACTTAGAAATTAGCATAGTCAGTGTTACAGTAACATTTAAAATATATTTACATTTAGATAAGTGTTGTTAATATATTTACACTTAAATATAAAAGTGTTATAATAAAATACATTACACGTGAAAGATAGTTAACAGTATTTAAAACTCTATATCCATTTCATTGTCAAGAAACTCTTGTATAGAGTAAAAAGGATGGTTAATGACTGTTAATTTCAATTTCTTAAAAGTGGTGTCAGGTAGGCTATTAAAAAATTTTACACAGTTGATCTTAAAAGAATTACCAGTTTTGGCTAACCTATGATGAGGTATGTTGATCTTCCTTTCAACTCTAGTATTGAAAGTCTTCTCTGCAGCTAAATTATGTGATTTAGTGTAGGCCTATGTTAGTATGCGATAGATATAAAGATAATCATCGTCATGAATTTAAGTTTGATAAAAAGGGGCTTACAATGTTCAAGATGCCTACTTCTAGTTATCGTTATCTGGTAGGGGTGCACTCAGCCTCGTGATTCAAACTGAGGAGCTATTTGATAGAGAAATACCGGCTCCGGTCATGGAAACCACCATTAACGGCCGTGGGTGTCGGCATGCTGACCACATGCCCCCAGTCCTGCCATCTTGCTATGGTAGATGACGCAGCGGTCGGGTGGTAGGCTTTGTCCCTTCAGGGATGTAGCGCCACGGAGTTTAGTTTAGCTTTCTACTAAAATTTTCATCATTGAGTTTAAACACGTAACTCAATTATGTTTTTAGTTGAATAATGTTTACATTAACATTATAAATAGCTCTGAAAGGATTGATTAAACAACACTTTTAAACTAGGGATAGTATTTTACGATGAATAAAAATGTTAAATTTCTGTACAAGAGTTGGGTTGATTTCTGTGTTATTTCGCATCACAAAATACAATTTTTGCATTATTTCGCATAAAAAATACAATTTATGCGTTATTTCACATAAAGACCAATAGGCCTATACTTACAGCTCTGTGGTGGGAAATATTACATATATCTGCAAAAAAAAACACCATCAAGCGAATTTTAGGTCTTTTGTTTTTTATATTTCCATAGTTGTTACCAGTTGACTATTAACATTTGCCTGAAGTGTAGATTAACTGGTTAACACAATAACTCTGAACTACATATTGAGATGCATCGAGGATATTAGGCCTACTGCTGGGCACCAGAATATAGCTTTTTCTATACTGAAGTAAAATATATATATATATATATATATAAAATTCACTAGGAATGGGGTTTGGTGCTAAATTAATATATGCTATAATAAGTATAGAAGTAAATTACCATGAACATCTCTAATCTCTAAACGTGAGATTATTTTATTTTTAGATAACTATATATAACTATAGGCTATTATACCATAGGCATGCCTGCTAACTCAACTTTTAATTGGTTTAATGAATATTTATGTTTTTAATGTGCGCATATAACTTCCGTTGTATCTATAAATGTTGTCTTTTATATATTGTGTATATAGGCCCTAATGGTTGTAAATATGCGCATTTGTCTTATCAATTATGATTAAAGTCCTCTTATAAAAAGAGATCCCCCCCCAAAAGAAAGTGTTTTACAAGTGTAAAAGTCAATATTTCGCCTAAAAATGTTTGAAATTAAATATCTTCACTTCGTTAAAGGTAATAATACCAATTCGGGAATCTGTCACTCACGTAAACCAGGTGCATCTATTTATAACTGATCAGATGAGACATGAATGCGCGAGAATGCCGCTTCGAAGCCACACCACAAGCATATACTGCTACCGCGCATCTACAAATCAAACTTACTGTCTCACCTTCCCAGTTATACAGATTTGCTCATAAGGAGTTCCCGATATAACATCTTTGATTCAATTTAGTAATACAATCAACCACGGAGCGGGTTAGCTTATTTTACTGACACGTGGACTTATATTTGGGAGTTGAGGGTTCAAACCCATCAACAACCAATCTCAGTGTAAGTTTTCGGGCTTATCCTTTATTCGCAGAAGTAAAAAACACTTTCCTCGGTTTATAAATACTCAGGTGTTTTCAATAAAGGGAAGCACAGTAAACTTTTTAAGTCCTGACACCGTGAAGATAGATGCTTAGAAGCCTGACGTATCTCTTATAAAAATATTTTCATTTGAAGTAGTGATGACTTATTCGTATGTCTTCACGGGAGTCATACTTTCAAATTACTTTATTTCGATAATAGACTCGTCCAGGCTACTGAGCATCTATCTGAGCAGCGTCAGGTCTAAAAAAAAATTAGTGGACACCCTGACTATTATCACTGGACACTAGACTTCGTTGCTCTTTTTTAATCAATTGATTGACAGCCGTTTTAGGAACAGTGGAAGGAGCCTCGCCTTGTTTGTAAATAGGTGGAACAAATGCTATTACAAATACCATATGAATATAAATTTTTAATACCAAAGTGTCACACCTCGTTAAGAATTATTATGATTATTGTTATTATTTTATTATCATTGTTGTTGTTGGGTCTATTATTGGTAGTTATATATGCCTGATTGCTGCTTTCTTGCTTCTGTTGTATAAACAGCAATGTATGGAGGTGATGTGAAAGGAACTTGTTTACAATTGGCAAACGCAGCTTGCAGTGCTGGAAACATTGCCCGAAGGCGCCTACTCAACTGTGAGACTGTTGTCAGATTCAGTTACATGATTTCAGAATCAGAATCTTCCCCGCCAGCATCTGTAAGGAGCAAAGGAGACGTAACGTCTCGTAATCGGGGGAATTCGAATCTTATAAGCCGGAGCTCATACGGCTCACCTCAGTATATCTGCTCTCTTTTTTCCTATTCTAAATTGAAAATGAAGCCCCTATAGGTCCGTGCTATTTGAGGTGCTGCCATTCTGTGAAGCGGGAATTCGCCTAAAAGCAGGCTGAACTCTACCAAAAGTAGAAGACTTCCCAGTACATCCTGCAGCGAATTACATATTAACATTTTAGGCGTATAACAGTACTTACAATATCTGAATCAGTTAGTGACGACACTGACTGGTATTGATACATGTGCATATAGGCGAATGGTTTTACAACCTCAACAATTATGCAATTTTGTCGTGTTACACTCTCATTTCCGTCACGGAAACCATCATTAACGGTCGTTGATGTCGGCATGCTGATCACAATTCTGCCATCGGCCTTTAGTAGATGACACAGCTGTCGGATGGTAGGCCTAGTCCATCCAGGGATACAGCGCCACGAGTTTAGCTTAATTTGTTACACTCACTTTTGCTTTTCTTGTTAATGCGCCGAATAAGCTAGTTTTTAAATGAAAAATTAAGCAATATATTCATAATGATTGTTCAAATGAGATTGCATAGCTGCATATGAAAAATAAACAAACGTCATTGAACTTAAACTCCTATTTCCGGGTTTAGTTTTTCTGAATAATAATAATAATAATAATAATAATAATAATAATAATAATAATTAATTAATTTTGTGCATAGTCTTTCCAAAAAGAGATATAAGTTGAAATGTTCGATTTACTGATAATTTCAATGGTGAAGTAACTGCTTTAACCTTTTCAGAGTTAAATTATACCTTCATAATAAGGCATTTATCAACTGAAATCATCAGAGGGAAGTAAGTTTAAAATCAATAGGAAAAATTTCCTTGAAATTTTCCATAACTAGCACATGGCTAAAAAAAATTCTCACATTTTACATATAATGCTATAATCTTAATACCTATTACAAGATTTCATACAACCTTTGAGGAGACGCATTTATTCGTTAGTAGCAATGAAAAGTCAACTGACTAGGCTTTTAATAGGGTTTTAAAATAATCGCCTATTTCATCGGAAAACAGATAGATTTACGAACAGTGCTAAATAAAAAATTGATTTCCTATTTTCTGAGGCCTATAGTGTGTTCCCTATTACAGGCCATGGAGGCCCAGAGGGTTCCAGGAGGTTGAGGCTCCCATATTTTTAGACATTCGGCACACGAAGGTGGTAAGGTTGTCAGCCTTACGCACCGGCCGCCTTTACCCCCAGGATTGCTCCTGGTATTCTTTTATGTTGGAGGCTGAGTCGACCCCAGGGCCATAGTGCCACCAGAAGGATTAGGCCAATTGAATAACTCCAACGACCTCATCGGGAATCGAACCCGCGACCTTCCGGTTTGTAGCTCAGCGTCTGAGGCCTATAAGCTATGTTAATATTCATTCCTCATACAACATTCAGTTTGTAGTGAGATAGATCCATAAGCATTTCACAAGGAGGTCATGTTTACTATATTTAAAAATCTTGGACGCTCTTGGAGTTCTTAGAGGATAAAGCTCCGGGAATTTAAGACTATCGGGACGTGCTCACTTCAGCTAAGGGCTCATTCGATCGCAGGAGAAGGATTAGGCCAATTGAAAATTGCAATAAGTATTTTAAGCATTTTAATAAATTTGTTCAATAATTGAGCTAATTGATGGTTCCTCGATATTCTTATAAACATTTATTTCCTAAGTAGGCCTACTATGGAAGATGTGAATTTAGTGGTTTTAACTTCCCATACCTTTTGCCCGTCTTTTGTGAAAACCATGTACAGTCAAGTAGTCAACCCTCGATATGATCCCCCTCGCATTGCGCCAATAAATGCAAGTGAACGGATCTTCTTCCATATAAAATATAAGAAACTTCGTTACTGTGGCCATTCATTTAATACCAGTGAATATAAGACAAGATTATTACAAAATATAGCTTGCAGTGATTGTTCTAACTGCCGTGAATGTTAGAAAGATTACTTAAGAAACATACTGTACTGTATTTCCATGTAGTGAGTGTAAATGTAGTGGGGTGAAATGAGGAAGCTATGTTAGGAAGTCGGACAGACAGCCTGCGTGAGGGTGGATCGGTAGAAAGAGCCCTTCATCAAATGAGACATTCCCAACTTTCACTTCTTTTAGTCCAGTTTTCATTCAGCTGTTAAACGCTACACTACAGTCATTCCTAAGATTGTTAAAATGAAGAGAATTGTTGTTACACTTCAAGAGAAACGAGAAGTTTGTGAATACAGTGAAATATTTTCAAAGTATAGCCAACAGGTTATTGCATCACGTTTTTCATTATTGTGGGGGAAAATTGTTAGTCTGAGAGTTTCTTTACAGTATTTTATTTTGTGCTAAAGTTCTTTATTTGCCTTTTATTTAATTTTTCTTTCATAATACAGTACAGTACAGTACAGCACTGTATTATGCAATTTTTATATTAAAAATTTAATTTCGTTTTAGTGCCACCCTCTCTTTGTGCCACCAATTTTAGACAACGGATGGTGGCATTATATCGAGGGTTGACTGTACTAGCATTCGATCCTCAACATTTTAAAAATAAATGTCTATCTTTAGAATAAAATAAAATTTTCGTAGCCTACCGCTTCCCCTTCTTTGGGGTACACCTTGTGCTAGCATTCGACCCTAAACATTTTGGAAATAAATATCTACCTTTACAATAAAATAAAATTTCAGCGTAATAGTTAGTGGTACTTGTACATTCATTTCAAGTTTTATATAGCCTATAGTCATTTGAGTACTTAGCAAAAAAAATATTAATCCTAGGAATTCGCCGAACTCCTTTCAAAATGCTTACTGAATGTTTTAAAATACAAAACAAGTCGTTGAAGGGAAACGGAGTCTCTTATTAAAGCGCAAAATGCTGAAAGAACATTGTGCGTCATCGCTTATATGAGACCATCTCCTTTTCCTAGTAATAATGGCTGTAACTGAGTATTGGAGTCCGCAAAATCCTTACCAGGGATGGAGAATTCTTTTTCTTCCTCAGCCCTTCTCAATAGATAATCGGATTTCAACTTTTTCTATGGTAAAATATTGGATGTGAAATGAGTGTGCTATTCAAATGCCGGTTCTCAATACATCTATGGAAAATGTTTTAGTTTACAAGGATTTCTTGGTATTGTAATCCTCTTTATACGTATGGTTATCGAACATCGCTTTGAAGCCCCGGGAAATATATCAGCTGTATTGTTTTGTTCTCCTTTTATCAAGACGTTCTTCATGGCTGCCGCACACAAAAGATAATGACCTTTAGTTCGTGTTTATAGGTAGGCCCTAATGGTAACTGTGTTAGTTTACAGGCAGTTATTCGTTTGTGGTTGAATAGAAATGAATTTGCAGCGATTAAAATATTACTTTAACGTTGAATTTAATAAAGCGGTTTTCAAATTTGTTTAGATTATGCCCTCTACGTCTGGCGAAATGTTTGGCATATATTTACGGTGGTTCTGTATCTTATGGTGGGACAAGGCCTACCACCAAACCGATATATCATCTACCTCTGTCGTTCGATATTGGCAGATGGCAAGATTGTATGTGATCAGCATGCCTACTCCACGGCCGTTATTAGTGGTCTGTTACTTATTTATTCCCTCCAGGGATGTAGCGCTACGGCGTTTGGTTTAATTTAGTTTAGTTTAGTTTAGTTTAGTTTAGTTTTTTTACTTCTTTATCAAGTAGCTTCTCGATTGTTCTCACGAAGCTGAGTAAATCTCGTTCCAGACCTTCCTGCCTAAAAAAAAATCAGAGGAGGTGCATTGCTGGCGACAACTCAAATATCATTGAAACTTTACTTGTACTGCTTTAGAAAAATACATTCAGTTGCGTTTAAAAAAGTATTTCGTGGGGTCTGTAATTAAAGGAATATCTCATCTGTACTTTTGAAACGTACAGCAAGAAGCATCGGAAGAATGCAGAAGGTGTGAACGAGGCAAAGGTGTTTTCAATTACTTTACAAAATCTCGTAGGTGGAGAAGGTTAATTGGTTCTGAAAACTGATGGTAAATCTGTAATCTGCTCATTCCAGAAGGGATCACGAGGCGATCAGACCACCTGGCCCTTGTAAGACTCGGTCATCTGAGAGAAGAACAGATTCTGACGTACAGCGTTTTCCATAACTACAAATATATATTTTAGAGGGCCAGCCCATATCGCTTTGCAACGGGTTATTTCATGCAACAGTGGTATAAGACACTTTGTTCCAAATCATGAGACGATGTTTAGTATTAAAATATGGTCATTATTTCCAATGTTGCTCTGCCTTGGCCTCCTTTTTAGACTATCCTTTTCTGCCATGAATGTTTTTCATGAGGCTTTAGTTTTAGCTTTTTTGTTTGTTTGTTTGTTTGTTTGTTTGTTTTTTTCGTGCTGTAAATCTAAAACACGAAACCTTTGGTTTATAGCTCCTCCCAGAGAACTTACTCCCCGAATTTTTACGTCCTGAAAATTCATGGACCTCGATCGGGATTGAACCTGTGTACCTTGATTTCACACTTCAGAGGAGGGCACGCTACCACTTTACCTTTAAGATAGACCAGTGTTTGCTGCCACCATTGGAGAATCTGCTCAAATTACCAGTCCAACCACAGTTACCTGTGGGGAATTTGCAGATACAGCCAAAGAGCTGACGACTTACGGAGATCCTACCATGGTTCAAACTGCTAAAACGTTTGGTAAAGTGATCATTCCAGTCGTTCTGGAAGAAGTCTTTCACTCGTGGAAAAGAATCATTTTTATGTGATTTTTCAATTGTGAACTGTGCTGGTGACTTACACACCGTCATGCACACAGACTTTCTTCTGAAAAATCCATATCTGCTTCAGGTGACCTGAAAACTTTCATTCTAAATCAAACTTTAAATGCTCGTGATACAAGTAAAGGAAGGTAAAAAGGACTATGCCATAAATATGGAACTTGATAGGAAAGCTAACACAATTTGTTTTATGTTTGCTTCAATTAAATGGTTTTTATAAAAAGAAGTTTTAAACTTCTTCAACATAATATACAAATATTTTACGCCTTTTGATATCCAATTCTTAAATTTAGATTTTATTTGTTTGGGAAATACTGAACTTCATGCTCGTTATCTGAAAACTGTGATGGCACATAGTGCCTTTTCCCATTGGCATTGCCATAGGAGATTGTTCTATGCGCCACGGAAAAGAGAGTGAAAAATGTAATAATAATTATTTATTATACGAGTTTCTAACGTACAATTTTTTCAAATGTATTTGGGGTTAAGAAGCGAGGCAAAAAAAAAAATTAGAAACGTATATACCATACATTGTTTTCTACGATAGCACTAAATTTACAATAAGTAAAATCAGGTAACCTAATGTAACAAAGTGCCAGAATGTATCTGTTTATTCTGTGATAATTATAATTATGATATATGCAGAAAATAAGTTATTTTTGAGTTAAGCTCCAGATCGATTCACTAAGCAGGGCTTATGCCTACGGAAGAAAAAAGCATATATATATGTATATGTTTCATAAGAATATGTGAAGGAATATGTGGGCAGTGTTATTTGTCAAAGGTATCTGCTGTATTGCAACTTCTAAAGCCGTATATGAACAATGTAAAACAATATGTTGTCGTGAGAAGTTATTTGCATTTGATAAATTCTTTCTAATAAATTACCATAAAATATTCACTAAATTGGGCATTACTCCGGTACTGGTCAACCGATTTGGTCAATATCAATAGTCTTTTTCCCATTAAGTACCTTTCTGGAATTTAATAAATTATATTTAACTCTTTCTATTCTGTAATGAATAGATATAATTTTTTGGCTGTGCATGTGTTCATGTTTTCTTGTCAAATGACTATTGATAATCAATATTCAATATTACTTCCAGGTGGCTAGAATGGTACAGTACTTTCTGAGATTGTGTGGTGGATGGGAAAATGTCTGTTTGTGTGTCTTTATGCGCGATAACTCGAATACGCTTTATCAGAATTTTCATGAAACTTGGCATAAGCATTTATAATGACCATGGGAAGAAGCCTATTGATATTGGACCAAATCGGTTGACCGGTAGAGGAGTAACGACTAATTAACGGTCACATGCTTTTAAAATCTACAAGAATGTCGCGATGCACACTGCCTTCTTTTGCTACCATAACCACGGCTGCCCATCTCAGTTAAGACGTCATAATGTACACATCATCTAAAGCAGGCCGGTTTGCTAGCGAAAATGCATGAGTAAACCATTATATACGTATGCTGGATGAAAATTGTATTTTTATACAGAAATAGGGAGAATACCAAAAATTTCTGTGTTCCTGGCTGTATTTTATTCTATGGAACCCTACGTAGGGGGAAGAGGCGGGTTGGGAACGACCCTAAGCACGTAGGCCACATATGCGGGCCCTTGTTCCTGGCTGTACTTAGCAATAATAATGCTAACTGAGAATCTGTCCAAGTGTACAAATTTCCCATAAATGATTCCAGACGGCTGAAATGGATATCTGCAATTCACAGAGAAGTGTTATACTCTCAGATAACTCATAGTAATTAAACACATGTGATAAATATTTGTCAGTATTTTGTTAAACCCGTACGGTAGTGGTAGTAGTAATTTATAGTTTGTGAAGGGTATTTATGTACAATACGGCTAATGAATTGCTTACTAAACGTATTATTATAATATTTAAATAGGGTACTCTATTAATAAAGCATTTATGTTTTAGACAGGCCTATATAACAATACTGATGGTTGCGTGCACATCGGCACACGTGCACATCGGCACAATCGCATTTTCGTGCACATCGGCATATTATTTTTATCTTGCAATATCATCGTGCTCATAGCCACACACCCTTCGTAGGGGTGGACATAGAGACAAAGTTGGAATTACATTATCGTATTGAATGCAATGGAGTACACAGTAACTGCTAGATCGACAGAAAGACAAACACTTCCTTTTATTATTATAGATACAAACTGTGCACGTTAATATTATAATTGTATTGTTTAGAAATCATTCATGAAGTATCTGCCTGCGATTGAATGAGACTTTGAATTAACCTAACCCAACCCAACCTAACCTAACCTAACCTAACCTAACAACCTATCTACGATATCAACGGTCGGTTTCCTTAGCCGCGGTAGCTAAGGGGTGCTGCCTTGGAGCCGTGGCGAAGGAGGCTGTAGGTTTGAGTCTCTATGTCCACCCCTGCCCCCAACTTGGTGTGTGGCGATGAGCACGATAACCATTACAAGATAAGAATACTATGCCGATGTGCACGTGTGCCAATGTGCACGACACCATACTGATAGTAGAGTTGGATTACTCCCACAAAGTCTCTGGCCTTGAAGACTTACCCAGCCAGCGAGCTTCTCGTTACGTCTCGTTACCAAGATGCGCGAATTCGCTGCGCGTAAGATCAGTAAGCTACCGCTGGGCAGAGAGTAAAGATCATGCTGCAAGTTGGCAGCGGTAGAAAAGACTGTAATAGTTGAGTGGAGGGATAATGCCGCAGACACAGAGACAGACAACACGTGGAGTGGGATAGCCAATCAGGGTGCAGCTACCTCCCCTACGCAGGAACTCTATGAACGGTGAGACTCGCTCCTAAGGTATATACGTAAAAACCCAGAGACTTTGTGGAGGTAATCCTACTCTACAAAGTCTGTACCATGTATATCAGAAGCATGTGAAATATAGCCTATTAACTCCACCTGGCACTTTGTTACATCATTTTACCTGATTTTGTTTGAAGTGAGAAGTAGAGAAAAGTGTGTGAGTGTATCAACAACAGATTTTCAGAGTTGTGAAACTACGAGTATATTCGGCGTATTTGCGTTTTGCTATTAACCGTTCTAAAATACAGTAAAAGAAAAGAAAACTTTACTTCCACAATCATATGTAAAAATTTCACAGTCGTGATTAGACTTTCACAAGTCAAAGCGACTAAAAATGAACATAAGCCTATACAAAAAAAAAGCTATAGTAATTAAATTCAATTAATGTATTTTGTCTATAAGTAGCAAATAATTTTCTTGTGTTTATCAAATAAATCTGCAAATTTATATTTTAAGTTCATAACCCGCAGGTGAAGCACTACGTAGTTTTCTTAACATGGCATGAAGGGTTTAAGCAGCACTTTTCTATTAATGTTTAGTTGCATTTAAATTTGAATTTTTGTAATCGATCTACGAGTTAAGCTCTAGATCGATTAATAATACCCTACACTGAGAACTCAATGAGTTTAGTTAGGTCTTTCTTATTACCTCCTCAACCGAACTTTCGTCCTCGTACTGTTGGTTAGATATTGCAGGTAAAGGAATTAAACTTCGTCCGTGAAATTCAATGAGGAGCTGTCAACATCAACAAACGTTTTCAGGTGTCTATCCTGAATCCAAGATAATATAAGTTTATGAAACATGTCCGTGAATAACAAAAGTTAAACTCAGAAAATCGTATAGAAACAAAAATTTATATTTGATTTATGTATATTTTGGTATTAATGTGACACTTTTTTTATGTTATTTTGAATAGTAAACATTGTTTAACAGAACTCTCTACGTCTATGTATAGTTTCATTTTAAGGGCTGGGCTGGAAAAAAAAAAGCGTGCAAGCCCGTTACGGGTAAAGAAAAAGATGCTATAGTGCTTTCACGTTCGCCAGAGGTTTCAAGGCCACAACTTCTCACGTCTAATATGCCCCCACTGATAGCAGTCAACAGTATTCCCCTTTGCGCAGAGGAGCTGCGCTGTCGCACACACTCATACGACACCAAGGGGGAACTCCCTACTGGCTTGTCATGTGACTGGCATTGGAGGGGTATGATGTCATATGAGCACGGCAAGTGGGGGTATCATAGCCGTGCTACGTTTGGCCTTGAAACCTCTGGCGAATGTGAAAGGACTATAGCACATTATAACGAATACTGAGGATATCACCAGATCTCACTGTCGTTGTCTTCCCTTTCGTACAAATAAAGATTCATCCTTTTCCTTCATTTTAACCACTAAATATACTATTATTCCTACTACTATAATTATCGTGTATCTATTAATCATTTATATTATTCAAAATAACATAAATAACTTTTTCAGCTTTTGAAAATTTAGTCCATAAACTAATTCATAATACCCTCGCTATAATGCGTTATAGTTTTTTTACTTCCTCCGCCCTTACTATCGTATTTGAAAGTAGTCTATTATAACTACAATAAGTGGAAGTGTTTATCTGTTTGTCTGCCAGTCTGTCTGTGCGCGTTACTCAGCGAAATCTCCTGCACGCAGAGATCTGAAATTTTAAACATAAATGGCCTGAAGGTTGGCCGAATGCACCTCGAAGCCGGATTTTTTATTTTCGCTTTCGTTCGCCAGTTATGAATAAAAAACTGGCTGAAAACATGAATTTTTAGCGCTATCGAATAATCAGTTTTCAGTAATACATTTTATTTGTCAAATCAATTGCAGGTGGCTTTACCGTTTTGTCAGAATTTGGAAATAAATGCATCTCGATTTTTTAAATATATCAGAAGCATGTGAAATATGCCCTACTAACTCCAGTTGGCATTTTGTTACATCAGTTTACCAGATTTTATTACTTATAGTGTTAATTTAAATTAACAATTGCATTATTGGATTCCAGTACCGTAACAACATTGGAAACTGTATGCTAAAGTATTCTTTATTTTACTATTTGTAATATTATTGAAAATGCTGCACAAATTATTTTACCTTCAAAATTATCGTTAATAATTACCGGTAGACCTTTTTGTCGTTGGTTTCCAATTTTACTTTGAATTGCAGTAGACAATAAACGCTTTTAGCCTGACAAACTATATTGAAGGGGTGGCTGGAATGGGATGGAAGTTATATTAAAATGAGTAAAAAATGGTTCTTAATGGAAAAAATGAATAGAGAGTTCTTTAAAATTGAAGTAAAATACACTAAAAATGACAAAATGAATAAATGTACTCTTTTACTTTTAGTTTAATGTAACTTACTTTTAATGTAGTAGCATGATTTTTTTAAGCACTATTGTTTTTAAGGCTTGCCTAGGCACTAACAGTAGGCCTAATTGGCCAAAAACCAACTATCGGAGAGAAGCATAATGTAAATTATATAGTAAATATTGGCCTACATACCTACAGCACTTTAATAGGCTTTTATAAAACAATTTCTGACTATATATTTCTCTTGACCTATTTTCAATTTAACCAATACATTCGTCCATACATTCGCTTTGTTTTGAATTATTCTATATGTAAATGTATACAGCCCTACGTTACATAATTCTTAAATTCGTAATATTTTAGTACTTGTTTAATCCAGATATTAACATCACTCGTCTATATACTTGGATTATATGGTTATCTTAAATGAGTCGATAATAAACATTTTGGACAATTTTCTTTCATATTTTATTATTCTTGTGTTACGATTTGGCCTGTTGACAAAAAAAACTTAAAGTTTTGTAAATAATACTATTTACCATCTTTAAATAGCCTTTAAACTGCATCTAGTTTTAATTTATATGTTGGTAAATTTTAAATCAATCAAATGTTATATGGAATATATTGAATTAATCTATAGGCCTATTTTCAAAGCCACTGAATATTACTGAAGGGCCAGTTTTCTAGTCTGTTTGATGTTTGTATTACGCTTTTACCAGTGACATATGGTTGTAATATATATTGTAATTGTTCCCATAAAAATTTATCAGTGTATTGAATAGGCTATTCTTCTTATGGTTAGTTTTAGGTAGATTTCGAAGAAAAATCTACCTATTGCAATGGATACCATGTCATGACTTTCGAAAAATTCTTTCATATCTTTACGTTTCATACCTCCCTAAGTACGAAACCACCGCCCGTTAAAAAAAAGTGATATTTATATATATGTAGGCCTATATATATATATATATATATATATATCTTTACACGCTAGCGGCCGTAATTTTGAAGATATTTGAACCAAATTTTATTATGGTATTTGTAGGCTCAATAGTTTGGACGAGTTCGTTAATGAGCAAAATTGGCCCAAAGGGGGGGTCGGGGGAGGGAGTTGAAATTTTGAAAATTTTATATCTCGGCCCCTATGAAGCAAAGAGAGAAACTTTGTTTGAATAAATTAGAGTACTCCCTATGGAGTTCACAGTGACACCAACAATTTGGGGGTACGAGTGGGGGTGGGGGGATGGAAATTCGAAATTTTTGAAAAAGTGCTCTTTCCTCTTTTTTGCAGTTATTTTTGCGGGTTTGTCATGCCAAGGCTAAAGAAGAAGAGTGCTGCGCAGCGACAGTAAATTAAACTAAAAGCTCTTTGAAATCTACCTCAGCCTTTAGGTCTGCCTAAAGGGATTTTTCTTTCTTTGCATTATTTAAGGGGGTATAAGAGTGACACTTTCCAATATTTACTATTTACTAACCCCCTTAAATCAATATGAACCGCATTAATTATCATAATGTAACGTTCCTAATTTCGTAAAAAATGAACATTGCGACCTTTACTTCTAGTGTACAGAAATTATTTCAGGGACATTCGGTACAAAATGAAAGTGAACAATGATGTCAGCAAAGGGAAAGCAAAGAGCTTCTTTGACAATGTATGCGTATTGATTGAAGTGTTCTATTACACGGGCTTTATAACAGCAATGCAAATCAAGGTTGATATGGTTTACAGGAAACCTCGGCAAAATTGCACGAAGGTGAGGCAAGCATCATGCTGTTATATTGTGTATGTGTGTGTGCTAGTTTTTCCCACCTGGCATAATGATAAATTCTTCATTGCACCCCCTACCTCGCTTATATATTGCCTCGCGTCCTTAACTCTTTGTTGTAGCTGGAGGTTTACGTGCTTGTCGCGCCCTTTCAATTTATCAAAACTACAAGCCATGAAATAGGGTTCTACCTATAAACTTAAGACGACACGGATTTTTTCCCAATGTTATGAAATGATAAATAGAAAGCAGCCAGGGGGCTTGCGATGTAAAATATTTATGCGATATTAATGAATGGAAAGAAGTGCGAAGCCAACAGCACCATTCCGCAAGATCGTAAATTGTGAAAGGAATGAAAAGAAACCTGGCTCGATTTGAACGAGTTAACGCTTTTCATTCTCTCTCTCTCTCTCTTTCTCTCTCTCTCACTCTCTCATTCACTCTCTTCTTTCTTGTTCTTTTTGTCTTCCGCTTTTCTTCTTAAATCTTTCAATCTTCTTCCCTTCGGTTTCCTACTACATTTCTCTTCTTTTTTATTTTTTTTCCTTCACTATTATCTCTTCCCTGATTTATCTTATTCTCTTGTTTACCACTTTCTTATTCACTTTAACTACGCATTTTTCTTTTTTTTTTCATCTTTTTTACTTTGCTCTTCATTATATTCATTATCCTCATCTACGTTTCTCTTCTTTTTTTATTTCTTAGTCATTCCACTAAAAGTGAGCCTGAAGTGTCCAGATCGTAGCAACCTTTTAATATTAATTTAAAATGTATGTCATTATTGAAAAAATATTAAATTAATTTTCAGTACTAGCCTACTGAAGAACTAATTCTCAAAATTAATTTCATAATTTTTCAGTGATGACATATATTTTAAATTAATATTAAAAGGTTGTTAAGGTCTGGACGCTTCAGGCTCACTTTCCGTAGAATGGCTGTTCTTTTCCTTCAGTATTATCTCTCTCCTCATTTATCTGATTCTCTTGTTTACCCCTTTCTTATTCACTTTAACTACACATTTGTCTTACTTTGTTCATCTTTTTTAGTTTGCCCTTCATTATATTCATTACCCTCATCTAATTACTCATTCTTTCGTTCTCACTCTTTCATTTTCCTTTTCTAATTCTCTTCTCAAACTCTCCTTTCTTTCTCTTCGCTTTTCTCATTCTCCTTCACTCTTTCCCTTACGTTTCTCGTTATAATATTCCTCTCTTTGTTTTCTTTGTATTTTTACGTCTAACTCTCTTGCTTTCTTTCACAATCTTCGTTTCAAAAGCTGAGCGTGGCAGCTACTGCTGTATTTTTACATTCAAATATTCAGGTATTTCGATCAATATACGTATGCGTCAAGGAGATGGGGCTAAGGAAACTAACAGCAACGTGGATAATGTTTATTTGCATTCTGAAGTTGGAAAAAATATAAGGTGTTAAAAAAAAAAGTTTTCAAGATTCTTTAGTTACGGATTTGTTCTTACTCAGTGTAAATCAATGATTATTATTTCATCTCACTTGGAATCAGAAAAGATAAAACTAATCGAGTGAGCTTTCTTCATCAGATATTGACAGATGAAATCTGTCAGTGGTGGAAGTCAGGTACTACTATTGTAAAGTAGCTCTACTCAAATATAGCATGTAATAAATATATATGTATATATATTTCAAAATAAATCTATTGCACAGGATAATTATAATAACAATATTTGTTATGTCACATTAAAATAATTAACCTTTTCACTGCTACTGACGTATAAATTCGTTCGATCAAAAATCATTTAAAATAAGTAATATTTATGGAGTAAAGTTACATGTAAAATTGTGAGAATTTTTATCCACGCGTTACGACTGTATTCTATAGAAACTAATTATTCTACTTCAATTCTCTCTATTGATTTCAAACTTAGATCCCACTGATGATTTCACTTGATGACTGCTATAAATTCACCACTGTAAAGGTTAATATGTATATATATTGAACGCTGATTTAGTTCAATTAATTTTTGACAATTACATATGACAATGTTACTGTTAAATTTTGAAAATATTTAATATAACGTATTGTGAATAAATCGTTATAGAAAATTTCCACGGGTTTATTAATATGATTGGGTGGCCTTCAAATGCACCTTCCATAAATAGAACTAAATAAACTGCAGCTTGGCATTTCCAGTGTTAGTTTTTTATTATGTTAGTAGGCCTATTCAGTAGCTGCAACGTATAAAAATTATTCCGAAACATCCAAAGCTGTAGCAGTACTAATGCGAGAATTATTGAGGAACACACTTGACTTATAGTTCATTTGCCTCTAGAAAAACAATGGAAAACAAACGTAGGACCGATGTATGGCGAAAGAAGCATTCAACCTAATGTGGTATACTTTATTCTGTGGTGTGAATATTGGCAACTTCTCTGACATATTTTGTGGGTTGCTTTAGATGCTTATTTTACTTCGTCTCGCCCCGTAGTCAAAGAGCTAAGTGGTATCTCTACCCTCTATGTTCGAGCATGAAGATTATAGATAATATGAAAGTCTGACGCCCTGCCATATAGGCAAACCACCACACTCTGCGAAGAATTATTCTGTACCTCAACCAACTATGAAAGATCCAACCAACTCTGTTTCTGTACGGTCCTCTCTGCTTTTATATTTGCATTAAATTTCATTTGAGTATGTGAAACGAAGATTGGCGATGACTTTCTCGTCATTCTACTACCTGACGTGAAGGAAATATAATTTTTGCGATTTTCCCCATTATAATAATTCTGTATTTATTACAAATAATTGCAAATTTATTATATCTGTAACCATAATATAACTTCAGTACATTAATTAATTAATTAAATAACATTCCGAATTTATCGGTAGATAGCAAGATTTGGGCTCATGTGTTAGATTCGTCACCCGCAATAGTTTTAATATTTTTCTCTCCCGAAGATCTACTTCACATCTTGCATAATCTTAGGCTAGAATGAAAATAGTAAATATTGGAAATGTTACTAACATGAAATCGCTAACAGCTTTCAAGAAGGTCGTCAAGATGCAGTGGTGCCAACCTTAAAAATTAATGACTATTTTCATCTTGGTGGCGAACGATATATCGATTCCTTTTGCACATACGCATCTAGACGCACCATGCTTAGCTGCTTGATGAATTAAACTGTAAGTCAGTATTAAGAAAGATACAGGTAAGGTGAAATTACAAAACTGAAGTAGAAAATATGATTATAATCTATGACTGCAGTAATAAATACATCAAATGTTAGAGGGTTTAATACAACTACGCGTGTGGACTGCAAAGAAGGCAACACACGCAAGTAGTTTCGCCACTGGATGCAGAAAATTCAAGATTCCACCATGATAGCATGGATGAGGAAATGGCCGAAAAAAGAAAGCCATCGTAGAAAAAAAAAATTAATTTCAACTTATATGTTTTCTTTCCAAATCTATGTAATTTTTAATTTCTAATTCTTGATGAGGGCCGTTTGTTTGATCGTATTTTCACAACTACAGTGAAGTTGATTTATTCGATGTCATGAAGATACTTTAGCATATATGAGAATATCACATTATTAATAAGGGCCTGAAATTAATGCTCGTTCAGAAGACGAAATATGCATGCAAATATGCTTAAAAAAAATTGCAACATATGCTCCGGAACCAATGAAGTATGATCTATCATTTAACTAATTTTAATACTCTACGTTCTCTTGCTAGCTGAATTAACATTATAAATTACAAAACAAAAATATTGAAGAAGTTGTCTAAATCGCATTAATAAAACTTAAAAAAAAAAGGTCAATCCAACAACTTTTAGTAATTCAAAACTAATGAAGTCAAACATGGCTTTAATATTTATTATACAATCAGTTTCGAAAACATTAGGTTATGCACTGTTATTGTACAGTCTGCTTTCAAAACGTTCACTTAGCCAAATATGCTGTAAATGTTTAATTAAAAAGATATGCACAATATTTAAAATCCTTCAGAAATATGCCATTAAAAACGTAACTAATTGATAAAATATGCATAAATATTTTAATATCAAGCCAATATGATGCATTTTCGCAAAACTAAAAAAATATATCTATTCAAAATAAATCGATAAAATTTAACAGATTTTAACACAAGTAATTAATAGGGTGCATGATTCAAAACATTCACTTAGCCAAATATGCTGTAAATGCTTAATTAAAAAAGATTTGCACAATATTCAAAATCCTTCAGTTATATGCCGTTAAAAGCGTGGCCAATTGATGAAACATGCACAAATATTTTAATATCAAGCGAATATGAAGCATTATCGCAAAACTAAAAAAAATATTCAAAATAAAGCGATAAAATTTAACAGATTTTAACATTAGTAATTAATAGGGTGCATGATTTAAAATGTGATTTTTCATAAACTTCCGGGCTCTGGTTATTATGCAAACTGAAGATAAGCTCGTGAAATGTAAGAGTATGATATATTGCGGAACTTGCTATTCTTGCTATTAAAAAATATATAATGTATAAAGAGCTTGATAAAGCTCCGAATATTTTTTCCTTCTGTGATACCGGTGTCGAGTAGCGTATATCTGTTACACATGTCAGATATGCATGAGAAGCGTTTATGATTTTTCATGTGACTGTACTAAATAGAGTCGGTCGGGTCGGAGAGATTGAGAGGACCTATCATGTGCACAAAGGACCAGACTTCTTTGCCAGCTTTTATAACGGTAGTGAGGGCTGGGATACCCCCGCGCCGCACTGCCTGTGCTGATTCGATTTGCCAGCTCCACTGCTCCCGGTCCGTCCCGTCCCGTCCCATCCCATCAGGAGTCGATTGAGGTGACATCCGAATTTCAACACTTACTCTTCCCTTACTACGCTATACTCACTTATCCCTCCAAATAATTCTTAGTTATATTTTCTTACTTTTATTGTTATTATTATTATCATTATTAAGGCCTGGAAGTTAATGCTCTTTCAGAAGACGAAATGTGCATATAAATATGCTCTAAAATTTGTAAAATATCCTCCAAGACCAATGAAATATGCTCCATCATTTAGGTAATTTTAATATTTAATACATAATACAACCCCAAAGAGCAAAGCTCATGTGAGGGGTGACATACATACATACATACATTGGTTCAAAAGAAAAAATAATACATACTACAATTATTTTAAGGCTATAACAAATTCACTAGTGACAAACACACTACAAATCACAAAAAACTTGAAATATACTAATCAATTTTGAAATATGCATTTTTTTTTACTACTTCACATAAATATATTATAACTATCCTACTGACTAAAGTACACATCTAAAAAATATGATAATATTTTTGGTTTAGAATCTCTAATGGAACTGGACACACTTTTTAATACTTTACGTTTTCTTGTTATATAAATTACATTATAAATTACAAAAAATTGTATAATGTGTAAACATCATCTTACAGAACTTTTTTTTTAAACATAGTCAATGCAGCAAATTTTAGTAAATTGGAAAAAATAATTAAGTGAAGCGTCGCTTTGATATTATCCAATCAATGTCGAAAACATTAGGTTATGTATGTCAATTATTGTACAATCGGTTCTCAAATTATTCACTTAGTCAAATATGCAATAAATGTTTGAATTAACAGAGATATGATCACTGTTTAAAATCGGTCAGAAATATGCCCTTAAAAGTGACGAATTAATAAAATATGTACAAAGTATTTAATGTAAAGCACTATGATGCATTATTGCTAAACTTACGAAATGTCCATCAGTATGCAAAATGAAACCCTAATTTTTGTGATATTTCTTTCATATTTTGTACATATTTTAACATTAGCACGTAATAGAGTGAATTATTAAATATTTGATTTTTCATATATATCCGGGCTTTTATTATTATTATTATTATTAATTTGTTCTTCATCTTGAAACGTAATCAAAAAATGAAATTCCTTACACATACGCCACTACTGCCGTAATCGCGAGGAAAATCTGCTAACATATGCCCATATAGAGAAGACGGTTATGAAATATGTTAGGCCTATGAATGCAGATCGTTATCCTTGTGTTAGTCTACCCGAAAGAAGAATTCCACATTGGATTATCAACTCTACTAGAACTAAATACACCTATATTGTCTACACTCGGGCCGATTTATAGAGTGGCCTATTACGATTGTGCCAAAAATTGAGCTATCTGTTACTAGCTTTACGAATGTTGTAACCAGTCTTTGTGCGTTCACCTTGAGTATTGGATAGTTCTGAAGGTGTAAATTTTTGTAGGTTAATATATATGAGTTCTAAGCATAATTCAAAAAGTGGACTGTATTTGTTGTAGTTTATGTTTGGATGGGAGGTAGTTCGAAGTCCCATCTACTCTGGTAACTTCAGCAATCCGAGTTAATCTTCTGTATCTTGTAAGGAAATTGCTAGCCCCCACTCTCATGAGCGTTCTTGAAATGGCGCAGCAAGATGCAGGTTCTAAAAGGGCCAATGTCAATTTCTTTCAAAAATGAGATTTATGCATTATTGAGCTCGGCTAGTCTTTATCTTTCGTATAGTAAAAGTGCCAATGTCTGTTGCTATTGATAGACATTATACAGAAACCTTAAAGGCCAATGTCGGAAGTTCTCAGCAAAAAATGTTAGCCTACTTCTACAAAGGCTTCAAAGTCAGTTATCTCAAAAGCAAGTTTTATGACATTGGCCCTTTTAGAACCAAGCCACAGAAATTAGTCCATAGGCTTAAAAATAAAAGGAAAAGGACAAGGAGGTTGAAGAAGACAAGCCTTCTCATGGTGCTTTGTTATTTTTTAATTTGCACGGAAATCGTCTGCATACCGGATTAAGTCAAAGAAGAGGCAATTCTTTTCTGTTCTCTCCACTATTGCACACTGACATTTCAGGAGCAATAATATTATCCAGCGTCAACTATCAACGCCCTCATCAATACATTAGCCTATTAACCTTCTTGTTGCACACACAATGCAACCAATTCGCTGTGAAAATTTGTTCATGGGGCTATAATTTAACATCTTTATGAACTCATGCAACAAGTAGGCCTCATGCAAATTAGAATGGGTGTAGTACTAATTGCTTCGCCTGTCCTAATTGGAAGATAATGTGCTGGTAATATACTGGGATTACATCTTTTGTTAAACGAGTCCATGCCCACCCTATTAAATCTCAGTCGCCTTTGTTTTAAAACTACGGCATCTGGCCAGTAGTATCAAGTGATTCATTGGGTCGTTCCTCTTTATCCTCGTGATCCCACTCATGGCTACTTAAATCCCGCATTTCACAGTTAAACAATAGTAAGTGCGACATAAAACAATAATGGAGCATAAATATATTTAACCCTCAAATGTAATTTTGTTTCAACTTGAAATGAATACGAAATAGAAGTAAAATGACTGCGGGTTTCGTTCGTTACCTTATCTCTTAAATTATATCTCTTACCGGTAAAGGCTTCAGGCCCAGAGGGTTCCAGGAGGCTCCCTGATTTTTAAACAATCGGAACATGAAGGTTTGTAAGGTTGTCAGCCTTACGAACCGGCCGCCTTTACCTCAGAATTACTCCTGGTACTCATTTCTGTTAGAGGCTGAGTCGACCCCAAGGCCATAGTGCCACCAGAAGGATTAGGATAATTGAAAAACTTCAGTGACCTCATAGGGAATCGAACCCGCGACCTTCCGGTTTCTAGCGCAGCGCCTCAACCACTACGCTACGGCTCTCTTACCGGTACTACTGGAAATTTTAAAAACACATTACAGTAATTTCATTTGAATATTTTTTCCAGGACTTTTCTTAAAAGACGATTTACAACTTTGTTGCTCGATAAGTACTATCCATATCTTTCGGCTGATTGCACATCATTCGATATTCTCATATGAAATTATTTATCTCTTTGCACAATGCACATGTTTAACGCATTTCCATGTAAACTAAATAGAATCACAAAATTTGGATGCGAATTATGCTGTTCTGTTTTTATATTTATCCAAACCCAGAACTATCCTACTTTTTAAAATTTATGTAGAAGAAATGCTCTTTCCTGCCCTATATAAAATCAAGAATTTACTCATAGTGGATGTTAAAGAATGCATTTGCCTAAAATTAAGTTTATATAGTAATTTACAATGAGTAATCATTTCCTGTTCCTCCTTTTTGAATATTTTGATTTCACAAAAAACAATTTTCTTCGCCGCTGTGGCACAGGAGATGCGTTCTCTCTCGCAACGGGCCCGGGTTCGATTCCCGATCGGGAAAAGTTATCTAGATGGGGGTTTCCGGAGTTTTTTCTCACCTGCAAGACGAATGTTGGATAACTTTGTACCCTTGTAGTCTCCGAATTTTGTCTGGCCATCATTATCACCTTCATCACTTCCGCGCCATGTTGTATATGATCCATAGGCAATCCTCTCTCCCGACAGGTCGCAGTCCTATAAAGCCCGGGTGGCAAGGATCTTGTAAATTTCCCTACAATGTGATAGGTTAAACTTTAAAAAATAAAATATAAAATATACTGTGGAAATTAGCTCTTCAGTTATAATTAAAAATACTGGTTATAATTTATGAATACTTTTCAAAATGTATGAGAGCTATAAACAATAAAATTATATCAATTGTTAACACTCCATAGTGAAGATTTTCGTTTTTTAAGTTGTCTGTTATATGCTGTAAAATTGCGAAAATTATAGTTACAGTAGAGTCCCGCTAATCCGGACTAGATGGAACCGGATCACCGAAAGTACGGATTAATCAGATGCTGCCTTAAAGTGCGCGTATTATCCTGTAATACGAATTACAAAAATCGATGTACTTCCCCCGTAAATATAACTTTTCTATTCTAGTTTTAATACATAAACCTAAGTTTTTAGCCTACGAAATGATGTAGGATTAATGAAAGAAAAACGTCTTTCTTATTAAAATTCACAATATACTTTTAAATCCTGTCCGGATTAACTAGATGTCCGGACGAGCGGGGTCCAGATGAGCATGACTCTGCTGTTCACCTATAACAATTAATCCTACATTAGACATATTTCAGAGCTGTCAAATAGAATGGCTTATGAGATTTGGCTTCTTTGGTGGCTTGCATTGGGTTTTTATACCACGCGGAGCGGCGGTGGCTTTCTTTAGTGTTGTTGTTTTCTCGGAATTCTTAAATGTTTGCTGTCCTACTTTCTTGGTGAAAATATTGTGGGAATTGGGATGTTTTTCCGTTACTGTAATTCAAACAAAGAGACAGAAAGATAAATAATAAAATAATTAACATGAGGATTGCGTTGCAATAAGGACTGCGCCACAGACACAATCTACACCGTGACACTCATTAAACGGGTCTGCGGTTTCTCAGGAACTTCTTCCTGTCGTGCTCCAACCGCATTCATGGAAATGAGTGTCTCATAATTATAAACTTATCACATGTTTTAGTAATTTTTTATACTTAACTCAAGGTGTATGCTATCTCTGCTTTGTATTGTGAAGGAAATTGAAGTCCAGCTTCCTGAAAGAACAACAATCACGAACGATAACATCTTGGACTCGCATTCGGGAGATCCCAGGTCCAAATCCCGTGGCCGACCAATTTGACATGGGTTTTCCATGGGTTTTCGGCAAATGCCGAATTGTAAATTGACATACCATGAATCATCCTCGCCATTTCATCCATTCAATTAATATAATTAGACATTTACTCCACAAAATATACTAACTGACATTGTCCTATATTCCCAGTGTCAGGGCGAAGGGCCTCCAATTGGACGTTTCTGATACCTATGTGAATTTTGTTATGCTTATTTTCCGAGAGAGGTCTGAGGGACAGCTGGTAAATCCATCGCCTCACAACCCTCCAGGAAACTAAGGTATTACTCGGACATGAAAGGCCGGGAAATTTTGTCCAGAGGCTCTAATTTAGGCTTGGAGTTCTTTAACGTGCCATAAATCTACGACACGGGCCCCCCAGCTTAAGTCCCTCCCAGAAGACTCCGTGCTCGGATTTTTACGTCCGGAAAAATCCATCGACCGCGGCCGGGTTCCACAAAATATAATAAAAATAGAAAAATAATTGACAATCAATAGTTCCATGCTCTACCCTATTGTATAGATTTTTTTTTTTTTTTTTTTTTTTTGCTAATTTCATATTTGTATGAGAATATAGTATAATAAATGTGGAGTGTCCGTGGAAAACGATATAAGTGCCAGAAAAAATTTTGGTTGTTTTTTCGTAGAAATTGGTGTATTTGCCATTGTCAACAACCCAGTAAAGGATATAAAAATCGTTCATTAGATGGCTTCTTATATCATTTACTGGGTTGCTAGTGATGGCACATACACCAATTTCCGCGAAAAAACAAGCAATAAATTTTTCTGGCACTTATATCGTTTTCCAAATTATCTGTGACGTTCCATGCCCCTACATGAATCTAGCTGTAAAATTGCGGTAGTTTAAGAATTTATTTTTAAAATTGAATTTATTTATTTTATATTGAAAACTTATAATTTTACATATTTTATAATTGTAGGGTGGAGTGAAACATGTAATTAATATAATTTAATTATACTATTTTTGTTACGGTTAATACAACACAGACATTCACAGACATTCAAGGAATCGCATAAATATGTTCAGCTAGAGGAATATTTTGAATGAGGAAGGACAGGATCACCCAGGATAATGTCTCAGTACTATTTTCTACCATAGACTGAATTATCATCATCAGTTCCCAACATGGAATACATGTTATTTAGAATCATGGGTTTGAAATGGGGTCATCAACAAAATTCTATCTGAATTTAATAATAATAATAATAATAATAATAATAATAATAATAATAATAATAATAATAATAATAATATTAATGTTTTGTTTTGCCTGGCAGAGTTAGAGCCATAGGGCCTTTTTCTTCCGCTCAACCAGGATAAAAGCATAATACATAATATGAATACCTTCATAAAATACAATAATATAAGTAGTCATCCCAGGCACCGGTTCCATATTCTACCTGCGTCGGTCTTGCATCGCCGTGCCGCCGATTATATTCTTCTCTGCCGTTGTACAAGTCGTCCTGCGGGATGGGAATAATGTGTACTCCCTCCCCAACCTTTAATAATAACCTGTGGTCTCAGGCAATTTGTCTCAGTACTACCACACAAGGTGATTTACAATAAACACAATAATAACACAAAATACTGAAATAAAATAGTAACACAGTTGGTATAACCTGGATTGAAACTTAGGCTAAGGCAAAAATGTATCCAGTAACCAACGAGATAAAATTAGGAGATAATTTATAAGATGAATCGTGGTGGTTGAGGCGCTGCGCTACAAGCCGGAAGATTGTGGGTTCGATCCCCGATGAGGTCGTTGGAGTTTTTCAATTGGCCTAACCCTTCTGGTGGCAATATGGCCCTGGGGTCGACTCAGCCTCTAACAGAAATGAGTACCAGGAGCAATCCTGGGGGTAAAGGCGGCCGGTGCGTAAGGCTGACAACCTTACCACTTTCACGTGCCGAATGTGGCCTGTATAGGGAACACTTTACCTTTTTTTTTAATAAGATGAAACAAAATGAATGCAAATTTATATATAATTATGTGTGTAGAATGTCTATTCTGTGCACATGATACGTAGGCTAATTGCGATTAAGTGTAAAAAATATACTATTACAAAAAACATGCTAAATACTTAAATGTGAGATTATGAATGTCATAGTCAATTTTTTAGGAATGAAGATGAAATCTATGTAGACTACTAATACACATATAATATACACTAAAATTAAGATTCATACTAAAAATATTAATAAATTTAAGGAAAATAGGCTAAGAGACACAAAAATATTTACAATATAAATCAACCTAGGCTGAAGGACAAAACATTCCTTCCAAATAATGGCGAGATAGTTGAATAACTTTGACCTTAAAATCTGTAGTCTCCGACTACCCCTGATGTCGGCGGTAGGGTGTTCAGTGCTTTTTTCTGAAGGAAGAAGTAACATGGTATGAGTAGAGCTGTGTGTAAATTAAATGGATATCTTTACAAGACACGCACGCGATGATATTCCACCCTCCACACGCATACATCCGCCACGTAAATATTGACTGGTCAAACTGTAACATTATAATTATATTGACTCTCACAGATTGTAACTGCTGATGGTCTGAGCACTTGTTGATAGCAACTTTGTTTAAAATTCACACAAACCATCTGTCTCAGTTCCACAGTTAATAATTTAGAACACTTAGCATTATATTTTCATGGGGTGTCGACAACAGTCAAAGACTGTCATACCTCCAGTAGCCTACTTAATAAAGTATATCTCCCTGATTGCGTGTTCGCAGATGACCAACCGCAAATGGCGTTTTCCTGAAAAACACATGCAAGCCTGTGCAGTTCATCGCGGGATACGAATTTAGCTCTCTACATATAAGATAACAGGTGATTTACGCGATCCAACTAACTTCAAGATATGATAGCTGACACTGTTACACTTAAAGAATGTAGCCTATATGAGCATATGTCTTATAGGAATTGGTCACAGAGCTAAGCCTATCCTTTTATTCTGACAGAGAACATAGTATTGGTTACTACGTTCTGCTTTTGGGTTTATATTAAATTGCACTTCGTTTAATAAAATAATTATTTAATACCTTAAAGAATAACACAATAAAGAAGAAGAAAGAAGTAAACTTCCCTGATATTTTTAAGATGTTTTTAATTTTAGTGATTTCAATCTACAATGTCACAGCCTTTAAACATGCAAGACAAACTATACTAAAGTACTCCATTTAAATTATACGTAATGAATTATGTTTTGGCATTAATTCATTGTAATTTTACATTCTTCTTTTAATTATTATGTTTCGGTTAACATTAAATATTTTCAGTCCCCTACAGTAGTAGGCAGTTGTAAAAATGAAAACAGAAAAGAAAGATAAATAGGCTATGTTTCTTGTATTGCAGAAATTAAATATATATTGTAACGTCATTTGAATTTATGTATATTTGCTTATGATCATTCAGATTATTCAGGTAAAATATACTTTTTTAAAAGATTACGTGAAATAGGAGATGTTTATGAGGTGACTTAAAAATATCAAGGTTCTTTAAGAAGGCACCGAAATTTAATATGATAGAAACTGAAAACACAAAGATGAAGCTACAGAAAGAAGAATTCATCTGCAGAAAAGGAAGTTATTGATGTCATCAAAGGAACTATAGTACAAGGTCCGGTGGTTCAGAAAGCTTCTAAGTTTTGCTCAAAAGAAAAGAACTCAAAGAGCTTTCCTTGTCCTAGAATGACGTTCAGACTGAAAGTGTTAATGAACTGAAATTCTATGATAGAAAAAGGCGAAAAATAAAAATCCTATGCGATATTATTCTTAATTTCATGAACCCTGTTAATAACATATATTAAATCAATGCTAACATCTTACGACGTAGACTTTGTGAGAGTCTCGTAATATCCCAGTGTTTGCGTAAATAAAATCAATTGTAACATCGATCTTACATTAGACTTACGTTCCAGGTATTAAATAATTATTTTATTTATCGAGCTCAACAGTACAACACATTACTTTTAACTAATTCTACTAGGTTTATTTAGTAACTACAATGAGCTTGATTCAGATGTAATTATTTCGTTATATTCCACTCTGTTATTGAAAACTGTAATCTTTCTATACATTCTGTAACTCTTTTGAGTTTTTCGACATCACTTATGATTAGTCTCTTACTCTTTTTCTTCTGTGCACTTTTCTATAAATTTTACATGCATTTTAAATTTTCTTTTGAGTTATTTTCCGTTATATTAGGTACAAATTTAAGGCAAAATCCTAAGGATACATTATTCACGGTTTTGAACTGTTACTTAAGTTTGTAACCTTCGCCGGTGTGCCAGAAGTTTGTAATGCATTAGTTCTTTTACACGCCTTTTAATAACGGGACTGTCCCATTTACACACACCTAAACGTCAAATAGGGCCGGGATTGAACTCGCAAACTTGCCGTCGGCGTAAAAGCAGAAAACTCGGGTTCGAGTCCAGAACAGAACAATATATTAAACTAGACTAGTTATATAATTTAAAGAACTCATTTTAAAACAGTTCTAAAGTAAAACCTAGCTTACTTAGCTTTGTCATCAGAGAGGATCTACTCAATTTGAACACATAATGGTCCCTCATTTGGTCGGTCTAGGGAAACAGCCAATAAGATACGGCTTTTATCCTAAGTTTGCGAGCCTGATCATTGTGTCAACTGTTTTCTCTGCATTCCGGCACTGATTTATAATTCCGGGGTGCGCGGGCAAAGAGAGTTAAGTCCACTTTCTTGTTACTGAGAATTAGAGTGACTTAATACACTATACCAGCCCAACATAGCTTTAGAGATGGATAAACCCATCAGGCACACATCCATAACTACCGTACAATTCTGAATATGACTTACTGGACTTAACACAAATGTAGATAACATTTTTATCTATAACTCTATGGACACATCTCAATTTTTTAGGATGGTGGACTTAACTCACTTTGCCCGCGCACCCCGGAATTTGTATGAGAAATTGGGTCTCTCGCATTTAAGGGTTGAAATGAACTTCAGTATAACGAAATATATGCTGGCGGGTTATACAGAGTCTCCTGAGAACATGATTAACATTGTAATTTGCATGTGATGAAGAAAGGCAGAGAGATTATGAGAGAGAACATCAGCAGGATGCCGGGACCTCACTAGCCCAATATCATGAATTTCCTAATAGTCATTAAGTATAAGCCATCATATGCGTGTGCTTATACCTACAGTGCATTACGCTTTATTTATGCGCTTCGGGAAGACCATCCGAGACATAGGTAATTTATTGCTGTTTGCAAGTAGGTGCGAAACTCGTATCAACTTGGCCCACTAAGGTGCCATGCAAACTGAAGACTTATGCATTATTGACGATACATTGCCTCAGCAACTTATGATCGTATTGTGTTTACATAGACATAGCATTTTCAATATTTTCCCAACTATTTAAATGAATGTAATCATATACGAGGGCCATTCAATAATTAAAGAGACAAACTGGCCTGGAGAAAAAAAACGTTTATTTTTAAAAAAACAAGACTTTTCCTACTTTTCAACATAATCCTCATCAACATTTATGCACTTGTCCCGACGGGTTACTAGCTTTATACCGGCTGCAAAGAACTCTTTCTCTTGGTGTCGGAGCCAATTTCCCACAAATTTCTTGACATCATCGTTATCCTGGAACTTCTTCCCACGTAATGCCTCCTTCAGTGGACCAAACAATTCGAGTTTCAAGGGAGGAAGTTGCAACTTCAACAGGCCGGCAAGAACGGTGTTCGTCAGTCACTGATTCTCGACCTCTTTTGAACTGTTCTACCCACTTGTAAAAATTTCCACGGTTCATACAACTTTCACCATACACTTTAGTCATTCTAGAGTATATATTAGTTGGTTTTTCTCCTTCAGCAATCAAAAAACGAATCACAGAACGTTGTTCAACCAATGTGGAATTTTCAAGAAGACCCGACATCGTTAAACTTAATTTTGAGGTTATATACAGAGCAATGTTGATCCATCAGCTGATTAGAACTCATTCCAGTGATGCCAACTTAAAATCCTAAATGTATCAAACTTGTATTACCAACCGTCTTTTCCCCATACCAATTTGTCTCTTTAATTGTTGAATGACATATAGAAATGAAATTATTCATCTCTGTCTATTCCAATTTGTCGCAAAAACTACTAAAATGAGAGCTGAAACTCTACACTACATGAACATAGTTTTTATACCCGGATAGATTATAGGACTATAGGTGTTCACTAATCTATGCTTTTTCACGTAGTATCATATTCATTAGCATTCAATCTCAGTTAAAATGAACACAAGCCGTGACCGTAAACAGAATCACATCAATATTTTATTGCCTGGAGATACGTAAAACCAAAGATAATATTTTTTTTCTCTCTACAGGTTCTTTTTCATAAAAGATCAGTTCATATTGTTGTGTGAAAATATTATGGTCAGGAAAGAATAGACAATCATAAAACAATATTATTGGAGGTATTTCAGCATTTATTAAGAAAATTTTAATTAAAAAACTTGGAAGAAATTTATGATTATTTTGTAGCAATAGGTAGGCCTATAGTTACTTTTACGATAATGATTACTGTTATATATGAGATACTTGTTTTATATTCTTAACGATTAGACATCAGATAACAAATACTACGTAGTGATTCCGTTTCAACACTCATCTTTCTTTATAATACTAGTGCTCAAGGTGTAAAAAAACTCGCGCATACATATATATAGTTTTTTATATATAAATATATATTATATATATATAATCATATTAAGCACTAGTGGAAAATGAAATTCATTAATAACTTATTATCGAAGTTATAACTTAAAAGATAATGACTGAGGTCAAATCAGGATCAACTGCGGACTGAAGACAACTTATTTATTTCCTTTTATTGTGACCAGATCAAATTAGGAACGTATCAGCCCTCAATAATCGGGCTTTGGGCTGATCACTCATCCAGGAAGGCTCTCTGTGTGCTTGTCTGGTGAAAAAAGTGTACGTGATCCATATAAAGTCCCTCCTCCGACGAGTCGCGGTCCTGTAAGGCCCGGGTGGCGTGGGCCGCGTAAATGTACCTACAAGGTGTAAATCTCAGGGAAAGAATAATATACATTTTTAAATAAATCAGATTACAATGGGTTTTATAAGCTGTTGTAGGTAACAGTCAACTTTATTTGAATTTTTACAAGGAGATCTCAACTGTGAAATAGTACGATATGAGCATTTTAGTGTCTCAGTATGATTCGATATTAAAAATAGAATTTTATCTTATAATTAATATCCTTATAATTAATTATCCTTAAAATTGAGGTACGCCGTAGCGTAGAGGTTGAGGCGCTGCGCTACAAACTGGAAGGTCGCGGGTTCGATTCCCGTTGAGGTCGCTGGAGTTTTTTAATTGGCCTAATCCTTCTGGTGGCACTATGGCCCTGGGGTCGACTCAGCCTCTAACAGAAATGAGTACCAGGAGCACTCCTGGGGGTAAAGGCCGCCGGTGCGTAAGGCTGACAACCTTACCACCTTCACATGCAGAATGTCCAAAGCTCTGGGAGCCTCAACCACCTGGAACCCTCTGGGCTTCCATGGCCTGTATAGGGATCACTTTACTTCTTTACTTTTATCCTTGTAATTACAATCAATTATCCTTATAATCAATTCACTTTGCCTGCATCCCCCGAGAAAATTGCGACAAGAAGCAATTTAGTTGGCTGGTGTAAATGTTTGTCGAGACGACCTGAGCTTATTATACAAGGGAATCTTATACAGAGCAATGTATAGCTGTTTTGAAACGTAATATTCAGAATCCAGGACCTCATTTCCCCATCTTTGCTTGTATAATCTGACACAGGAAGATGGCGTATAAAGTGCGGGTTTACGTGCTTGCCCTAAGGAAAATGAAAAGTAAATATTTTTCCCTTCGTCTAAAAAAATCTCTGGGGGTTTAACTCGTGTGATAAATTTCGAGGAAGGTACAGTCACATCCGTATTCAACGTCATTTCTTATTACAACCTGTTGCTAATTTTCTGAAGAAATAATTTTTGAATATATTAAGTTTGTACCTCTACTCTGTTGAAAGCCTACCGTTACTGTAGAGCGGAAGAGAAGGCCAAATGGCTTTAGCTCTGCCAGAATAAATAAACAGAATAATAGATTAGGAAATACAGTATCTATAAAGTTCCACGATACGGCATTTAGAGTTTCAGGATAAGAGGTTATTGACTACTTCGCTATTCGGCAGGTTGTTATAGAGACAGTGTGGCTTCACTCGACTCCTGTTAAATTTTATCCCAGGTTCTGTTATGGACAGACGACTGAGTTAACACTAGCCGATTCTCGACACAACAAAAGGAGAAAGTTATTCTGCTTCAACCTGGAATCCAACCCTGGCCATCTAGTAAAAGAAAAATAGACAGGCTTTCAGTCTTACTTCACTAAATACATTTGTTTTAACTTTCCTAGTACCATTGGGGTCAATAAGATCCCAAAAGCACTGTTGAAATAAATAACTGAACTGGTTTAAAATGTATAATTTTCAAAATTTATGACTTTATTCCTCAAAGTGAACTGAATTCAATGACATTTTATTGATTTTTTTCAACACTTTAAAATGTATTCATTGTTTTTGTACTGAGTACCATTGGGGTCATTATGGCCCATTCCATTTTTTTTTCTTTGAGTATAACATTATGTAGAAATGCTTATATACATCGTTGTACTGTTTTCAAGGTAAAATGTATGTTTTTACGCCAGTTTCTAGATAACAATTGCAATACTATCGACATAGGCCTATCCCATGTAAATTACTCGGGGTATTATGACTCGAGTGGCACTCAGTGTAACAAAAGTAGCCTGGTACCGGTAGTAGGAAAGTTAAGTTATTTCGAGGAAAGTTTATTCTGGGCGAGAATCACTTGAAATAATGTTAGTTTTCTTTTAATCTGATTGTACTCTTCGCATTCTTATTTTATTACTCAATGAAGGTGATACGCCGTGCCAAAATTGGTTGGGACACTATACTATAAACCGGGAGGTCTCATGTTCGATCGCATATGAGTCCATTGGGACTTTTCCATTAGTGGTACTTCGTTGCACTATAGTTGAGTCATGCCCCAACAGAATTGAATACCAGGAATAATCTTGGCGGTCAGAGCGTAATGCTATCATTCTTACCACCTTAGGGTGCCCATGTAATGTTTATATAAAAGGGGACACCTAAAATATTCTGGGATAAACCTGAGACAATTAAGGGAAAAAAAGAGCCAAAAGATTCCTTCCCAAAATTTTGTGCATTTTTTAAATCTTCTTCTGTCTCCTGGACTCAAAATATTATCCCAAATGACTTAAATGACTTCTTAAACTTCTTCTGAAAACTGATGTACCGGTAGTAAATTTATTCCGCAGACAGAACTAGATGCCTCATTGTCATGCTTATTTTAACATTCATGTATTTAGTCAAGAAGTGAATTTTGTTCTGATATTTTGTCTTAAAAGTGACCACATGATGTCTCATTACAGTATGTTCTGACAATGAGCAAGGCCTCACAGATGCAACTTTCATTAATGTAGTAGAAAATAAACTGGCCAATCAGAATCACAAAAAGCGGGACGTTTGAACGTCTCACGTGAAACTTTCGGGACAGTGGACATTTTGCCAAGAACGGGACTGTCCAAGGGAAAACGGGACGAATGGACACCCTACCCTACTTAATGTGCTAAATGGCTAAGAACCTGGGATCCTGAACCTCCTGGACATTAAGGCTCTCTAAGACCTATAGGCCTATAGGAACACTGCTTTTGTCATGAAGAGCCAAAACACGCCTATTTTTAGGTAGATTTCGAAGAAAAATCTACCTATTGCAATGGATACCATGTCATGATTTTCGAAAAATTCTTTCATATCTTTACGTTTCATGCCTCCCTAAGTACGAAACCACCGCCTGTTCAAATTTGTTTGTTGTGATATATATCTTATCTTTACACGCTAGCGGCCGTAATTTTGAAGATATTTTAACCAAATTTTATTATGTTATTTCTAGACTCAATAGTTCGGACAAGTTCGTTAATGAGCAAAATTGGCCCAAGGGGGTGGTCGGGGGAGGGGGTTGAAATTTTAAAACATTTATATTTCGGCCCCTATGAAGTATAGGGATAAACTTTGTTTGAATAAATTACAGTACTCCTTATGGAGTTCACAGTGACACCAACGATTCGGGGGTTGGGGGTACGAGTGGGGGTGGGGGTTCGGGGATGGAAATTCGAAATTTTTGAAACTACGTCTTGTGGAGTATCGTTGAAAAGTTCTTGATGAGTACTCTACAAATCAATAACTAGTTTCTTGATAGTTCTCATTAAGGCGAGATTTGAATGTTTGAAAAAGTGCTCTTTCCTCTATTTTGCAGTTATTATTGCGGGTTTGTCATGCCAAGGCAAAAGAAGAAGAGTGCTACGCAGCGACAATAAATTAAACCAAAAGCACTTAGAAATCTACCTCAGCCTGTAGACTTGCCTAAAGGGATTTTTCTGTGTCCGTTTGGCTACAACACTGAAGTTGGAAGATCCGCCACTGGTTACCGGTGTGTACTTGCAGCACACGTCACACGGGCAGGTTTTATTGAACATGCTTGCAGAATCTAATCAGTGTCACACAAGGATTCACCAAACAAATACCTGGAACATGACAATTCTCTGTGTCATCCATGTCAACAATCTGGTAATCCCGTACCCGAAACAGCCACTGCCCCAACTGCACGCATCATGTCTTTCACATCTCAAATTTATTATATTAATAATATAGTCCACAGTATCAGCTCTTAGCATGAAACTGTCCTTCAGGGATGTACAATGGAATATAAACAGATAACAAATGGTTATATCACTTTTTATTTACACTAACTCGGGTTTCTTTTTATGATATTATTCGTTATTGTATTTTAAACAATGTCTGTATGATGCATAAGTGCAGAAACTTTCACACAAATTACAGTAACTTACGATTAAGAACAGTCCTGCCATTTATTGAGCTTCTTAGTTAATGAAAGATCTGTGTTTTTTTTTTATTAATTTAATAACTCAAATCTTTAACTACAAACGGATTAGGGAGTCTTAAAACAGGCACCGATTTACCATACATATTGCCAGAGTTCTTTTCAGCTGATCGATAAATCAGATTAATCCAGAAAAGTGGGCCAGGATTCATAGGTTTTAAACTACTTTATTTTTTTTCCTTGCTAGCTAACTGTGATATTTTAATATAATATTCCGTTTCATTGTTATGGCAGTCACATAGTCCAATTTTATAAAACCTAAAAAATAGCTAATTAGACGTTAAAAACTAAAAAGTGGCTAAAATGGTTTTTCATTAAAGTAAGGTAAAATAGCCTAATTAACAAACTAAAAATTACTTCATAAATATCTATCTGCAGTTTTTCATCCTGCTCATTGTTACCAGTACATTTGTAAGAGAAAATATAGCATTGCATTTTCTAATTTTGTCATTTTGTAACCCCATTGTCCGATAAAGGAAATCTGTTAAGTGATCCAAAATCCCCGGTTCTTGAGAAGAAAATTAAAGACATTCTTAAGAAGCTTACACATGGAGTTTCTTCACAGTGTTTTCTCACGTAATAATCCGAAAGTAAAGTATTTTAAAAATTGATTGATTAATTTATTGAAGAACGTTCTTGTTCAGTTTATGTGGTGGAGTTGGAAAAGAAAGGGGTAATTCTAAAATTAATTGTTTATTATTAATTGCAGATAACTAAGCAAAGAATGTTCGTATAAAGTGTTATGGTTCAGAGCCCTGGAAATTGTAGGCAAAAAATAAAATAAATTAATATATTTGTTTGTATTAAAGCGAAACAAAAAAAAAACTTTTCTGAAAATAGTAAAAAACTAAAATAAAACTATTTTAATATGTGTAAAAAACGAGTACAATATTTATAAAAACCTAAAAATCTGGGAACTAGTTATAACTATTTCTCAAACTATACAGTTTTGACACCTTATGATAGCCTAATATAAAAAATGCTGTTAAAATTAATTATTTTTTCTCCTTGGATCTTGCATTCATAAGCTTGTTAAGCTATATTACACATTTCTTTAAATTTTAAATACATCAGCGACTGTACGAAGTCCTTATTGTCATAAGATATCCTCTTAACGAAAGCCCATTATGTGGAGGAGCGTATGGCTTCTAGTGATCGCCAAACACTTTGCAAGCAGATAAAGCGTCCATGATCGGCTTTATGTTACTGATCGTTGTCTCAGAGGAAGCTTCACATGCAAACGTCAAGATATGTTAAATGCTTTGGTGTTATCTTTCTCCTCCATCATAAAGGTTCCTGGACGTTTAAATATTTCGTGTCTTGCGATTCTACTGCCTAGTTTGAGACATTCAAAACTTTTCCATTACCGTCAACTTCCACCATTTAATCACAGCTATATTTATTAGCTTTTTTTTACTCCCCGTTCTTCCTGGAGACAGAAGTTGAAAATTTTAGTGAAGTAACTAATTCATCAGAGGTACCTTATGTAAATTTCTGTAGTACAATTACATTAATATTTACAAGTTTTTGAAGTGAAACTTCTTTAGCCGCGGTGGGGGTAAATCGAGAGCTTGTGTGAACGCTCAAAATCCAAAATTTTAAAAATCTAAAAATCTAAAATTCAAAAATCGAAAATCCAATATTAAAAATTCCAACAAACAAAAAAAAAATTCAAATATCCAAAATTTAAAAAAACTAAAATTAAAAAATTAAAAAATTCAAAGATCCAAAATTTAAAAGTCCAAAAATCCAAAATTTAAAAAATTAAAGTATCCAAATATCCAAAATTTAAAAAATCAAAAATTTTAAATATAAAAAATTTAAAAATTCAAAATTTAATAAATAAAAAATCCAAAATTTAAAAATAAAAAAATCCAAAATTAAACAATCGAAAATAAGAAATTAAAAATCCAAAAAATAAAAAAATTAAAAGATCTAAAATTTAAAAAATCAAAAATTAAAAGATTCAAAATTCCAAAATTTAAAAAAATTAAAAGATCAAACATTATAATATCCAAAATCCAAAAGTAAAAAGTCTAAAAACCCAATATTAAAAAGTCCAACAATCCAAAATTGAAAAAATCCAATAATCCAAAATTGAAAAAGAATCCAAAAATAAAACAAGTTTCACTTCTGTCGCGTGGCGTTCCACGCACACGGAGGCGTAATTAGGCAAAATCAAGCATTTTTTTAAATTCAACTAAACTTGATATGGTATCGGATAAAGGTTCGTGTCCATACGATTTCATCTCGTCATAATTTTTCTGATAGGCATATTACAATATAACGATAAAGCCACTGGTGTGTTATATTAATTAATTCCTAAAGGAGAACTTCAGTCATGTAGAATCAGTTTTGGTATCCTGTGTTTAGAAAATCCTTCGCATTAAACCTAGTTTGCGAGGCTTTTAATCATTGAATTCTGATAGTGCATATTCCTGTAAAATATCTCATTGATTGCTTTAAGTGTTCTTGAAAGCACGGAATTTCTAAATCTTCATGGAACTGCCCTGTAGTTGGTGTAGTCACAGCAACGAATAAGTCACACTTTTAAGCCGGGTTTAACCTTTTCGCTGCTACTGACGTACAATTGCATCATTCAAAACAAAACAAAAAATCTGCTTAGAAGCAGAGATATACAGATTAAGAGTATAATGTTTTACGTGTTATGTGAGGATTATTATCCACATGTTAGAATTGTAATTCAAGAAAGGCAACTAATTATTTGAAATCTTCCCAATCGATTTCAAACTTAGAGCTCACTGATGAACTGTTTGATGTTTGTTACATATAAATTCAGCTCTGATTGGTATAATAATGGGATTGGATTTGCTTGATCATGGAATGATCCTTACTGTTAACTTAAATATATGATATATCTCTTAAGGAGACCTCTGTCCTGGCCACATAGAATGTAAGTGATCATTAAGTCAGTAAGATTACTAAAATTGCTTTAAATTATTTAATAAAATATAAAGTAGGTCTTTCAACTGAAAAATCCTACCAACATCAGGACGTAGAAATTGCCTTGCTGTTCACAATTCTAGAGTGATAGGGAAAAAGCGAATAAGTCAAAAAAACAAAGTTCCAGGCGAGACAAAAAAAACCATTTATTTCCACAACACTGTTACAATATCTAATTCAGCCCACCCAGATATTTTTACATACTACTTATACTGTGTAAAAATATAACTTATGGATGGGCTGATCTAAATACTGTCACAATGCTATGGAAATAAATTGTTTTTTGTCTCTCCTGAAACTTTGGTTTTTTGACTTACTCGCTTTTTCCCTATCACTCTAGAATTCTTTCTTAAGAAGAAAATTAAGGACATTCTTAAGAAGCTTACACATGCAGTTTATTCACTGTATTTGCTCAAGTATTAAGCCGAAAGTAAAGTATTTGTTATGGGCTATTAAACAAAACACGCGCCCTTGCGTTACTTGTTTTCTTCGATTTGGTGATAAACTGTAATTTCCACTCTTCAAAATAATAATTTATCCCTACCGTATCAAAGCGGCTGGTAAGACAACTTTCGAATATGTGAATCTGGTTTCACTCTTTTTGGATGGTAAATAACTCAAACTTATATCCCAAAAAAATGTCCGTCGCCATGAGCCAGGTCGGGGATTTTTCAGTAGTGGAAAGTTTTCTTCTCCTGTTCAGGACTGGATGTTGTGTTGCTCCTTCATCCCCACCCCGCAGAGACGATGGCAAATCTCCACTGATCACCCTTGCCTGAAAGAGCCCTTGGACGAGCAGTGGTCAATATCCCATGACTTCGTTCTGGGTGTAAAGCCGCCTTCATCATCAGCTGAAAAATGTTGAAAGTTCTATAAATACAGACTGAATAATGAAGATCTATATGAGCAGTAACGATCCTTCGCAGTTCACTCCCTCATTCAGTTTGCCTGCATACAATGCATTTTATTTTAACATAAAATAACATTCGTTTACCAGATGTAATTTAATTAAATAATTCCTCATGCAAATAACTAATTATAACATTAATAATTTTTTCTACTAAATTTATCTAATTTTTACCAGAAAAAGTCTTATTAAATTGCGTTAATTATGCTTATGGATTACTGAATTCATTTCGTAAAATAATTTAACGAGGATTGTGGTATATGATTGCCTTTTATACATGCATGAACGTATAATTGCAGCACAATTTGGCTACATAAATGATCAGAGCGTAATCATAGTAGGTGGATAAAATCCAAACAGAATCAGTCTCGAAAGAATAGGTAGTTCCATGCAGCTATAAAGTGCATGCATGATACAGTGATGCAATTTCGAGTCATATCTGTTATAAACATATGTTTTCTGTGGTTTGCCTCGTTAAGCTAACATTAATGAGGTCGTGGTATTTCGTTAGTTAATTGATTGAGCAATAATTATAATCGAATAGTCTTTCTGTAATTATGAATGTGAATTCAATTTGAATATGCATGTACCTATTATTCTCTATGTACTATAACGTTGTAATGCTAAGTACTGAAAAAAAAACAGATAAAACGTGCAGCCTCTTTTTTTGGGACCAAAAGGGTTTATTCCATTGGAGTTTCTGCCAAGAAGGCAAGGAATAACCACAGGGGTCTACTGTGCAACTCTCAACGACTTGATTACTTACTTACTTATTTACTTACTTAATTACTTACTTACTTACTTACTTACTTACTTACTCAATGGCAATAGACAATTAATATGCAGGAATATTATATATTTTATGGAACCCGAAGATTCATTTCCGCACTTACCTGAGTCAGTCATTCAACCCTATTCTGTGCTAACTCCATCCAACCATCCCTCGCAAATCCTACTTCTCTTAAATTTATCCTAATATTGTCCTCCCACCTACGTCAAGGTCTTTCAAGTGGTATTTTCCCTTCGGGTCTCCCAGTCAATATTTTTTAGATGTCTTTCCTCCCTCATGCGAGCAACATGTCCAGCCCATTTCATCTTCCGTGATTTAATTATTCTTATTATATCCGGTGACGAGTATGGCGGCTATCCAAAACAAGAGACGTGGAAAGTGTCCTATCAATGTTGATAGAAAATTATATGTTCTATCAATATTGAAGAACCGTTAGAACGTCTAGGACGTGTATTGTGAATATGTCCTCAAATATCAGTTGTCTGGGACACTGCAAAGTGATTTTTTGTAGTCATCCGGTTCTGTAGAACGAAAAGAAATTAAGCAAATGTTCGTGTATAAAGCCTACTCACCATGTACCACTCTTTGGACCAGCGTCTATTTCTCTCTTTAATTTTAATTTTTCGCACAGTGTAAGAGTCAATGCTAGAAAGTCCAAATCCTAACTGGAAAACATTTCGAAATTTTAAAAAAAGATAAGAAACTGAAACAGCCTCAATCATTTAGTCCGAATATTTTTGCCAGAATGAATACGTATTGGTAAGAATATTGATGCGTTTTGAAGCATATTGATGCACGCTTCAATACAGAGCGTCAATATTGAAGAGAATATTGACAATATTATTGACCGTTTAGGGGGCCTTTTAGCCATACCCGCCATTGGGAACAAAAGAGGAAGAGCAGGGGTGGGGATTGGCCAAGGCGGTGCCGGTTTAGAATTCCCTTACCAATGTAAAACACTATGCAAAACATCATAAAGATTCGTCCAGTACATCAAAACATGTAGTATTACTATTGTAATGGAACATGTTGATGTTAATTAAAAAACGATTCCGTGCTCTCGAGTGTACGGAGGGGAAAGGATTCGATTCGATTTGCTCAGAGTCAAATTAACAGTCGTCAGTATTGATGCCCAAAATTTAAGGTTTTTGTTGTTGCTCTTAAATCTCAAATGACTTACAGTAGTAAGATATCAGTTAAATAGGACGGTATCATAAATTTTTATGTCGGTGACTTAATTTAGTGAGAGATCTTCTTGAGACAAAGATGATGACATGAAATGCGGGACACACATTAATAGAATATTTCAATTCCCTGGAAGACATGTTTAAATTTATGAGGCACTAAATCTTTGTAGCAGCAAGAATCTCAGCTGGTTTACGTGTCTAAATCACACACAGTGCATCAACACGGAGATGCCTTAAAGAGAACAAGCCACTGAGCGTGAAACAGTATTATGCAAACAAGTTGCCTCAATCAACCTCCAGGTGCCTGTCCATCGTGTTTACTGCTTCCTCAAAATTTAAATATCAAACTGCTTCCGCTCAATTTGCACAATAACTATGGTACACAAAAACCACTCGACAGAATTACTTCATGTTCAGTACAGGTATCATAAAATTTCGTAGCACCTAATTTATTTCACACATCAAAACTTTCAACCATTTCATAATCAGAATATTGATTTAGCAGAGTAAAAATTAATGTAGTAGGATTATTTAAAGCTATATAAATGAATGTAATATTATAGCGAATATAATACAGGGTGGAAGTGGTATAAGTGCAAAAAATTTTACAGTCTGTTCCTTGGGTAGAATACAACACAAAATGCTTTTGTGCAATTGCATTTTGTGCTGCATAAGCACTAAAAACAAATTTACATATCTACTTTCTTTTGCAAGTAATTTTATACGTAGCGGTTCCAGTCAAGAAATCCATCAATTACGATCAGAATACATGCCTCCCAATTCAGCCACCTCCTACGGTAGATGATGCAGCGGTCGAATTGTAGGTCTGGTTCCATGATGGGTCTAGCGCCATAGAGGTTTAGTTTTAGTAAGTTTCTGCAGTTGATAAGATAGGAATTCAGTGAAGACCGCCTGTTCAAATTCCTTGGCCATTTATTACAGTAAGGATTTTCAACGCTTTCATCGTCATCGACAGCGAATGCAGGGTTGGAATTTCGTATCTACATCTTATTGGAAAATAAATACATTAGAGATACACAAGTCTGTATTACCTGTGATTTTGCGCAAGTTTATTGTTTAGATGTCATCGAATAAATCTCTTATAGAAATATCTCCAGAATTGAAGTTCCTAGGCCTAAGTCAGTTTTGGTTGGCGTGTATTGTTATCTATAAAATGTTTTCATGTTTTAACATAACCTTTATAGTGCAATCTACAATACAAAAAGTTAATCGCAAATATAGACCTGCGTATGCATGATACGAGTACAATATTATTTCCACCATAGTCTCTTGCATTGAAATACTATCTAATGAGATTTCAATCTATCTTCATTTCGTCTTCAGGAAGCATATAAGTTACAAGGAAATAAAATGAATATGGTAATATTCTTTCAAAACATATTCTTCTTGGAAGCTGAGTCCCATCCACTTCGCCTTAAAGAATATCCGTCTATATGAATATTTTAATAATATGATGTAAAGAGAGAAGCGTTGGTGTTTCCTGAAAACTTCCTATTACAAAGCAGATTGCAGACGACTTGTAATACGCATCTGCTTAAATGAAAATTTCGGTAAGTTTGCGTGATTTGTTTCACACGTTCATTATTGTAAATCAGATGTGCACTCGTGCTTTCATAGATTATTGCATCTGTCGACATCACGTGAGATTATTTTCTGGTAACTTATTCAAATGTCACTTTAATATCAACAGAGCGCATCCATAAAGTAACTTTCCCTGGGTCCGTTTACAAAAACAAAACACAGTTTCAAGTAAACAGTTATTACAACACACAGCCAGTGTTCAGCTTTTTTTCAACATATTCACCACCATAATTGAGACATTTGTCATACCGTGGTATCAACTTTTGAATAGCTGTGTCGTAGAAGTCTGCCGCCTGGGATTTGAACCACTGTGTGACAACCATCTTCGCCTCTCTGTCATTATTTGTCATTTCGTGAGGTGTAGGAAAAGATGGAAATCACTGGGAGCGAGGTCCGGGCTGTAGGGTAGATGTTTAAACATCTTCTAGCAAGTCTTCTGCGGAAGTTCGGCTGGGAAGTGTTTAAACTTTCACCCTAAAGCCCGGACCTCGCTCCCAGTGATTTCCATCTCTTCCTACACCTCAATAAATGACAGGAAATGACAGAGAGGAGGAGATGTTTGTCACACAGTGGTTCAAATCCCTGGAGGCAGACTTGTACTACACAGGTATTCAAAAGTTGGTTCCACGGTACGACAAATGTTTCAATTCCGGTGGCAAATATGTTGAAAAATAGCTGAACATTTGCTGTTTCTGTTGGAATATATATGTCCATGATTTTTTTTCTGTAGACTGCCCCAGGGAAACTTACTTTGTGGACGCGACTCGTATAATTCTTGGGAGTGCAGTTGTATTCAAAATTACTGTACTTGTATTCTTTCACCGTACTTTGAATTCGTCTCCATCGTCCATGACGAGTAAAGAATTTTACTTGACTAATAAGGAAATTGGTAGCATGCCCACCTCTACATCCAAAGGTTCCGGGTACAAACACAGCCGCAGTCGATGGATTTTTCAGGACGTCAAAATCCTAGGCATGAAATCCTCCGGGAGAGACTGCGAGACCCGTGTCGTAGACTTTAAGGCACGAAAAAGAACTCCAAGAAACTAAATTAGAGCTAATGGACAAAATTCCTCAGCCTTTTCACGTCCAAGTATTACCCTAGTTTCCTTTCGAGTGTAAAATTTTCTACAACTCTATTCCAGTACATTTTTGACGTAACAATGGTTTACGGCATTTCGTCTGTTTGTTACGCCATCACGACCAAATGCGTGTTTATATATTCTTCCAATTTTTCATGAATACTCTTTGAAGCACAAAAAACTATTTTTTTTTTTTGTCTTCTGTTCACAGAACTTCTAATTAATAGTATTTCCGACAAAAATTATTTTTCGAAAAATTCAAATAGAGTGAATGTCTTACATTCCGACTTCCAATGAAATTTTAACTTGTCTGTTTCCAAAAAAATATATATTTATAAACGTGCATCGGCAAACGTGTACACAATTTTTAGAACTAGCTTGTGATGGTACTTTTACTCACTTTGTTTTCCATTATTCATTCCGTTATTCATTCTCAACTGTAAATTTTTAATTTTTAACATGAGGTACTTTGTTTGATCTCTGTTATGATTTTGTAATTTATTTTTTCCTATCTTTATTCATGTATTTATTTCATATGAGCAATCTTTTTTTTTTGGCCTAAAACTATAATATGTTTGTTTTTACATAATGTTCATAATATAATTTTAGTATGACTGAACTAACCCCGAACACGAGCTATGCTCATGTGGGGCAAATAATACTCTTTTGTATTTGTAATAATTGTGTTTATATTATGTATATTTGTAATAATTTTGTGATAATTTGTATTTTTGTAATTTGTAATAATTAGAAAATTTTGCAGTAATAATAATAATAATAAAAATTAATGCACAGCTGGGAACAAAAGTATTATAAAATAATATCTAGAAGATTATTTTAAAGGAGTTACGAGAAATTGATCCATCGTTCTTTTTTCATACTCGATACATAGACTACCAGTTACCGTACGGCACTGATGCAATTTCCTTAAGTAAAACCGCAAGCATCCGGTGTGAAGTACGGGTTCTTTTGCTAATAAATTACTAAAGAATTAGAAATATTAGTAAACATAATCTTGTCTTTCCAAAAGGTTTAATCTCAATCTAAGAGTCGCTGGATGCCAATCCTAAAGTCATTAAATTAGAAGCTGATATCATGACGATATCGTCGCCTCGTATTCGCGCTGTGAATGGAGGTGTGATACATCGCCGTCAAAGGAATTTCAAACCTAATTACATGAATATCCAAAGCAAAGGCTCTGAATAAATAGCGAGGATGGGGAGACTGCGTCATTAAGAATTCAGTGTGGAAATGAAATAAAATAACTAAGGGAAGAAGCAGAAGTGACGGAACACATTTCTATTCCATGCAAATTACTCCTGTTTAACTCGAAACGAACTCCTAGTTCTTCGTCAAGTCGAATAGATGTAACTTTAACTAGAGCAGAATTTCTCTTAAATACATACGATAAGGTGCTAATAAAGTCGGGTGCTTTACAGAGGTTAGAAATCCAACTGAAAGCAAATAATAATTACCGGTATTAGTTTTTATTTTGGTCCACCGCTGTGACTCCTCTCATGCAGCGGGCCCGGGTTCAAATCCTCGTCGGGGCAAGTTAGCTAGATGGGGTTTTCCCGGATGTTTTCCTCATCTGTGAGACAAATCTTTGGTAACTTGAGGCTCTCGTGGTCCCCGGATATCATCTGGCCGTCATCTTCATCCCATCTTCGCCTTTTCAGAGTGAATGTGTGTGTGTATGGTGTGTCTTGTCCTATGTGTTCGCAGTGGCGCCAACTTATATGGGCCCGTGGGGCTCAAGCCCACCCAATAATTTGCCGTGTACTATTGTAATTATTTATTGCTATTACTCAAAATTGTGTTTATTTGTTGAATTTGTAAAAAGAAAACCAGGCTAATGTGGACATATATAGTACGATATTCTCTTGTTCCAATTCCCTCACGATATTTTGAAATCGTTCTACAATTCATTACATTTTTACATCTGTCAGTGCAGTTTCCACAGCCACCGCTGTTCTAAATCCTGTATATTTAAGGAGAGCACTGAAAAGCTAGATTTACCGGTAGAATTTAGATGAAGCTTGTGAGAAAAAATCACAGGAAGGCCTTTAATGGACAAGGCAAAAAATTGTGATATAATACAAAAGTGTGGACATTGAAAGAGTGGAAGGAAAATGTAGAAAGAATGAATTATAAAGGTCATCAAGGGACAATAAACCACGAAAAAGATATATATATATATTTTTTGTGCCCACCCTTACCCCCGGAGTGCCAAGCAATTAAGCCTAAACCTCCGATCAAACCAAATTTTGGTAAAATGTGATGTGTGTATGCCTATTGTACATCCGTAGGGGATGTTTGGGCTGTGTAGGCCTACTTGTGTCTTTGTATTTTGGCGCACGATAGACCTAAGTGCGGGTGTGATTTGGGAGAATAGGCTCCTGGTCTAAGGAAAGACGAAGAAGATAATTTACTCTAATTAGGGAAATACATTTTGGAACACGCCGTGCTACATACTTATTTTATTTTAGTAGGTACCTAAAACAAAAAAGTTTATAATATAACATTATTAATTTTAAAGGATTTCCGTTAACTAGGCTACACAATTATTTTTCTAGCGGTTGAATTACGTTGATTGTTATTTATTATTGCAAACAAAGACATAGTTTCTGACAAAATTTTATATTTATCCGAATTATGGAACATTTTTACTCCTATGTACCAGGTTTTTGGAGAGGAAAATATGAAAGTGAAATTTAATTTCTTTTTTATGTTAACCCCGAAACGGTTGTATGGTAACATGAGAGTAAGAAATAAAATATTCCATAAAGACAATACAATTTTATGTTACCGGCATTCTGTTTCTTTTTTTCTTCTTCTTTCTTATTTCAACCCTTCTTAGGCATGGTGTTTAGAAGCAATGAATTGCAAAATTCGACATCCTCTATGAGCCATAAAAAGCCATAGGCTTTCTAGCGTTTTCTGAAGGAATAGTTTTAGTGTGATAAGTCGTTCTTCCTTATTTCAAATTCTACGTACCTATATAAGGACCTAGAGTTTGAAAATCGCAAGTCCTTCATAAGTTAATTTCGAATTACAAAATACAAAACTCGGACTTTTTAAGCTATTTCTTTATATTGAGTATGTACAAGAAAATAGGACTAATGCATCCAACACAATGACCACTAGGTCAAGGCAGTGTTGCCAACCCTGTTTGACCAAAAAAGGAGGTTGGCACTAAAAAGGAAGGAGCACGGAGGAAAGAATACACGGAGACGCCGTGCTTGCGGTGTCGTATGGGAAACAGATGAAGCCAATGACCACGCCCCCTTAGATGACCAAAAGGGAGGCTTGCTATATACAATAGCACACAAATACTCCGAAGTTTCACGGGTTATAACAACGTAACGGTAGGGAAAATATGTAATATCCCAATTTCATATATTAACTACATACTCTGACATCATAATAATCCCGGTAGTAAGCATTAACCTATCTCAGAAGAGCCAAAAATGTAACTTTCAAATGAGCAACTTTACATGTGCGAGTATAAATACTGAGTCAGAAAATGATTAAGTGACCGTGCTACTATGATAATTCAGAACGAGAAAAATATTCTGGACAGTTATATAGCTACACCATGTGGTTATTGACTCTATTAAACGCAATAAATGGCAACTAATATAAATATTGAAAATCTAAAGCAATAAATTACTTAGTATAACTAATAATTCAGATAAATGCACTTTATTTGATTAATTACAAGTAGCCTAAGGCCGTTATAAAGAAAATACATCAATAATTAGCAGCCTAGTGTAAAATACAAGTAAATTATGCTTAGCAATTATACCCATATTCAGGGGTGCCCACCCCCCAAACGTCATGACTCACCCCCCCCAAACATCATTGCTCACCCCCCTCAAACTTTATTGCTCACCCCCAGCCCAATTGGCTGTCGACAAGGGCTCCCATATAATATTTTCATGGGGGGGGGGGCAATTTATTAATTAATTGATTTTTTGTCACTTTAACTTCTTGGGCCACTTTGTAACATTATATTAATAATATAATAAGTGCAACAATGACGTAGCCATAAAATAATTGCGGGGAGGGCCGGAAGTGCCGGGGGTCCATCCCCAGAAAATTTTTAAATATTGAACTAAATCTAATGAAAATCACATTTTACGCTATTTTAGCTCTCATAAACTAGTTAGGAAATTTGTTTACCATACTCTAAGACATGCCAATATAAATAAGAAATCATTGCCTAAGTGGGGGGTCCACCCCCGGAAAATTTTTAAATATTGAATTAATGAAAATAACATTTTATGCTATTTTAGCACTGAAAAACTAGTTAACAAATTTGTTTACTATACTCTAAGACATGGCAACTTAAACAAGTAATTGTTACCTAATTTATAATACTTATTACTATTTATAAGAAAAGCTGAATAACACATGGAACAGTGGACATAATTGGCCATTATGTTATGAAAAGAAAATAACTGCTATATCATATTTGACACACCAACAAATCTTGTTTACTTATTTTCTTTTTTAATACAAATATAGAATTTTATGTTTTGACTTTTGGGGGTCCAAACCCCCTGAACCCATCTTTCCTAATCCACTGTGGATTCTGCTTCCATGTTGTCGATTTGGTAAAACTTCTGCAATTCAAATAATTGTCTTAAAAGAAAAATACCTGACTATAATAATTATTAATATACATTTTTTTTCCTTGCGCCCCCCCCCCCGGGTATGGGCGCCCATGACTGTCGAAATTCTTCATCTTTATCTTTATAAAGAATTAGAAGTGACCTTTTGAAGTTATAGAACTTGACTGTTTTTATTTTTAACATATAAAACTAATTTTGCAACAATTTTCAACCCCCCCCCCAGAAAATTCGTAAATGATAATATTTTGCCCCCCCCCCCAGAAATTTCAATGACGCAGTCTGCGTCTTAACCCCCCCCCGTGGGCACCCCTGCCATATTCATTCATCCCAAAAATTGACTATTTTCAGTACCTAAATTTTACAAAATTATTAATTTTTAAGGTAGGTTCATAGAATAGTGCACAACATGCACTCATTTTCACTTCTGAATTGTTCAAAACAAATAAACAAAAACGAGTAACCACGCTATCCGTGCACACTATAAACATATAAACACAGTGACACGCCCCCTTAAGTGCCAAACGCTCGGACAGTTGGCTTCACGCTTGCGGTCTCAGGGCATCTCCGTGTATTCTTTCCTCCGTGGGAAGGAGATTAAAGTAGATTTTCAAATTTAATGGGTACCACTTTTCCATAAATATACACGAAAAATATTGGTCGTTTTCAAAAACATATCCTAAAATTCATATCAAAACGTCTAAAGTGATGTAATTTTTAATGTAAGAGACTCCATCTTGTCATTCTCACAGCTGCATCCACACATTTTACAGGGTTGTCACTTTTAACTTAATTGTCCTCGCACTCATAGGCCTACATGATCACTCTCACCCGATCTGTCAAGGACCTATTCACCACAAATGAATGACAGTCTTCTCCTGCCATAAGTCGTTTTGTATGGAGCAAAGCACTGATTGTTTGTGTTCCAAGTCTATTTCTTGATTTTGTTTTCATATTATTAATCTGTGAAAACACACGCTCTACAGGAGCACTTGAATGTGGGAGACTCAGTACACACCACACACATTTTGATAATGCTGGAAATGTGGGGTTTCCATCGGAAAACTTCTTTTGTTTTACGCACCTCCAGAAGCCTTGCACTGACGAATCACTTTGAGTCGATTCTCCATGTTCAACACCGAACTAGACTGTGATTTTTATCTCGTTTTACATTTAACTACATTCCATGACAAAGTAAAATCAGAGAAAAAAGGAAAAATACGTGTTTTAAAAGGAAAATATCATAAACTAAGGAGATTTGCTATGTTTCTAAAATTTTTAAAACAGAAAAGTAGGCAATGTTAAAAAAGAAAAGCTCCTTCAAAATAAGTAGACGTGGCAAAATAGATGAAAAGACATGTAATAGTCTTGCGTTAGTGAAACTTGTATGTTTTTTCGGAGAATTACGTCGCCGAGTTTTAGGGTTTTATGTTGTGCAGGTAATTTATCAAATAAAACTATGAACAAACTTATTACACCAAGCAATGCTTGCAAGCATATTAGCCTATCTTAGTTTTCACCATATAAAGCAATAGTCTTGCGTCAGTGAAACTTGTATGTTATTTCGGAGAATTACGTCGCCGAGTTTTAGGGTTTTAAGTTGTGCAAGTAATTTATCAGATAAAGCTATGAACAACCAATCAATTATCCCAACATATTATCTTAGTTTTCACCATGTAAAGAACACTGACATGTTTAAACTACTAGGTAACTATAATATAATTAACATAAAATTACATTGAATGAAAAAAGGTCCACCGCTGTGGCTCAGGGGATGCGTTCAATTCTCTCACGCAGCGGGCCCGGGTTCGATTCCTGGTCGGGACAAGTTACCTAGGTGAGGTTTTTTCCGGGGTTTTCCCTCACCTGTGAGACAAATGTCAGGTAACTTTAGGCCCTTGTGGTCCCCGGATATCATCTGGCCGTCATTATCATCTTCATCCCCATCCTCGCCTTGTTCTGAGTGAGTGTGTGTGTGAATGGTGTGTATCGTCCTATGTGTTCGTGTTGTCTCGGAGGTGGCCCCGCGTTGGGCTGATCACTCATCCGGGGAGGCCCTCCATGTCCTTGTCTGGTCAAAAAAGTATGTATGTGATCCAAAGATAATCCCTCTCCCGACAGGTCGCGGCCCTGTAAGGCCCGGGCGGCTTGGGTCGCTTAAATCCTAAAAGGGAGAGGTAAAACTACGACCAAGAAAGAAAGAAAGAAAGAATGAAAAAAGTTTTAATTGCGTACGTGAACGAAAAATGGAATGTTCATTATCACACTAAAATAGTACATTATGCAATGAACCTAATATAATGCTACTGTTTGTTCGACCATAGTTTACTCAAAGTTTAAGTTTTTATATTTTAGATTGAAAGAAAGAAAAACAAAACGGCTGAACGCTGCGATCAGTTGCTACTAAGTTCTCGTAGTTCTTGACTTCTGCGATAGATGGACAGCAGTGTTCGTGTTCCTCAGAGATGGCTCCGGCATTGGGCAGATTACTCATCCAGGGAGGCCCTCCATGTTCTTGTCTGGTCAAAAAAGTATGTCTCTGATCCAGTAGATAATCCCTCTCCCGATATGTCGAGGCCCTGTCACTTAAACGTTCCTAAAAGGGAGAAGCAAAACTAAGGAAAAGAAGAAGAAAGTATAGGAAGTGTCCTGGTTCACTTTTGTTTTAGCATGTAGGCCCGGTATTATAAACAAAGTTTTTCTTTAGATTAAGTTAAACCTAAACCAGAGTATAAACTTCCTTTATAATACCGGGACTTTGCAGGTGAGCCCATTCCTTCTATGAATGTAAAATTTTACTAAAGAGAGTTGCGTTTAGTTTCCGCGAGAGAGACAGCATTTGCTAGTTGTTCTTCTACATCAGACGCTTTCTATCGGCTGAAAATAGTATGACCGTTTTACACTCTACACGTTTATATTCGAACGGTAGCTTGTGACGGTGTTATATGTTGATCCAGACTGGCGTGGTCTGTGCTGCTTCTTCTGCCTGAGTTCGCTTCTCAACCTTTGTGGCCATGCGGCCCAACAAATTACTTTTTATAAGACGATTGTCCAGTCCTAACAAATTTGCTTGTCAAAATCTTTCCAGTTCTTAAAATGTTCGTAATAAACATAAATATTTAATAATCAATTAATTAATTATGTTAAACCTATGATTAAAATCACATTTAAATACGATGATGATTAAAATCATGATGGGTATGATGATTAAATTATGAGTATGATGATTAAAATCACATTTAAATACGCTAAAGCTAAAGACTAAATTACGTCTAGCTTATATTTTGAAAGTTTTACTTTATTGGACGATAATTGGGAAGAAGGTTCGAGGCAGAAGAAGATACCAGACGATAGACAACATTAAAATAAATGGACTAAATGCAGACACAAAAAGGAAGGCTGAGAGAAGGGAACAGTGGAGAATGCTGAGTTTGTAGTGAAAGACCTGCCCCTGGGCAAAACACTATGAATGAATTATCAAATCAACAATAAATACCAATAACCAGCTACTTAACAAATCACTTCAAAAGTCTGCAATCTAACATACTTTTATTTATTTATATTTTCTTTGAATTAAAACATTGTGACTATAAAAAATATTATTGAGCGCACAGTTATTAAAATGCATTGTAATTAAAACGCTTTGCCATTATATTTTTCCAGCAGACATTGTTTGTCAAGCTTAGCTCTAATATCAGGTGAGAACTCTGTTGCAAAAGGAGTTAGTTTTGATGATGTAGGCGTAATAACAAAATTTTCAGAGACAAGAACTATCAAGAAAATTTTTAAATTTATCCTACTGTTTAGTTTATTTACTAATCTACTCTTTAAATCTTTGTTGTTTGCTGTTGGGTTTTCTTTCTTTTATACATAAAATAATATTGCGAAATCACAAATAGGCCTATTAGTCGACCTATATTTTCAATACAATGACTGAAGGAATTACTTATTACGTGGATTTTCTCCGGCCATATATCAGTCCTGGTACTGGTACTTTTAAGCAAACTTGTGGACAAAAACGTGAAGTTGCCTATTACATAATAAACATGTGCATCCCAAATGGGAAAAAAAGTAATCCATTATTAAATAGTTTATTCAGGGTTCACAGAAATGTAATGAATTAGGCAGCTTACTATTGTAATTGTGAATATTTGGGTAGGTCCCCTTAGTGAGTAATTAGTGCTCCAGGCCCCCAACACTGTTGGTACGCCACTGTGTAAAACATCAAATTGCGCTGACGCATGGCTTTAGTTTTGGTTTAAGAATGTATAATAATATATTTAAAAATTTCCACGTAGAAATAAAATGAATGTACGTACATAAAATTAAGAATAGAATAAGACATTTTATAGATAGTTATTATAAAATAGATTTTCCTTATGTTCTTGGCGTAATTTTTAAACACTGATAATCATGTGTAGGCCTATAGGCGGTGTATAGGCCTATATCCCTTTTTTGTCTTTGTTATTATTTCTATTGTTTTTGTGATTTTAGCTGTCGTTTATATTTTGCATTAGGCCTACGCACTATTTTTTTACATAATTGAAAAATCTGGAAGTGTGTTGCACCTGAGCCCGAGCATTTTTCTTTTTCGGATAAGTAATAATTTTTGTTAAACTTGAAACTTATTAATATGATAACGATTTGTATTGTGCTTGTATTTGTATTTTAATTGTAATAATTCAGAAATAAATGTAAAAAAAAGTAAAATATAAAGGGATCGATGCTTTTAAAATAGCGAACTTGCAATGATATCAAATGCAGGGCCGTAGCTAGGCGGTGGCGAGATGGGCCCCCGCCAAGGGCGCAGGTATAAAGAGGGCGCAAAATTAACCATGAAAAACACCACCTTTTTTTAGACTGGTGCAATTTATCAAGCAATAAAAATTCTGTATTTTATGAATTCATTATTTTTATTGTAGTTCAACCGTCTGAAAATAAGGTTTTAGTACGGTACCTTGAAAGTCCAACACTTAGTTCATTTTCAAATTGGGGTTTAGGTTTTCTTTGATAATAACAAATATTACAAATATAACAAATTTTATATTAAAATAAAAACAATTTTTCAGAAACTTAAAAAAATTGTTCAGACCCCCCCCCCCCAGTATTGGAGGGCGCACATTTGTTAAACTCGCCAAGGGCGCAGAAGGACCTTTCTACGGCCCTGATCAAATGTAGGTTATATGTATAATACCTAATGACTTTTAGAAATGTTGTTACAAAGAGGTAGCGATATGTTTTCTAATAGTCGAGTATGTGAACAAATATTTTGAGCATAACATCTGTTCTCTCACTATTTTTAATATATTAATGTACGATGGGTCACTGCTGCAGTTGCAATATCGTTCGATGTTAGAAAATATATTAACGAAAACATGAAAGCGTTAAAAACACATTAACTTAATTGGATCGTTTCCGCAAAAGAAGCTCCATCATTATGTAATAGCTTCCCTGAACAATTAATTACTAAACGGCTCATATAAAGAACTGTTTCCCGCTTTTCAGCTGACAAAATATCATTAATGGGAGTATTTGATCTGCAAGCGTTTGTCGTAATACATTCGCTCCGACAGCAATTGTTTTAAAGCTCCGTTTTAATCCCCTAGCAATTGTAAAAAAATGACACTGGAGAAAATTGAGGATGTACTAAAAATTATATTCTCCGAGAACAAATTTTATCCCAGCTAATGCTATTCAATTCATTCACAGTCGAATTCTTTCTATCGTTATCGAAGGAACAATTGATTGTTTTCGAAATAAAATGAATTTCATTTTCAGCTCTCTGGAATTACTAGTCATCAATTGTGAAGTTCAGAGAGAGCTGATACAGTCTGTATCCTATGGTATGAGATCTCTGAAGACCCTGTTCAGTGGTATTCATCGTTAATTTGAACTGCACTGTATTTTTTTTAATCCCAACGCTACCCTATTTCGTTTTATAGAATTGCCTACTATCGAGTCGAAAAGAAAGCCCACTGCTGTTATTGGGATACCTAAAAGATCACCTATATGACGTATCTTATTGATACAATTACTCGCATAGTATGTTGTTGCCAGAGCGTGCCATAAAAATGTGTCTTTATCATTCGTATGTCATTCTTTCTATGTGAATCAATGACGTAGCCCGGATTTTGGTTCCGGAGGGACCCACTGGGGGTCTGGGCGGTACTCCCCCGAATTTTATTTTAACGTCTTTTGTCGGTTACAAAGAAAATAACTCTTTCTAAACACATACCTCATTTTATGGTGTTCCAAAATAATTTTTTTTAATGCTTTAAGATGCAATTTGAAGGTTCAAATTTACAACGTCAATAAGTGCGGTCAGTCTAATATAAAATCCGTAAGGGTCATAATGCAGTAAATGAGAAGTACGTTTTAATTTAGTGAAATGTTAAGGGTTACACAATAAGCGGTATGCATTATTATACATTTAGTTTACGTAATAATTTATGTAAACGTCAAACAGTGTGATCATAGTGACTAAATGAGACTAAGTGTTAACTCTTTTAAAATATTTACTTATCTAAAGTGGTCTTATATAAAATGGTAAAAAAAATTGTTTTAAGCTAAGTTTATATAATTAAAACGAGAATTTAATTTAGTAAAATAAACATTTAAAAAATAACTTACGTAATGGCCTTAACTAATAATACATTTAACTCCAACCCACAGGGTTATATAGCTACAAAGCCACTCACCATAGTGTTAAATTGTTGTGTTGTTGGTTGTTCTGAGTGCTGTATATTCTTCACATTAACAGCCCTATTTCAAACTGTAGTATTTGCCAAATTCATTTGATGGATTTTCGTAAGTTCCCCCCACCATTACGGGATGGGTCCGGGCAAGTAGGGTCCCCTTCCTGGCTAGTATCTCTTAAGAATGTATCTTAAATCAGCCATCATAGTACAATACGTTATTTCCACAGATGAAAATCGCTTGGTGCCAAATCCGGACTGTAGGGAGGGTTGTCGAATTGTTCCCGAAAAATGTTCCGATCATATCTTGAGTTTGTTTAGGTGTGTAATGCTTTCGCGTAGAATCGTTTTGGTTTATGGCAATGCCCGGCCACACACAGCCAAGCGACTTTCATCTGTTTCTTCTTCTCAAGAAATTTCTTGGTGGAAAACATTTCAACGACGATGATGTGAAACAAGAAGTGCAGACTTGGCTTTCATCACAGGCGGCATCATTCTTTGACGAAGGCATACAAAAACCTGAATATCGGCGGTGATTATGAGGAGAAGTAGTGTAAGTTGTAAAATAATGAATGATAATAAAGTATTTGGGAAACAATGTTCTGTTACTTAAAAAAATGATCCTGCCATCTGTTATCTGCCTATTGGTAGATGACGCAGCGGTCGGGTGGTAGGCCTTGTCCCTTCGGGGATGTCGCGCCACGGAGTTTAGTTTTAGAGTACTTTAAAAGCAAGCCTCGTATATCATGTTAACCGTACGCGCAAAATCCCTTTAAAATATGTTCAGACTTCCCTAGTTTCGCTTAATCTGTAGATGGGAAAATTTGAAGTTACTCTTTATCCGAGCTGTCTTGAACAAGTGCTGTGATGTCTGTACTTTCCTTTTCATCAGTGAATAGGAATGACGTTTATGGGCCCTGCGCTTCAATCAGCAGCAAACAGTGATTTGTTTCTTTCATAGCTGCGGAAATGAAAGCTAGAGTATACGTGAGGCGCGTTCTGAAAGAAACTCGGTGACAGCTCCTGCGGATGGGACGCAACTAACAAGCAAACACACTCCCCCCCAGTTCACTCTCTTCTTCATATTTTAATGCATGGCTTGCTTCCCAAACAAAGTTGTCTTTCGTTTAACCAAAAAATGTTTGCAGTTGTAACCCTGAAGTAAAGGGAGTTCACCTAATAGGAAGAATAAAAATGGAATAGAGCAATACACGACTAAACTTTATTATTATGATGATTATTATTATTATTATTATTATTATTATTATTATTATTATTATTATTATTATTTTGTCAATGGATTTGGAAGAAAAGTTAATATGTAATATAGAAGAAATTGCACATGTTGAATATGTTATATATCTAGGGTCTATTATACAAAAGGATGCAACAACAAATTTAGAGATTCAAAGAAGAATAACGGGTGGGAAGAGAATTATAGGAATGCTAAATTCAATCTTATGGAGTAAAAATATTTTACACAGAACTAAAAAATTAATATATCAGGTATTATTCCAAAGTACAACATTATATGGCGCTGAAACTTGGACCATAAGTAGACAACAAGCAAACAAATAATGGTATTAGAAATGGATTTTTGGAGGCCTTCAGCAAGAAAATCCAGTAAAGAAAAAATTCGGAATAATAGAATAAGGGAAGTAATGCAAGTTGAAAAGAATATTTTGGAAATTGTAGAAGAAAGACGCTTGAGATGGTATGGACATGTACTCAGAATGACAGAGGATAGAATACTCAAGAAAATTTTGGATTGGAAAGTAGAAGGAAAAAGAAGAAGAGAGAAGCCCAAAGAGGGCTGGATGGATGGTGTGAAAAGGAGTATGGCGAGAAAAGGATTAAGTGGAGAAGATGCTATGGACAGGGACTTGTGGAGACAAAAGATTGTTGTGGAATGAAGGAAAACCATTGTATTGTGGAATATTCCTTAATAAAAAAAAAAATTATTATTATTATTATTATTATTATTATTATTATACCCCTTGTTTTACACCACTTGGACCCAGGATGGAATCTCGGTGGATTTATGTGGAAGTAGTAGTGGACAAAATGGGTTCGGGGCAGGTTTTCTCCGGCTGCTCCTCTTTCCCTAGTCATTTATCACTCCACCGTTGCTCCATTCATCATAATATGGACATTTAATTGCAATAAAGGGATTATTATTATTATTATTATTATTATTATTATTATTATTATTATTATTATTATTATTATTATTATTATTATTATTATTATTATTATTATTATTATTATTACTTCTATGAATGTGAACTTAATACACTGAAGGGTGATAGCTAAAAATGACCAGAACCACATTTTGTTAATTCTTGGTAGTGTAATTATTTGTCTTTCAAGTGGTTAATCTAACGCTAAAATATACAGAATTAATTACAAGTAGGCTACATAAAAGAAAATACTCTAATTTGAAATCAATGCCTAGAAAAAAAATAAAGAACAGAAAAAATAAAAAGTGGGAAGAATAAAACTGAAATCCTGAGTTATAATTAATAAAATATTTACTTAAATATCTACTAATTACAGAGTGAACTAAATTTTAAACTACGAAATAAGATTTTTGATATACTTATCGAATTTTTTGCTATTCACCGTAAATTACTTTTGAGTGTAGTAACTTTAGAGCCGAATGCTTTTCCTTTATTTTTTTTATGTATACTACATATACGGTCAAATAACATATAGACTATCTCGTTATATATTTTATGTATATACAAAATTGAATATGCAATAAGTATTTGTTCTTCAGGATACATAGTAAACCAGAATTAAATTTCTTAGAACATAAGTAGAACATAGTATGTAGGCGATGGGTAGAGAGCTATGCTATTTTTATTTTGCGAGTTGTAAGAGTGGTAGTCAGAATTGGTTTTGAAAATCTGTCTATGACAATAAGCAAAAAAGCTGCATACTAAGCGGAAATCCCGGGTTTGGTTCCTGTTCAAGACAACTTTCCTCTAGATTTTAGTTGCTATTCAGGAAAATTCTGCTCTGTGCTAGCACCCAGGGCTCAGCTCTGCGACATCGCTGCTACCTTGTTAATAAACATCACTTGTAATCATGTACACAGCAGGCAAAGCAGTGGCATATGGCATTTTTCCCACATCCCTGCTTGATGTCCCAGCGCGAGGTAGCGATCGAAGCTACGGCTTCCCTGCTCTCCTTCCCTGCAATTAGAACGCTGTGCCCCCAGCAATACAAAAGAAAATGCAGGCTGTCTTTTTGTTTTATCAAACAATAAGACTAATTAGGATAATAATGCGCAGTATAAGAGTTGTGATGAAGATGTAACCTGGAGACATAAGAGCTTCGTGATTACTGCATTTAAACCTTGCAGTCCCCGAACATCGTACACGCATACCGTTTGCTGGATAAATAATCTTACAGATATACAGTATACATAAAAAGTCTCATATAGCCTATTATCATCGTAGCCAGGTTTTCTAGGTTTTATAAAGCATGTATTAGTTTTTTTTTTTTAAACATGCTGAAATAGTTTTATTTGAGATTTTTGCTATTTTCAGCTTTTTTAAAGTTGCTCTTTAACGATTAAAAAGAGTAAAATAAAGTGTTCCCTATTAGAGGCCTGGAGGCCCAGAGGGTTCCAGGAGTTTGAGGCTACAAGATTTTTAGACATTCGGCACATGAAGGTGGTAAGGTTGTCAGCCTTACTCACCGGCCGCCTTTACCCCCAGGATTGCTCCTGGTACTAATTTCTGTTAGAGGCTGAGTCGACCCCAAAGCCATAATGCCACCAGAAGGAGATTAGGCCAATTGAAAATTCCAACGACCTCATCGGGGATCGAACCCGCGACCTTCCGGTTTGTAGCGCAGCCCCTCAACCACTACGCTAAAGCGTTCCCCTATTTAATAAGTACCTATTATAAACATACTTGAAAAATATATTAATTAATTTTACTTTTACTTGCATTTTCTATGACTCTGAACCCTAAAACTTGAGGGACACTTCTTTTTGCTTAGGTCTAATTTTCAATATTTTATAGTTTATATAACACAAGTAATTTTAAACATTTTCAACTTCAGAGCTTAACACAACAATAATATTTTTCATTTAATCAGGCATTGCTCATTCCACTATCTAAAGCATTTTTCTCTTTGAAATATACTTTGGAACAGTGAGAAACAATAACAATTCTGGCTAAAATTTAAAAAATAACGTTTAGCGGAACAAAAAAAATTATATCATTAAAATATTATTAATGTTGATAAATTTAATTTCCATAGTGGTCTATTAACTGGAAACATGTTTTCAAAGTTTACGCCTAATTAACCACTACCAACAACTTACCTGTACACAATTTAAAAAAAAACTATATATTGCTTGTATTGCATAGATTTGTATATATAAACAAGTCTTGAATGACGCAAATAAGTAATATACAAAGATACAAAGATACAAAGATTATGACTTACTCATCAGTTGACTGAAATAGAGTTTAGAGCATTGATGTGCAGTTATTTGTACAGAAAATTATACTCTAGAAAGGCAGAACATTCTACCCAGTCTTATTAACTGTGTTAGAGGCTCTAACTTAGGCCAAAGTACCATGAAAATATTATCTGTAAACTTTGGGCAGGCCTATATAAATAGTTTGATTTTACACTAAAATTATCAAGATAAACTCTTTAATAGTTTAAAAAATGATCACTTATAGTATATGTACACAATTTATAATAGATAAAATCGGTTAAAATGGTAAAATACTCGTACGTAGATCAGGGAATACATACTCCTAGGCGGACGGAACTGAGATATTCTGTTTTCCATTTCCAAAAAAAAGGCAGTCATGCATAGTAATTTTTAAATAATGAAATCTGTTTGTCCCTTGTGATTACATGAGTTATGAGTCAAGATAAAAGCTATCGTGTGTGGTAAGAATAGTCTTAGTACAAGCAGTTAATGGGGTATTCCGTAGCGTAGTGGTTGAGGCGCTGCGCTACAAACCAGTAGGTCGCGGGTTCGAATCCCGATGAGGTCGTTGAAGTTCTTCAATTGGCCTAATCCTTCTGGTGGCACTAGGGCCCTGGGGTCGACTCAGCCTCTAACAGAAGTGAATACCGGGAGCAATCCTGGGGGTAAAGGCGGCCGGTGCGTAAGGCTGACAACCTTACCACCTTCACGTGCCGAATGTCCAAAATCTGGAAGCCTCAACCTCCTGCAACCCTCTGGGCCTCCATGGCCTGTATAGGGATTCCTTTACTTTACAAGCAGTTAATATTAAAAGTGTAAGCAAAATCTCTAGACCCATTTCGAGAAAACTGCGAAAACTGAACTCCAAATTTGTATTAATGCCGAAAACTTGAATTTCAGGTAGAAACAAATTTACCTAGTGTGGTGGCTGAGATGGTAACGTCTCGGATTCGCATTCGGGAGGCCCCAGGTTCAAAGCCCGGGACATGGTTTTTTTTCAGTCGCAAAGGCAAATGCCGAATTGGATATTTGCATACCATGAATCATCCTCACCATTTCATCTTGTATCATATCCATTTAAATTAATATCTGTTGAAATTTCTTCCATGAAATACACTGACAATAGTAACAATAATTATCAACAAGCAATAGTTCCATGGCCTACCCTACTGTACAGACATAGATCCCGAACTTCTGATATTGCCTCGAAGCTGAAAGGAGTATAAACACAGCTGAAACAAACAAAAAATTACAATTGTTAAATATAACATTAAGATTTATGTATATAACTCGCTTCGCTCATTAAGGGCTCCGCCCCCAAACCCCCACTGAGGTTCTATGGGAGATAGACTGCGTGTATTTAGTCTGCTGTATTGGCTATTACCTTTCAGAGCCCTATGTGAACACAGTTTGATAATACCGTAGCCACAGAAACCAAGCCCTTTTTCTGGGTTTTTTAGGGCTAAAAATTAAAAAAAATAAACTTTTTGGAATTTTCCTGTGGTTTACAATCTAAAAGCTATATGTTTACTAAATTTCAAGTTTCTAGTTCATCTGGAAGTGGACAAACATTACCCGTGAGTAAATGAGTCAGCCATGTGTAATTGTATTAAGGGGATTTATTGCACAGTACATATAAAATGATAGTTATTAAAAAAGTCGTGTTTGCTATATAAATTGTTGAAATATAACTTCATTTCATTAAAAATTAAAGATGGGTCCATGGATCACAAGTAAAAACTAATTTTCTGTACGTAAGTTCTCTCTCATGTTATGGAGTCCATGTTGGCTTTATGAGCAAGTAGAATAGGGGAGTTTAATTTGCATTTCCGTGTGGTCTTGATCTTGTGGACGGGACGGTTGTATTCACTGTGAGGGGAAGTGACGGGTCAATAACTTGGCTACGTCTGGAAAGTTGGAAATAAAAGGAAAACTGAAACATATTTTAGCTGATTGCATGGATACAGAATGTGCAGGTTACCGCTCATACCAGGTGAGTTCTGGGATTATAAAGGAAGAGTGGGAAGCTCCACAATGTTGTAACCAAGGCTGTGTTCATAAAATATTACTCGGCGTAGAACAGAGTATGTGCACAGTAACCAGAAAGTTCACTCACTTTGTAATTGTTTTGTAAATACTAGAGTAAATCGAACTATAATCGCGTTAGTAATGCCTGACAAGTTAGGAACATTATAACAAATGTATAACTGGAAATGTATAACTGGTTTCATTTCAATTTATTCTCCCTTGTGTAATTCTTTGCAATTTCTTTAAATAACATATATTTCCCCCATAAAAGAGATTTCATCATTTATTATCTATCCATCCGTTTTACACATTAATGGAAGTTCTTGATCTTCCGCAAAACAGCATTGTGATTTGAATATTTTATAGCTTCTTTATTGTCATGATTATTATTGTTGTTATTAAGTTATTAACCATTATGTGTAACACTGACAAAACCAATTGTACCAAAGTCAAAGGCTGAATAAAAATTATGTATGTATGTATGTATGTATGCATATAGGCTATGTATGTATGTATGTATTTTTCCCTATTTTATATAATTCCTGCATGCCCCATAACATTCGTAATACTACATTCAATGTCTAAACATATTTACATTCAACATTATATAAAATCCAGAGTTATAACATCTGAATCATTTAACAAATGAAGGCATTAATGTGGTTTCATTCATATATGTACATTTATACTTATAGTTCGTGAATTTTAAAAAGTTCTTAAGGTATTTGTTTATAAGCTCGTGTTTCTCTATTGGCCAGTTTTCACTTTTTACCACTGCTGCTATTAATAAGTCTCTTTCCATTTTCAAAATTTCGCACTGAAATAAATGTTCCACAGTTTGTTCACCTTTATTGCATACACATTCAGAAACGTCTGAAATGTTAAACCTTTTAAGATATGTATGTATGTATGTATGTATTAAACTAATGTGTTTAATTTTTTTCTGCTACAATTGGCAAACCTTTCTGAGATTTAGATGCTTTAAACAGAATGATTCCAATAGTAACGACAGTTTCCTTTTTCTTTTTCTTCCAGGTAAGTGATGCTGTAAAAAACACTCTATTCATTGCCGTTCTGCTGTTTTCAGTAAGTAGGCAATAAGTGTCTTAAAAATACCAGTGCAACTATTATTGCATTAAGTTTGCATTTATATATTATAAACTACTATGGTTTATGTTGATGAATTTCATATTTTGCCTACGAGGGATATAATTATGTTGTATAATGCGTGTATAACAGATTATATCTAGTCCCTCCTTATTTTGATTTTATAAAATTTATTTGCTAATATATCAGCTTAATAGTCTCGTACACATATAAAAACCACAGATGTCAATATAATAAGCATACACTGAGCAAACGTGATGATATTAGAATTGTAAAATCTATAAAATACAAGGTGTCTAAAACGAAATATCCAAATTTTGGGACTTTTAAAAAAATAATAAGAAAATCTTTTTTTTCGGGTCTGACTTTTCCGTACGGTACAAAAGAACTTGAAGTTACCGCCTAAAGTTTTTCACTGATGATTTCACTTCGTGATTGCTTATATAGCTCTGAATGGATTAATTCATCTAAATTTGTGGTTAAGATAATAGTTTTAACACTTTTGCATTATGGATAGTTTTGGCCGTGGATATCCTGATAGTCATATATACCAAATTACATTCTTTGGGTAAAGGATAACAGTTAAATAATATAAAATTCAATCTACAACATTATCGCGCATCGGTTGAATCACGTAGTGAATTTAGTGCGTTTAGCAGAAAAAGTCCTTCCATATAATTTTGGAAGTACGTAGGCCTATTTGTGTGAAATCACATTTTCCATTATGAAGGCAGCTAAATCTTCACAAAGAAACGACTTACCGATGCCCATCTTCAGGACTTGTTGAAAATATCAATAACGTATTTGGTAATTGGCTTTGATTAAGGTTTTTTTAACTTGTTGCTTCTCATGAGTGTCCATAGTGTCCTCATTAATTTTTACTGCATTTTAACAAATAATTTCAATGTTTAATAATATTTTTTACTGCATTATAAAATGTGCTGCCCCTGACAACAACATATTTCATACATTAGCCCTTGTATGTAGAGAACTTGGTCACCCCTGCTGTAGGTCATACAGATTATTAAATGCAATCTTCTTAATATGTGGTGCATTACAGCCCGTCAATAAATAACCCTCGTATAACAGTACATTCTAGTGTATCCTTATACAGAGGTTTGAGTGTAATAATAAAAATAGCATGCTGTTTATTTGGAGATATGCTGTTTCTTGTGTTCTTTTATTAAAGGTTGTTATCAGTTTCCAATTTCACCGATTAGGATTGGTTAGGACCGCAAAGTTTAGGGTGTCGTGCACATTGGCATAGGTGCACATCGGCACTGTCGCATTTTCGTGCAGATCGGCATAGTATTTTTATCTTGTAATATTATCGTGCTCATCGCCACACAACCCGTTGGGGCCAGGGGTGGACATAGAGACTCAAACCTACAGCCTCCTTCACCACGGCTACCGCGGCTAAAGAAACCGGCCGTTAGATAGGTTAAGTCAGGTTAGATTAGGTTAGGTTAGGTTAGATCAGATTAGGTTAGGTTAATTCAAAGTCTCATTCAATCGCAGGCAGATACTTTATGAATGATTTCTAAACAATACAATTATAACATTAATGTACACAGTATGTATCTATAATAATAAAAGGAAGTGTTTGTCTTTCTATCTAGCAGTTACTGTGAACTCCATTGCATTCAATACGATAATGTAATTCCAACTTTGTCTCTTTGTCCACCCCTACGAAGGGTGTGTGGCGATGAGCACGATGATATTGCAAGATAAACATACTATGCCGATGTGCACGAAAATTCGACTGTGCCAATGTGCACGTGTGCCGATGTGCACGCAACCAAGTTTAGACACCTAATAATATCCTCTTGTTCCGTCCTTGTTTTATGTGTTTGTGTAGGGCTCCTTCCGAATAATTAGCAGGTATAAAATAGTGGTCATGCTTCTTCTATAATTGCTATAAAACCTGACTAATCCTTTACGGGAGAAAAATAACGATGTTCTCGTTCACACTTCATGATCTGGAAACTCCACGCCTATTAACCTGCTCCGGAAGTCAAAGGCTAAGCACTAGCAGTTGCTTTTTCCTATAACATCACATTGTGCGAGCATATAATCCCCTCTGATTCTGAATGTAGCCTACCCGCTCCACAGGTGCTATGAGCAATGGGGAGAAGGCCTGGAATTCCAGCGGGGGTGATAAATTCATTCCACATACTGAATTTGTTGAGGTAGCAGAATCAACTAATTGAGCTAAAGGGATTGGCCAGAAGCCAAAATTTTGACAAATCGTGGCGTAACTTTTAGAATATAAACTTCTAACTGCTGAACTTGCTTTGTCGACAGGTGTTCAGAAAGAATTATGAATTACTCGTATTATTTGGCAATGTAAAATGTACCGTAGCAGTATAAATTAAGGTTGTTGATTATAATCAATGTCACAACATTTCGTGTTAATCCGTATTAAATTAAGGAATTCATTACTTGAATATCTCTGTTATAGAGCTTTCGTCATTTGTTATGATTGCACTCTGCCATTTATTTTTGAGATTGTGCCATATTATTATGGTCGTTGCATTTTGGGTTGAACATAGTTATTTGTATAGGACTATTCATAATCCATTTTCTTGCGCAAGGAGGTTTTTCTTTTGAGTTATGATAATCATTGTTTAACATATCGGGAACAGAGTTGCAATCTGATGTTATAACATCTGTAACAAAATAAAATAAAAAAGTATTGTAGCTTAATGTATTGCAACATGGGGCGAATTTTATATTTCCCATGTGGGCTGGAATTTTATAAGTCAAATCGCAATCACAGAATAGAGTAATAATAATAACAATAATAACGATAATTAAGCCTATTAGAACACCACCTCGTTAAGAACACACACTCAAAGAGTTTAAGTTCAAATCTTAAAGGTTCTTATCACGTAAATAAATAAATAAAATAAATAAATAAATAAATACAGATAAAATATATTTGCTTTAATATCCTCCTATATCATCCCAGAAACATTGTAAACAAACTTTACTGGCTGGTAAGTACTTTCCGGAGGTAAAATTATTTAAAAAAGTATACCGGAAAGAATGACACTTCTGTCAGATACTTGTCGGTACATAAGTTAACTTCATTTTACTTCGACTAACTTCCCTGAAACATTATAAACGACATTATATTATTCTGAAATTTTCACACTGATTGTTGGTGCACTACAAATATCTTCGTGTAGTTGGAATGTTCTGAGTTTTGAAAATAAAGATAATAACAGAGAATCGCACCACGACGTAGGGATTATAGCATAAGGAAAAGAAAGCGTTGTCATGACAACTCACGCATATCTGGTATTGTGACCTATTGTTCCGAACATTGCTTTGCTTTTGTTTCGCACAACCTCCTCGCTTTCGTGTTCCTCTGTCTGCAAGAACAAAATATATATCATTTGTTTCAAACATGGCGCAAGTAACATTGTTGTTAATATTATTATAGCTTTGTGTGCAGTTGTGAATGTAATTAGGAGAGTCCTTATTCGCAAGATACAAACAAACGAGCCCATTGTTAGTTAGTTCGTTATGATTTTCACAAAGAATATGTCTTAATAGATATTTTAAGGCATCACAAACCAGACCTGTGCGATTAAAAATGGACATTTAGGGGGAATCTTGTAGAAGCTAGAAAGTGTAGTCAGGATTGTGTGATCTCCGGGCGCCGCAGACCCGAAAGCAAGAGACCCCTTTAAAGACGACGTCGGTTGGGAGGATGATATTAGGATAGATTTAAGCAAAGTAGGATTTTCGAGGGATGATTGGATGGAGTTAGCACGAAATAGGGTTGAATGGCGGGCTCAGGTAAGCGAGGCAATGAACCTCCGGATACCATAAAGTAGATAATATTCGATTAGCTTGCTTAGGAATTGTCTATTCCCATTCAATAAGGAAGTATAATAATAATAATAATAATAATAATAATAATAATACTATGCACCATAATAAATCTCCGGTTCTGGTGATGTTACCATAATATGGTATATTATAGTAACCCTTGGTGTAAAGTAAAGTAAAGTAAAGTAAAGTAACCCCTATACAGGCTATGAAGGCCCAGAGGGCTCCAGCAGGTTGAAGCTTCCAGATTTTGGACATTCGGCACATGAAGGCGGTAAGGTTGTCAGCCTTACGCACCGGCCGCCTTTACCCCCAGGATTGCTCCTGGTACTCATTTCTGTTAGGGCCTGAGTTTACCCCAGGGCCATAGTGTCACCAGAAAGATTAGGCCAATTGAAAAACTCCAACGACCTCATCGGGAATCGAACCCGCGACCTTCCGGTTTGTAGCGCAGCACCTCAACCACGACGCTACGGCGTACCCTCAAGCCTATGTGTAGTAACAATTTTTAATTTACAATCTGTACATTATTAGTTCTAAATGGACTAGGCTATGTTACATCCAAGGTACAATAGTTTGAAAATAATGACTTCTTACGTGACATCATTCGACGTCCGTTCCCTTTGTATGACATAAAGGTATAAAGAACATGCTTACGTCACATTTATGCAATAAAAACTGAAAACAGTAGGCCTATCGTTGCGTGGTACTGTAAGGAGAGTACGGCTGGTGTTCTCGCGATATAAATTCTTGTTTAGTTGCGAATAGCATACTGATTACATTACATCCGTACCCCTCCTTAGTGGGACTACAGAGACTTGGACGTTGTGACAATGAGAATGACAATGTGCTTTTATGATCTTGCTCCTACAAGAAGAAAGGAAGAAGGGTTTACATTTTAGATTGAAAATGTTGTATTCGACCCTAAAATTCTATGTTGAGTTTTCCAGTATATATTTTGGGATACTCTTGGTATAAAAATACAATTTTCAACTCATCTGGTTGCCTTTGTGTGGGTATGTAAACATCACAGTTCAAACACGAAGAACCATACCAACTAAATATTATGCTCAAAATTGGCTTCTTCCATGGTTGCGGCAGGAGTTTGTCTAAAAAATGTGATTTTAGCAATAATAATTAATCGATCAGTTTTGTTTAATTTTTATGCATTACCTGCGTTATTAAATTCTGCTCTTTTTACTTGAAACACCTGTCGTTAAGATTGACTGAAGTTAGTCGTCTCAGAGTCAAAAACACACCTAGATGAAAATGACAAGCTGTGCATTTCATACAGAGAGATGCATACTCCATGCCGAAATGTAAAGCTAGCAGACGAAACATCCATGCTTGCTTGCTTATACTCAACTAGCATGTGCCCGCGGCTTCGCCCGCGATAAAAAAAGAGCATAAAGTTAGAGCATAATAGTTAAATCATTATATTCATTAACACCTAAATCACGTGGACTACATGTCACGATTAGATAGCGTCGCCTGGTAAAAGCGATCTCAGATTCGAGGTCCTTGGCCCAGAAAACCCCTGTATAGTGAGTTTCGTCCAAATCGAACAATGTTTAACCATATTTAGGTATATGTTGATTATCCCTCTTCCGTGTAGGTTTAAAATTTCATATGTCTACGGGCCTTGACATTATAAACAAATGAATCGACCAGCGTGGGCTTACAACATTCTAGCGATCGCGATGCTTTTATTACCACGGTATGACAAAAATAGCCAAAGCCAACTGCAATTGATTTGACATTGAAATGTATTACTGAAATATGATGCTTCGACAGCGCTAAAATCACGTTTTCTGCCAGTTTTTCACTCACAACTCGCGAACGAAAGCTAAAATTTAAAATCCGGCTTCGATGCGCATTCGCCCACCTTTCAGCCCACCCATGTTTAAAATTTCAGATCTCTGCGTTCAGTAGATTTCGCTGGGCATCGTGGACAGACAGACAAACACGTCCTTTTATTATTTTAAGATAGCATGTGCCTGCGGCTTCGCCCGCGATAATTATTTCAAAAATTAAAAATTAAGAGCATAATAGTTAAATCATTATATTTATTAACACCTAAATCATGTGGACTACATATCACGATTCCATAGCGTCCCCTGGTAAAGGCGACCTCAGATTCGAGTTCCTGGGCCCAGAAAATCCCTGTATAGTGAGTTTCGTCCAAATCGAACAACGTTTGACCATATTTAGGCTAATATTGATTATCCCTATAATATTAATAACAATAATAATAATAATAATAATCCTCTTCGGTGTAGGTTGAAAATTTCATATTATGTTTGCGTGCCTTGACATTAAAAACAAATGAATCGACCAGCGTGAGCTACAACATTCAAGAGATCGCGATGCTTTTATGTCCAAGGAATGACAAAAATAGCCAAAGCCTAGTGTAATTGATTTGTATTACTGAAAACTCATGCTTCGAAAACGCAATAAATACACGTTTTCTGCCCGTTTTTCACTCATAACTCACGAACGAAAGCGAAAATTAAAATTCCGGCTTCAAGGTGCACATTCCGACCCTTTAGTCCGCCTATGTATAAAATTTCAGATCTCTGCGTTGAGTAGATTTCGCTGGGCATCGCGGGCAGACAGACAGACAGACGGAGGACAGACACTTCCTTTTATTAATATAGATGACAATAGGTAATTCCTAAGCGAGCTAAAGGAATATTATCTATTTTATGGAACCCGGAAATACATTACCGCGCTTATGTGCCCGCCATTCAAACCTATTCTAACATTGTCCTCCCATCTACGTATAGGTCTTCCAAGTGGTATTTCCCCTTCGGGTCTCCCAGTCAATATTTTTGAGACATGTCTTTCCTCCTCCATGCGCGCAACATGTCCAGCCATTTCGTCCTCCGTGATTTAATTACCCTTATTATATCCGGATATGAAATCCGACTAGAAGCAGTTTTCTCCAGTCCCCATTTTCATCCCTCTTACAGTTAGGTCCAAATAGTTTCCTGTTTTTGAACACTCTCAGATTATGTTCTTTCTGAAGAGTAAACGACCATGTCTCATATCCATATAATACAACCAGCAGGATAAGTGTCTTTTAATTTCTTATTTTTAGATTTAAGAGAACAGAAAATTCAGGGATCTCAGGTTATTTTTAAATGCTTTATATGGGTTGTTGTTGTTGGTGCAGATTTATGTGCACGCCTTTGAATCTGAAGGGCGCGGATTCAAACCTCGGAGCGATCGATGGATTTTTCAGGACGAAGTCCTCCGGGAGGGGCTATAATACGTGTCGTAAATTTTCATCATGTTAATGAACTCCAAGCCTAAATTAGAGGCTGTGGATCAAATTCCCCGATCCTTTCACGTCCAAGTGAACAATGAACAGCTTAAAATCTATGTCTTTGTCCTTTTAGGAAAATAAGCGTAACTAAATTAGTCTTCGCTAATGAAACCTCCACTTAAGGCGCTATACCCCCAGTCGCGGAATGACAGGACGCCTTCCATTGGGGTGTTGGATTAATAAACAACAACTTAGAAAAATTAATTAATTTTTACTCGACTCCAGGTAAAAATTACTTTGTTAATTCTACCGCTTTAATATTAGGCCTACTTTCAACCTCTGCTTGTCACCTAAAAAACTAAACTTGTTTTTAAACGAACTTATCTCCACTACAATGAGCAGCTCCGAGTTTTTGTAAATTATTCTGCTCTCTTTGGAACTATTCGTAGATTCGCTTGTGCTTCATGAATTGTGGCGTCGGACCTTGTTTCCAGCGAGAATCGTGGGGGTGAGAGCTCTCCTAATACAAGTTACCCGTTAATTAGGTTATGCTTAATTATGGAAAGAAAAACTTGCATCATGCGCTAATGATGCTAATAAAAAGCACGGAGGGGAAAGGATCCTGGCATTTGCTGTACGCTTCAGAATCTGTTGATTGGCAGTAGATTTTCTGCGTGGTCCAGGTTATTGTGATTTATTTATTTATTTATTTTCGCCCTTGTACTTGATATCTATCAGTGGCTTCTATATGCCTTTTCATTTTACTTAATTATTATAATTGTGAAAATGTAAAGAGTGTAAGAAGCTAATAAAAATGAAGGGAGATATTTTCATAAAAAGGGAAGGAAGAAAAACCAAGATAATTGGCTCAGGCCCTAGCGTCTGGGGCTCGTGTTCAAACCTCAGCCAATTTGACTTCAGTTTTTTTTTTATTATTTCCCCAGTCGCAAAGGCAAATGGGGGATTGGATATTTATTTACTGTGATTCTTCGCGACTGTTATAAAAGCCTATTGTTTGTCCTAAAATATTCTGCATAGTTCAATATCTCATTTCTTCGAAGCTATTCGCAGAAATTAAATAATACTTAGAGGTTTTGCTGGTAATTAATATGATTAATTTTAATATTTCAAGAGTTGTTGCATGGCTAGAAATAATAATCGTCTGGCATATCTCGTGCACTGATGATTTCTTACAAGTTACTAATACTCTGGTGTCACAAGTATGTAGCTATTCTGGGTTGATCTATACAATACGTAAAATGGTAATAGTTCATATATGTACTTCAAGCACTGGTGATTGCCATGCAATAATTTACATTGCTACTCTTCAGTAAATGTTTAAGACATAGAGTCATTTTCACTACGTAGGGAATATAAATCCGTCAATTAGAATTGCTTACAGACTCTATCACCCTTCCGATTCCTGTAGTATTTCTCGGTTAGCGCTTGAAAAATGATGGGTAATGTGGTTTGTATGGTTATGTCAGACTATGTTTGTATCATTCTTTTAGTTTTCCCTAAATACATATTACATACTACATATTTAGTTCAGGTTCATAAGTAAACCTGAACTAAATATGTAGTCACTCGTAATATAATTAAAATGGCATTACTATTATTATTATTATTATTATTTAGTCTCAAGAAATGGAAACCTTATTTCGAAATTATCATGTGGTATTTTGTTTGTATCCCTGTTATGATATTGTAATTTTTTTGTATAATTATTTTTGTTTTTATTTCATATTTAGGCTATTTCTTTGCCTAAACCTATAATATGTTTGTTTGTTATATAATGTTTATAATATAATTTTAGTATGACTGAACTGATCCCGAACACGAGCTATGCTCATGCGGGGTAAATAATACTCTCTTGTAATTGTAATAATTGTGTTTATAAGATTTATATTTGAATTTGTAATAATTTTATAATCATTTTTATTTGTTCGTAATTTGTAATTATTATAAAATTTTGTAATAATAAATTCTGTAATAATAAAAAATAAAGGCATGTTAGGGTTGTAGTTTATGTACCTCATAAAATAACTTCCAACCTCATCCTACTTATATATATAGGCCTATATATCAATGTTGGAATGCAGTTACTATCTATTTGAAAGTAGGTTTGTGTGATGGAAAAAAAATACCGAATGACCTGTCGTTTTCGATTTACCTCTAAATGTTCATTATAATTATAACAATAAAGTAGCATGCGTTATTGTAGGCTGTGTGATGCCCTGAAGCAATTAATTAGTTTGTTCATTTGATATGAAGAGGGTTCGGAGAATATGAGCTGTACTAATGCCATGATACTATGCACTTCATCTCTTTTCAAAAATTGCCGTTACAGTCACTCAATGGAAATTATTTGGAAGTCTAATGATGAAATGAAGTTGAAAGTTGAATTGAAAATGGGGAATAGAATAGGACGTGGCCAAAATCATTACTGAGATGATAGCGACAATTTCAATTTCTATACCATAAACTGATTTCTGCTAATCCCCTTGTACTAGAAGCCTATCCATGCGTAAGATCTGGTGAACCGAACATTTTTCCAGTTTTGAGAAACAAAGAATTTTCTGTGGAGCCAACGCTTTGTTCGTGTATAGTATTAATGCATGGATCCACTGCAAAATACCAAGACAGAAAATCATGGAGGTAGGAACAATACAATTGAATGGATGAAACGTTTTCCAAAGAAAACAATAGGCTATCTCGAATTGTGAAACATACAGTTTCCTTTGCGTTGAGAAAAGTTAAATGTAATTAGAATCCCATTCGTTATTCAGGAAAAACATCATAAAATGTTGCTAATTAAGTACTCTATTATAAACCATGAAAATAACTTCCATTGTTCTCTTGATACATGTTCATATAACCAAAAGCAAACAAAAATATTTACAAAGTCTATTCCATAGAACCACAAAAAGTCAAACAGGAACAATAGGATGAAAATCATTTTAAACTACATTAATACATTCTTTTAATAATAATAATTTTAATAATAATAATAATAATAATAATAATAATAATAAATGAAGATACCCTGGAATCAACCAGATTGAAAGTTCTGCTTGCTATTATTAGTAATTTCAACGTAGGTATAAAAATGCCTTTTGATGCTGAGAAGTAAGTCCAGAGTTGTATTTTAGACAGAATACAGCGGAATATGAGAACAATTTTAACTTTATTGAAGTTTTTCCAGAAGTGATAGCAGTATTTTCATTTTAAATACTTAGTACTATGAGTGCGTCATATATTACCTATCATCCTATAAAATATAGTTATCGAGACCATGACAAGCAGACCATAAAACTAAAAACTGGGGAGGAAGTGGCACTTCTTTATTGACTCCTTTGATTCTAATACAGAAGAGAATTATAAAAATTTGTTTAAAAAAGTCTATAGAATATCCAACAAAATTGATATTTCCTGAATTTAATGTTATGACTGTAGAACAAACTTATAAGCTCACACTTTTAAAATAATTTCAAAAATACCGCAAGGTACTTGTATCGGATCCCCATAACTACAATACTAGAAGAAATAAGACATTGCCTTTAATAGAACCAAAATACTTCACCTCTTCTGGCTCTAAACATAGCATTTATTATGGTCCAAGACTCTATAACTCTATAATTAGGTCACATCCAGAAATAGCAGACTACACATGAACAACAACAAAATTCAATAAGTTTATCAAAAATCTTATTTCATAGCTCAAAAGTTACTTCACTCTGTATTTAGTAGACAATTAAGGAACGATTTTATTTGTAATAACTCAGAATTTCAATTTTTGTTCTTACTACTTTTCCTTTTTTCTTTTTACTTTTTCTGTTCTTTATTTTTTATTATTATTTTTTAGGTATTGATTTAATTATATTTTCTTTATGTATTTGCAATTTGTATTTTGTAATGTAAATGGCTGAACTGTGCCCGAGCACGAGCGCTTGCTCATTCGGGTGGTCTTGTTTTGTATAAATATTTAAATAAATAAATAAATAAATTTAAAAATGTCCCACAGATTGTGATATTTGTCTAAATGAATGAATACCGTTAAATATCTAACTTTATAAAATGCTAATTAAGAATTGTGCGAACTTTTTTATGCAATTTATTATAATGTTCTTCATCACCGTCGTTATCATCATCATCATCTTCATCAAAATCATCTATTTTCGAAAAGGAGGGCTTGAAGCTAAACACTGCTTCCTGCAGGATTTTAATAATGCCTCTTTAAACAGCCTAGAGAGTTCACATTCTTTCCGAACGAAGGCATGTTATCTTTTGGCATCTTGCCGTTTGAATAAACCTGAATTACATATAATAGCAAAGACTATAAAGAGTCTCCTACTCAGGCCGTTGATAATGTTAAATAATAATAATAATAATATAAATAATTGTTTCCGAAAATAAAAGCGAATTAAACAAAACAATATGGAAACCCACATATTCATGGAACATTGTTCTAATTCAATGACCATTTAATTGTAAAAATCCCCTTTTCATTTTCATAAAAAGCAACAGGAGAGTTGTTTATGTGGTTTATACAATAGATTAATCGGTCTGTAAAGAAAAAGGGAAACAGCAGCACAGAACAATGGTAGCTAGGTTATGAAAGCCTAAATAAAAACTAACAATGTTGTTGTTATAATAAAAGTGAAGCATAAATAGCGTTATCATGAGCATTGTGCTCTAAACAACAGATCATCATGTCAACAGTTCGTATAGAAGCAAGGATCATTTCATGCCAGAGAGGAGACTTGTGAGTGACCTCTAGGTTTTTGTTGTCTGAATAAAAATAACTACTTTACCATGTCGAATTTTCGAGAGGAAAATGTTATTCTTTAACAATAGGGGTTTATTTTGAGATTCCAGTAAATGTGTTTCATATGATGCTTTGAATTCTGTATTGATGTTCTCTATGCTACCAACATACTGTTTTGCGAGAAGTTAAAACTGATCAAACACAAAACAAGTCTTATAACATTTTGTCAAATGTGAAGCTAAGCTCATGCTAGTGGGTATTCTGAATACTAACTTTTTGGTGATCATTTCCAGTCTTCATGATTACCGTTATGCAATGACAGCATTGTCGTGTTCTTTGAAGCTGTCATCTCTGAAAAGGTTATTCAGCAGTTTTCTCAGTATCCAAATACTTATATTACTCACACGCAGTGCTTTAGTTGGGCCGGTACGCACCGGTACTGCGTACTGCGTACCGGTATAAAATTATTTTCCTTCTACCATACCGGGAAAAATATGTGCTCCGGTACGTCGTACTGGCAGTACAGGAACGATATTGTCCTAAAATACTTATTAAATGTCCGATTCACCAGAGTGCATTTGTTAATAATGACAAACACTATTAAATTCGCAATAGATATGCGTTCTAATCTTCACCTTCGTGCGCATTTCTGCAATAATTACTTTCTCCTTAGATTACATGTTGGCTATCCTGATAAGATGCTCGGTTTTTTAAAACTCTTTTTATGAGGCGATATGGAAAATTTTGAAGTAAGGTGAGTACCCCCATAAAATATTTTCCAACTAAAGCACTGCTCACACGTAAGACTAATATTTTGTCATTGACTTCCTCAATAACTTCTTTCAATGCAGTCATACTCCTTTGTCGCCCTCGAAGGTCTAGAGGTAGTGTGCCCGCATCTAGATTCAAAAGTTCAGGGATCAAACCCGGCCGCAGTCGATAGATATTTTTCAGGACGTAAAAATCCTGGGCACGTAGTCTTCCGGGGCTTTAAGCTGGGGGGGGGGCATGTCGTGGATTTACGGCATGTAGAAGAACTCCAAACCAAAATTAGAGCCTCAGTACAAAATTCTTCGGCCCTTTCACATCCAAGTAATAAGTTAGTTTCCGGAGGGGGATTTGTAAGGCTATGGGCTTACCACCTGTCATTCTGCCTTCGGAAAAAAGCTTAACAAAATTCAACTAGGTAAAGGAAACCTTCGCTTGGAGGCCCTACGCCTCACCACGGGGGCAATAGGAACAGACAGATAGACAGACAGACATACTCCTTCCACTCAATGCGCTGGTAACAGAGAATGTAACAATAAATTAGATCAAATAGAGTATGATGATTAATCGAAATATTCATATTTATAACATTCACTACATTTTTCTGCCATCGATCACATACTTCATTTCACTATATAGGCCTAGCCCTAGTGGTAATGCTTACATTTTTTTCTTGATGTGACTAGTATTATAAAGATAGAAATGTTTCATTTTTTAATCCGACACAATGCAACCCACAACGTACCAGAAAAACCGTATACTCATTTATTACCTCTTTGGTTTTTTTATTTTTTTATTTATTTATTTTTTTTTTTTTTACACATGTTGAAACACTGATGAGATATTTGGTTGTAACTGTTAGGAAACTCATGTGCAGGTGGCAGAGATATTTTCATTCTACGAACTCCAGCCGATACAGTTATTTTGTATTATTAATTTTATTTCCGTAGTTCGTACATCAAACATTCCGCTATACATGTTCAACTTTTCAAACTTACTCCCAGTACAATGTAAATCTGCTACCTGATTCGCCTTATAATTTTGCAAATTAAACCCCGTACAAAATGAATATTTTCCATTTGTATTACATTGGCATGATAACCTATCATTTATCGATTCACATGAAAGAAACGCCCAATATGTCATGTACTATTTTGTAAACATGAAGAGGCCATAGATAGTAATATCATATGTCCACTTAACACATAGTCTCTATCGACTGATAGAGCCTTCGCTGAGACACGTAGGACTTGACGGTAGAAAATTTGCCCTATGATCAAAAGAATTCGACAACTGGATCCTTTCCGGTACAATTCCTCCCCGGGACTCACTGTAGGACTGGCAAGCCGTAGCATTCCGTTCGATTTTTAGGATGGAGAGAGCGGAAGCGAGCAGAGTTAACAATAGTGTATGAACTTAGCAGGTGATATCCGAGGCAGTCACACAGTTTTTCTCCATTATGACATGTTACATTTTACTGAGAGGACCTTCTCCGCCTTCTTCATTTCCTAGCGTTCAACGAACTCAAAATTATGTCCGACTCTACGCTAAAAACACACACGTGGAAGTGATAACATAATTTGGCCCTAGAGCAGCGATTGAAACCTAGACTGTTTTTTCTCGGGACAGTCCTTTTTTTTGTTGTCAAATATTCCGCTATCCTTAAAAGTTTTATTGGGGACGTTTTTGTTATTGTGATTGGCCAGTGATCGCTAATTTTAATGTTATTGTATTATTATTAATTTTCTCCATTGTCTATTTAGTTTAAATTTTATAGTTTCATTTTCTTTCTTCATAATGAACTGTACCGAATGCCAGTATCTGCTTCTTCTGGTATCTATTATACATTATTTATGTTAATAGATTTTAAATAACTAACCGTTACCTTAAAAGTGTAGGAGAGAGTCTAAGGCTCTTTTCACACTGGGTCACTTGTGACGGTCACCGGTGACCTAGTCAGCGAAACTAGTTATCCAGCCATGTGTTTAGATTTGATTAATACTGAAGATTTTATAAGTGAGGTGGAGTGTCAGCCTGCCATTTGGGATGTCAAAAGCGATTACAAATTGTTTTGTCATGTAGTAACTATTGGCAATACTAGCGGTGACCGTCACAAGTGACCCAGGTGTGAAAAGAGCCAAACACCGGTGACCGTCACAAGTGACCCAGCGTGAAAAGAGCCTTATAGGCGGAAGAATTCTAAATTCGCCCATGTCACTAGGTGGCTGCCCCCCCCCCAAATTTGATATTTCTGTTACTAAGAGAACCCATAAATTGCTTATCATTTGTCACGATTCATATGCTTAATAGTCCTTCCTTCGACGTAAGTTAGTATTGGGTATAAAGACGAATTTTCTACTATAGAAAAATAAACGAATAGCAAATGAGATAAGTGGTTAATGGAGCAAAGGTCAGGTGAACCAATATTAAGTGATTTGGGATACATGAGGGGATTTTAGACTGCAATGCGGGTTGAACTGAGGTGCGGGTCTGAATTAAAACAATTCAATCGCTGATGTAACACGGTTCATTGGGCGCAAGTAACTCACTACTGCATGTCTGTCCAGTGACTGGAAAATACCCACACAGAGAGTTTCAAATAACAGTCGATAGGAGGATAACACTCCTTAATTAAATGCATGAAACAGAAAATTAGCTCACTATATTTTTAAAACATCGCCGTCGATTTTAAATTTAAACATGTTTCACTCTACCAGAAGTACGCTTTTTTTTAGCTGTACACTACTGCTGATGGAATTCACATCGGTAATCATTTCAAAATGCCGGAACTTTAATGACCGTATTTAATTTGAGAATTAGAGTTCTTTACTACTTTTTAGACAGCTTGGATCAAAATATAATTTCTAACATAAGGCACATGAAGTAAAAAATTGCACATTATTGCACTAGTGCTATAAAATCTTTTTGCACGATGATATCAATTTAATTATATTAATTGAGATATTAGCTGAAAATATTATGTATATACATTATTGAAGATAAATGTTATATTTCAGAAAGTGATTTGCTTGTGTTGGTTGTTATGGGGACGAAATATTTGTCCTGTTAAAGTCACCACAAAACTGGGGGGCCTTGGTTCCGGCCTTCGATGAAGGCTTGTATTGTGATGGTTTTACTTACGGCACTAGTTCTTTTTTGCAATTTTTTCAGCATTGAGATTTCTTTTGTTTTCATAGCAACCAGATTGCGTGTGGGAATGTCTAGTTACGATCCACGACAACAATATTCATAAGTACCACTAATTAGTTACATCGTGCAAAAAATCTTTATGGCACTCCACTGCCATCGACTATATATGATTTCAGTCACATAACACACTTTAAGGAATTATTTACATTTTATTTATGAAATAACCAGGTAATTAAAGATCATAGTAGAATCTTGCTTGTTACATTTGTTCATTTTCAATTAATTACTAGGATTGGTATTTTTTGTTAATAAATGCAATACGTAGTCTACACTGTAACCTATTTCACGCATTAACGAAACCACATAAAATAAATTTGTGTGTGTGTCTCAGCAAATGAAAAGATCATCCAACCATACTGAAATATGTTCAGAATTATGACACTTCACCTATGGATCTGATAATGTTACTAAATCGTAGTCCCCACAGTACGCTAAGTAATGGATGGATTGCTTTCATATTGTGTCGAAAATCTCTTGTGCGTGGTACTTTTTTTACGAGAACTTTCTCGTTGCGATCGTGAGACATGACAACTTGTACTAAACCAGTGATCGCCAAACCGTCGATTCGCAGGGACATTTTCGGTAGATCGCGTCAACGCTTTCACAAAAAAGAGTTCCGTCCTTCTCGTTGAAATTCTGCCCGTACATTTGTTATTTATTACTAACTACACTTCAATTTCTTTCTTGTGTACAATTCCATTTCAATGTCTTTTTGTTATATACAGCTTAATTAAAATTTATTTTATATTTAGGCAATAAACAAATGTAAGATTTTTTAAGTTGGTAGTTCTTTTGGTTGTTAGCTCACAGTAGGATTTTGAAACGGTACGGTAGCTCAGAAGCTTCATAAGTTTGGCGACCACTGTACTAAACCGATAAAGTTCCCCAGACAACGTTTCTATAAGTCATGTACATTAATAATAATCTGCATACAGTTATTAGGTAATAGATGGCATGGGTATGAAACTAACAAAGCAGTAACATCATTTACTTTAATTAAATACAATTTTTTATGAACACACTATTTCGGTAATTCAATCAGAATTTATCCTTCTGTGCTCACGGATGCAGTATTTTAGTTCGATGAATGTAAAGTCCCTAATGGTTAATCTTCGTTCCAAAACCGTTGTGTCAATTTTTCCTGCATACGTTTATCAAACCAAAGAGGAACATACTGGGCCGGATGAAAATGTTCTGGGCAATGATCATTACAGAATGCAATGTGTTTTGAACAGTACACACAATATTATATAAAATACTGTATCCTCAGGGAATAGACATCCATTAGCCCTGTGTACACTGCTTCGCTCCAGCAAGCCGATTGCATTTGTATTAGTTCCACAATAATGACCAACCGTTACCATCCAGTTAGGTGAGGTACTCATCGCGTGTAACACAAACATTATCCTTACGTAACGCAAACCCACAACACAACAACCAGTAGTTCTGTTAACAATGGACCTCGCCTCCGATGTTCGTCTGAAAAATCAACCAATCAAAATCCTTACACATTCGTCGTTTTTAATGACCTCAAAATATATTCTTGCAAAATTAGAAGAAAGTCGGACAACGCGTTCGGTCGTGACTACGTAACACAAATTTACAGGCAAATAGACGAAACGCCGATATACCATTACAGTTACGTAAAAATGTAGACCTAATGAAACAGTCATAGTTATTGTTATACTTGTTATACTTGAAAGCGAAGGTAGTCCTGAACCTTTTGGCTAGTTTCGTTAAGAGAAACTGAACATTACGTGAAACGGAATCATTAAAACAACCAACATCTTGAAAAGGAATATAAAAATTAAAATCCTTACACATACCGTTTTTAATGGTTTCAAGATAGATTTGTGCCAAATTGGAAGGAAATTGGTTATAATTGCGTAACACACACATAGGCGTAACCAGGCCAACCATATGGGGGGGGGGTTATAACATCCGTGGGGAATGGAATAGGCGTACCCCCCAGGGAGAGGGGGGTCCTCCCCCGGAAAATTTTAAAAATGAAGATGCAAAATAACGAGTTTTAAGCTTCCGGGGGTCCTCTCCCGGAAAATTTAAAAAATTAAGACGCAAAATTACGAGTTTTAAGCTTCCCACGCTTTATACTTGTATTAAGTAATTTATGGGCAGACTTAAAAAATTATACAATTTTCCTTTTTTTAATCAATGGGGGGGGGGTTCAAACCCCCAACCCCCCCCCCCCTCGGTACGCCTATGAACACACAAATTTATAAAGATATATAAGTGCCTAATGATCGAGTTAAAAACAGATGCACACATCAAAATGTGATACTTGGGTGACTGGTTTCTTTTCTGATGGAAGCAACGTTATGGTGATCTTGTTTGTTTTCGTTTAGGTCGTTTGGGCGCGTATTGTCACCCACAAAGGAAGAATTAAATCTTACAATACCAAACCTACTCGGAATTTATGACAGAACTATTGCACTATATCGAGACCTCATGCAAAAATATATGTTTCCTGTTTCTATTGGATAAAACCTCATTAGAAACCTGGTGTATTCATATAAATTATGTTTTAAAATATCTGCTGATTGGAATGGACAACCCTTATGTTGTACATTTGTGTAAAGCATATATGCGTCGCTTTATTTTCTAATGAAGCTCGATCTTACTTCAATTTGAGGGCATTACAGTAAGAACCGGCAAATATTCGTTGCGTGCATCCCTCAATTAGGGAAGAGGTCCTGGGTTCAAATCAAACCTCGTGGCCACCTAAATTTAAATAAAATTTAATTGTCTCTATAATTTACTTTTTTCTGTGCTAGCTTTTAACACGTATAAATGCGAGAAAGTTTGTGCAATATATTTTGCACTATTTATTATCTATTTTACTGATAGTGCTCAATGGTACTCTATCATGTATTTTTACACTAACACTTTACAACACTTTTCGTGTATTTTTACATTCAATTAGGGAAAAGAGGTCCTGAATTCAAATCAAACCTCGTGGCCGCCCGAATTTACCAGTAGGCTCTTGTAATAACTCATTCGTGCAACATTTGCTTCTATTGCTCGGCCGTATTTCAATGTATCCTGCATTTTGCCTTTGAGATTGAGAAAACCGTGCAAACCCCAAGTTATTATTGTCATTATTAATATTATCATTATCATCATTGGTATTATTATTATTTCACGGTAAAAGCATTGAACATAAAGATCGGCCCTGATGCTTTCCGTTCTAGATAGTTGTTAGTTTTATAAAAATGTAATAAATAAAATTTAATAGTCTCTATAATTTACTTTTTTCTGTGCTAGCTTTTAACACGTATATGAGAGAAGGTTTGAGCAACATATTTTGCACCATTTATTATCTATTTTATTGATACTGCTTGATGGTACTGTATCATGCATTTTTACACTAACACTTTACAACACTTTTCATGTATTTTTACACTTTACACTTTATTGTGTTATATAATGCATCAGCGATGTTTTTCCCAAGAGTGCAAGATAGAATAGCTTGTACACTTTTGATTCCGGATTATATTATGACTCAATTCTTAACAGGGCATGGGAAATTTAGTGAATACTTACATAGATTTAAAATTTCTACCTCTGCAAATTGTAAATGTAAAGAGGAAAGCCAATCTGTTCGGCACCTCTTATTTCATTGTCCATTATTTACGCATGAACGTTATCAGTTAATATTATATTTAAATTGTCTAAATTTTGACTTTACTACACCAATCTACCGTCTCTTCTTAAATAAGCAAAGTTATAAAGTTGTTTTAAGTTTCATGAATAGTGTTTTTGCAAAATTGTAATATATATATGTAGTTTACTGTATACTCTGTATATACGTTTAATCTATAACCCTAATATGCCATCTGGTAAAATAGGGTTCTGTATTTTTGGGAATTCAATAATGCATCAGCGATGTACAGACTTCACTTCCATGTACTTCACAGAATGTTCTAGGTTTTGAGAGCGCAAGTTAAAATGTGTGATAGTGAGGTTTTAAAATGGTGACTGGTGACAAGAGTTATGGGGGAAGATCACGTGCTGAGGGCGTGGTAGTACTTCTGAGTGATATTGGATATCCAGCCCAAGTGAACCCTTGACTTCTATACAAGCTGCCAATATACGCAGCATACAGCATCCTGCAACTTATCACTTCACAAAAGAGATTTCGGTTTCTGGACAATGGCTTGTAACTTCTTCAGGCACAAAGCGTTCTTCCAATACAATACACGACAATATAATAAATCCTGTTTACGCTATGATATTACAGCTGTCATCTACTTGGCATTACGTGTATAATTTGCTTTTCAAGTGGCCCTATAACAGAAAAATGGGAGAGAATGAAAGGGAAAGAGGATAAAGATTTTATGAATGAAAAATAAACAGCCTTGTTCGTTCTTTAATTAAAATCATATTGTAGGCAATTTTTGTCTTTAAAATATTTATATTAACATAAAATGCTACAATCCATTGGAAATCTTCGTATGCATCATCATCATAAGTAGTTAAAGGTACGAAACAATTTTTTTTTATTCTAACATGTTGATAGCTACATACTAATAGAGTACTTTGCAACATGAGCTAATCAATTTTTCTCACCTAAGTAAATTAAATGATGTAGAGAAACAATATACTTACTTACTTAGGCCTACTTACTCAATGGCAATAGACAATTCCTAAGCAAGCAAAGAAACATTATCTATTTCATGGAGCCCGGAGGTTCAGTGCCGCGTTTACCTGAGCCCTCCATTCAACTCAATTCTGTGCCAACTCCTTCCAATCATCCCCCAAAAATCCTACATCCCCCGAAAATCCTACATCCCTTAAATCTATCCTAAGATTTTCATCCCGCCTACATCTAGGTCTTCCTAGGACTAACACTTCCTTTTATTATTATACATGAATGTATTGTTAACAGTCTTTTCACACCGTAATGTAAAAATACCTTTTCTTCTATTAAATAAGCCAGTTTTCGTGTTTCCTTTTGATAGGGCAGTGCATGCATCTTTGTAGTCATTAAAGCGAATGTAAATGCTTATGTACAAAGGAAAATCCAGTGTTTATATTTCGCATTTATAAGACTAACACAGCCCACGCTTAGAGCTGATGTTGATGTATGGCAGGACGCGGAATTCCTGTCGCAACATTGAAAAGCGCTGCCGACTTCTGGAAGTCTGCCCATATCCGCCAGTTAATACTTCACATTGTAAGCAGTTGACCCAACAGAATTGCGGCTGGTTAAAATAGTTTCGTCTACAAGTATGCAAATAGAATGTTCCCTGCGTGGCAACAAACACAGTAGCAATCGATGTCGCTAAAATCCAGCTTCCAGAGCGTCTTGGGCTACAGTGACAGCACTGTGCTGAGGATGTGGGAGTTGAGAAATTAAAATTTTATTTTCTCTGGGAGATTTTGTTTAAAAGATTATATTTACACCCTGCTGTTTGTGCTTAATATTAGCCCTTACAACAGTGGTATGTAAAAAGTGATTAGGCCTAAATCGCTTTAAGCACTGTTGTTGAACATCACTTGAAAAGATTACAGGAGAAAATTTCCTCCGACGTTGGGATTCGATCCTATGGCCTTCGGTTTTCCGTGCCGGTCTCTATTAACTGAGCTTCACAGCGCCAGATGGAACCTCTCTCCTATGAATGATTATCCTTAATGGTGTACCTCACTGATAGACAATTCAAGTCATATGAAGTATTGTGAGGCACACTGATTAGTGGTTTTAGTGACTGAAGGTCATGGGTTCGAATCCCAGTGCCAGAGGAATTTTTCTACTGTAATACTCTCATGTAATATCCAACAGATATAATAATCTGTGGTTTATGAATGCATATTTCCATTTTAACTGTTATTGAAGTCATTTGCTTCAGAAGGAAACGAACTCTACAAACTTTGAAGATGGCTTTATTTTTAATATTATGTACAATTACAAGGGAAATATATGAGTCTTCATATATGTGATAAAATAAATAATGTAATTATGATTGAGAGTGGGTTGCTGAAGCTCTAGGTATATTCCAACATTCCAAAAATGGTTGAAATTAGTTTATTGCAACATTATCGTAATAAAATTTTGAAATATGTTCTATTAAGCCCAGAAATTAAAACTGAAAGAAAAAGTCTCAGTATTCATTTGCAGTTTCATTTCGAATTTTTCCATAAGAGATTATATTTCCGATATTTCATCATTCTTCATTCAACCAGCATGTTTGTCTTATATATAATCACCTTTCTACACTTCATCATTACTGTTATCCCCATTCTCAGGTCTTTTAAGAAGATAATTTTTATGCAGACCAATGTTGGCTATAGTGGAGGGGAACCCCCTACTGTTACCGAATGAGAGTAATTACATTAGAATGCACAGCCATTCCTACAGCATCAAAGAGCGGAGAGTTCTGTAAAAGATCCTACGTAATAATGCTCGATTAATAATAATAATAATAATAATAATAATAATAATAATAATAATAATAATAATAATAAAGAAATGTCTAAAATGTTTTGTTTCTATTCCAACATTCTTAATGAATAATATGTCTATTGCAGTGTCCACCGTTATTGGTGAATACCAGTACGCCCATTTTATATCTCAAAATTCCTGTTCTTAAATTGTGAAAGTAGAAAAGAGATTGATACTGGCTCGCTTTAACACCTGATTTAGCTATTAAGTAGCAATTAGGCAAGAATTTCATTTTTAACTCACTTCACATTTTATCACGAGGCTAGGTCCCACTGGAAATTACGTAATTGGCTTCCTGTGATAAACGTGAGAGATTTCCCATTTTATCTCCAATGAAAAATTATATCCCTAGAGATTTTTCCCTATTTATTTTAATATTGAATGCAATTTTCTATTATTTAACAGTTTTAAATTAGTATGATCAAGCATTCAGCTTTTTTTTATTCTTTCATAGCTCTAGATGCGGATGTCTGAATTAATCTTGTAACAGGAACAACGAGTTAGTTTATTTATGGCTCTGTTTACGTAGTTGATGTTGACTTATTTATGCTGTGGCGTAAACAATGTGCATGAAAATTCGTAATGATGAATTTTTAAATAATGTTGTGGAATATGGCGGTGCGGTTAGGTTGACAGTCGGCAGGGAGGCATGCTGTTACTGTGGTCAATTAAAACTGTTCTGGTTTCTGTGCTGTGGTACCGTGGCGGCAGTTCTACCCCGCTCAATCAATCCGTGTTCTCTCCACATGCAGACAAAGTGTTCCAAGGTGGTGCTAGTTGATGAATAGAGGCCATTACGAATTCTAACATATTTTTTTTTTTACAATTGTAGCTAAATATAGTAGGTATTTATGAAAAAAGTGGTGAAAACGAGATTTTATTTTGCGAGTAAGTATGTTTGCGAATCGAGCCCATAAGGAATGCTACGAGCAAAATAAAACAATATTACCGTGAATGTCATACACTATTTTGTAGACAGCCGTTAATATTTGAGAAATAATAATTTTGTTGCATACCGTGCAGCCATTTTGGAAGTTTTACAGCTGTCCTTCCATCTAGTATGCACTTGCGCAGACAGAGGCTATTGATTTTCTGGTGCATGGCTGCCAACATATGTAATGGAATGGACAACGCGTTTAAGTCACCAGGTGAATATTTGTTTAGGCTGCCGTGAGAAATTTAACATTTAAAAAGTCGTAAATGGACTCTAGCATTCTCAAGTTTTATCAAACTGAGTCTATGCAAATGCAAATATTTTTATCTAAAAGAGAATTTTCCATGTAACTGAAACCGTAGTTGGTATAATAATCTGGAGCGTTATAATTTTATCTCACTCAGTTTCATAATTTTCTCCTTCTAATTTATAATCTACCGTTAAACTGTTTCTTTTACTTTCGACCGTCTAAAAAATAGTTTTCCGAGAAATATTATTAAAAATTAAGTTCGTTGGAAGTATTATATTTTAGAAAATCCCCCGAGCAACATTTCATTACAGACCAATTTGAAAAAGTAATATATTTGCACTACCAAAGCCATTATAGTAAAAACTCACTACTGTCAATTGCTATAAGCCTACGTATTCTTTAGGTACAGTATTTCGAAGAATCTGCACGATAGTTCGAGCGACCTGGATTTCACTCACACATTGTCAAACACATATATATCGGTCTGGGTGGCGCAGTCAGTAACGCAATGCCTTTTTGAGCCCAAGGTTGCGGGTTCGATCCGGGCCCAGGTCGATGGCATTTATGTGTGTATGAATGTGACAGACCCATGTCTGTAGACTTACAGGCATGTAAAAGAACTCCTGCGGGACAAAATGTCGGCACACAGGCCTAAGTTGCAGTATGTCCCCGTCGTTAAATAACCCCATACCAACCAAATCAGGATAAGTATCTCTGCCGGTATCGTGTCCTCAACAGTGATGTCATCGCACTGTGCAGTATATCAGTCGCCTATAGCCTGATGAGTTATCATCGTGCCGTGTTGCGGACAGCATCATTAAGTGTTAGCCTGACAATAATAATATTAATTTGTTTTCATCTTTTACCCATACAGTAGAATGCACAGATAGAGGCGTAAGGAAACCTTTTGTTCATATGTCTGTGGCTTGGTTCTAAAAGGGCCAATATCATGAAACTTGCTTTTGAGATAACTGACTTTGAAGCCTTTATAGAAGTAACATTTTTTGCTGAGAACTTCCGACATTGGCCTCTAAGGTTTCTGTATTATGTCTATTAATAGCATCAGACTTTGGCACTTATAGTATACGAAAGATAAAGCCTAGCCGAGCTCAATAATGCATAGATCTCATTTTTGCATTTAGAACCAAGCCACAGATATATGGTAAAGAACTAAATAATTTCTGCATCGTCATGTTTAAAAGAATAAAAAAAATGTAAAATATTACGTCATTTAGAACATTATTCTTTTTTTAAATTACTGGGAATTCGTATGTAATTTATTAATTTCTCTGCTTGGTATCGCAACCGGGATTAAAATATGCGTAGGTTCTAATCTCTTAATATAATTCATTTTTCCTAGGAAATAATAATGCCTCCATGCATACAATAGACATACGATGCAGGAAACAGTGAATCATGTTCCGACAATAAGGAAGTATGGAGAAAAAGCGGGTGTCATGAGTGAATTACTGTAAAAACTAATAGAGTGTGAAGTTTCGTAGATAATTGGTTCCACCATCTGCCTCATAGCGATGCTTCATGGAAAATGTTGCTTGAGAGAGAAAGAGAATGAATGGTCTGCTCGCTAACCAATTCATTATTATGGTAAAACACCAAGTATTACTTGAAATAGCATCTAAGGCTTTAATGCTACTTCAAACTTGTACGAAGTGCTTTTCCACAATCTCTATATTCTTGCTTGTTTTATTCGATATAAGTTTGAAGTACAGTTTCTAGTGGTAAACCGAAATAAAATCACGAGTTTGTTGACAGTGATTATTAGAAACCCTAGTCCTGAGCTCTGACAACCAGTATGTACAGTATTTATGTTAGCAGTGTGCAGGCATTGTTTGTGCAGAAATTATGGTGGGACTATACATTTCACAATTTACTACAGACTTCGCTTCGTAAAATTGAGTGCTAAATTAATTTAACTGTATCCTTGCGAATAATTTGCAGAACAGATTCTTTCGTCTCCATTATATAGCACTAGCATGTGCCCGCGGCTTCGCCCGCGATAATTATTTCAAAAATTAAAAGTTAAGAGCATAATAGTTAAATCATTATATTTATTAACACTTAAATCACGTGAATTACATACCACGATTAGATAACGTCGCCTGGTAAAAAGCTACCTCAGATTCGAGGTCCTTGGCCCAGAAAACCCCTGTATAGTGAGTTTCGTTCAAATCGAACAACGTTTGACCATATTTAGGCCTATATTGATTATCCCTCTTATAATAATAATGATATCGCATGGTCCACAGTATTAATACCTGAACATAACGTATTTTAATGAATTACATCGATACCTGTGTTCACAACAACATTTTCTCAAGCGTGGAAATTATCCTTTACCGAATTTTGTACTTCATACTTCTCTCTCCAAAAACCTGCGATATACTAAAATATATATATATATATATTACCATACCTCGTATTGTTTTCTCTATGTCCAGGGTAAAGAAAGTTATGTGATTGCATTATTTTCGTGGATATTGATAGTTCACTAATTTGTCAAATTCGAGTTTCATTTTTTTTTCCAGACCCATCTGAGACCCACTGGCAACAATGTTTTAATGTCAAATGTGATTTGGATTGGATAATTCTGTGTAAAAAGGGATTAAGTATTCTCAAAAACATTTGATTTTTGGCATTTAAAATCGAAATGTTTCAAAATCTTTTCTTAGTGAGCACCTACATTATGAACCGAAGGTACTGTCAAAATTCCAAGTCTCTACCTGTTATAGTTTAGGCTGTACGTTGATTCTCTGTCAGTCAGTCAGTCAGTCAGTCATTCAGTCAGAACAAAGCCTCTTATATATAGAGAGATTGTTCGCGAAATCTTGTGGTTGTCATTAACCTTTAATTTGCTGATTTTGGATAGAATTTACTATAAAATAAAATCTAAACGAAATTCTTTTCATTTGATTTTTTTAAAATCACAGATTATATTTAAAGTGTAGGTTTAACAATAAAAAATCCCAAATAAAATTCGTGTTTGATGTAGAAATAATGTTTTGGGGTGGAACATGGATCCTGTTAAGCTGTTGTTTGGGTTCTTGTCCCTGTAAAAAATAAAGACATAAGACAGTAATAATAATAATAATAATAATAATAATAATAATAATAATGTTGTCAATATTTTTTCTGTCCTTGATGGGTATAAACATATCGCAAGCTATAAGTAAGACGAATACCTCATAATTCTCGGTTACTGACAATATATCCTAATAGTTTTTAATACATTTTGACCGATTATACTTCATACTTTTATTGTGTTATTTGGTTAACAATAAGGAGGCAATAAGGCGAAAAAATACAAATGACGTATTGAGCATTAATATTTTAAACCGATGTTATTATTGAAAAAAAAAACACACACAATGCATGTAAGTCATATGTCGAATTTGTTATGGATGGACCAGGTTTACTAGGAATTTTTTCCGTTTTCCTTTCCCTCCTATATTTCATTACATGCCCTGCCATACTGAATAAGACTTTTTCCTCAAAATAGTAAATAAATAATAGTAATCATAGTAATAATAATAATAATAATAATAATAATAATAATAAGCGATATAATAGGTACCATGTTAGCTGATGCGTAAAGACTGTAGCTAAAAGAGCACCTTATAATTATACAATCATTAATATCCGATACAAGAGGAATGAATATTTACATACATTTAAATTATATTTTTAGAAATGCATAAACTTTTTAATGTATTTACTCCTGTTGTTCTTGCAATTTTAATTCCTCGTAAATTGTTCGTTCTGTTTTTAAACAGAGTGCCAAACGAGACAAAATCATCAAGATTCCCCGGCTTGTTATGCAATCCTCTGGCCACTGTTGTAAAAGAAGTTGCTGTCGTATCGGCGTTCCCATTAGCTAAAGAGTTTAGGTGGCCTTGATAAATCACCTTCACAGAGTACACTGATTTATTTTAAGCCTATATGAAGCTCCCGTATAGTAACCGATCGATTTGGTCGAGGCGATATCATCGCCGATTTGAAGGTTCGATTCCCGGGGAACGGCCCACCTCATTTAGGTCTTCTGTGGTTTTTTCCTGGTCAATAAATCGGATATCAGGCTGGAATCTTCATTCCCGCCTCCACTTTCATCCATTAATTCATATTTTGATATAAGTTATAATCCCTTCACCTCCGAAAATCACACCCGGTTACTAATTCTGGTGCCTGACTTTACGAAATTTGACTTTCTTCTTCTCTCGTTTAGTTTCATCCTATAACTACGGTGCACTTTCCTGTCTGCCAGATCCGAGATATTAAAACAGGAATTATTATTTGGAATGAGACTAAATAGGCTAAGCTACTACGTTTCGAATAGTTACCTCGCTTTATTCTAAGTTATGATGGCTTTTAGGGTATCATATTTTGGTCGGTAAGAACTCTCAATTCATAAATTTATTTTTTTATGAACACGAAAAGTCAAGTTTCATGGAATATTGAAAGATTAATATGTACTAACATAGGCATTTTAGATCTTTGAAAATACAGTAAACAATCTATCTTTCGTTACCGTTTGCCAAATAATAAATATCTTCACTGTTTAAATAAATGTCTTGTTAATGTAAAATAAAATTCTGTAACATTTTCATTACTTGCGTACCTTACATACGTAGAAATCAAATTTATATATGAGTCATACCAATAGGCTTGTAGATAAATTTTATGTTGCGTGCATATGCGTGTGGAATTAACGTGAAAGTTACATTAAAATATCTCAGATATGGCTTATTTATTTTCTCTGTAGGCCTACTTTATATGAAGCATATGTCCCCCTTTCGTTTTATTTAATAGTTCACACGCACGGTAAACAACACACATGGTCTTTGCGACACATAACTTTTTCTAGGAGCGTTAGCTCGTAACACATCATATGACTATGTGATCAATTTATAGCTCTAGAATTGTTAGATTGTTGACATTTCAGGTTTTGCAGGAAAGAACACCAGCTGACTAGAATAGAAATGTTCACCTGGGCTCCTGTTAGTTGCGCTAAATCCCATGAAGGTGCAGGGCCCACTGCTCTGCATGGTTCTTAAAGGTAACATCAGAAATAGCCATGTGGTTTAAAAGGCTGGTCCTCGGACTCTGAAGATAGTGGTTCGAGTCCCGGTAAAGACAAATTTCTGCCGGTCTCCTTAGCCGCGGTAGCTAAGGCGTGCTGCCTTGGAGCCGTCGGTAAGGACGCTGTGGGTTCGAGTCCCGCCTCGGGCATGGGTGTATCGTGTGTCATAAAGAAAAACACGGAAAACAAGAAAAGAACAGAAAAACAATGAAAAACAAGAAAAAGAAAAGAAAAGAAGAAAAAAAAGGAACTTATATGATAAATATAGTAAAATTAAAGGCCCAGGTGAACCTCATATCACAGCATTATTGTTGTTGTTGTAATTATTATTATTATTATTATTATTTATACCGACTGCTGTAGTCTGCTGTCAGAACATACATTAATTAAAATATGAATGATACTCTTTTGATTCCCATAGTAACAAGAAAACTATAATAAACTTATTGTTTACCTCAGTCTTGATGAACACACTAAAACCAATCAAAGCGAGGTGGCCGAGGTAATTCATCCTGGGTACAAATCACAAATTTTGTTTCCGGTCAATTTGACTTGGATTTTTCATGGCTTCCTCATTCGCCAAAATCTATATAAATTTGAGGTTATACGTTTTTTCTGCCAACCTAAAAAACCACATTATTTAAAATTGTAACACGTTCATCATCATCAGGATCTAAAGGCAGTGTCTTGTTGTAGCCATGTCTTCCTCTTCATCGCTGTTCTCTTCAAATTTTCATACGACAGCACGTCCATAACCTTGATCATGTTTTTAACAAATGAATTTCTAGGATGCCCTCTTGATTTCTTCCCCAGTATTTTCCCTTAAAAAATGTTGATGAGTGTTGTGCCGAAATGTATGACCCACTAACTTTGCTCTTCTACTCGTTATAATGTGAGAAAGTTTATTTTGTGTATTATAGTCCAGTCAAATTAGATTTTTTGCTGCAAAAAATCATGTAGTTCCAAATGTTTCAGGAATGTGTAGTGGGAGGTCCCCTGAACAACACCTAATGTTTTCCCGCCAATTTCAGGTGCCGCGGGTGGTGGGGGGGAGGCTCAAAGGCCCCTTTTTTCAGTTTTTGGCGCAAATCTCGAAAACAGTGCATCGTACAGAAAATGTTATGGTATTCAAAATTAAAGCTTATTAAATTACCAACAAAACGGTATATTCATATTTATCTTTATATGTTACCGTCTCCGAGAATGAGCCGGCAAAAATGGAAAAACTGCAGAAAAATTTGTAGCGCCTCACGTTTTTCGTCGAACTCGCCCTTCCAATTCTTTAGTTTTCCATTTTACAAGAAACTTGTAAGAAAAGAAGTTGTAGAGAATTACATGTTCTTCAAGAATATATATACATTTGATAATTTATCTTCACGTAGTCAAAAGTTAGACTGTTTTTAAATTTCGGGGTCGATTTCGAGATTCCGCTAGTATACTGCTCATCATTTTATTTCCGTTTTCAAGTGCTTTAATTCTCTGTATCACTTTATTTATTGTTTATGTGAACATAAATGGTATTTATTATCCATATAACTAACATATATATATATAATAGCTAATAATGCAAATGTAATAAAACAGGCTTACACAACCTAATTTCCGCTCACCCTTCCATCCTGTCACACATTTAAAGCTGTTCATACTCATATTCCTCATCGTACAATTCTTCCAAGTCCTCTTGAACGGGAGCATTGTTAGTGCAAGCACCGTGGCAATTGCCACAGACAAGTGAGCAGTGGATGCCGGCTTTCCGGCATCCACATCTCATACCGCAGCCTGTGGCGCAATGACAAAATATGGAGTTGAGCACGCTGTCAGGTGCAATAGGGGCCTTGGTCTTAATAGGAGTCAGATATCCCCCATCTTCTCTTGTCCAACCCCAACGTTCAGGTTCGAGAGATTCATTTCCAAACCACTGCTGGACCTGTAGAAACAATCTGCACGAGTGATGTAGAGCAGCATCTTTTGTAGGTGGCAATGATGACAAGTTCGCTTTCATCTTGGCTGAAGATTTGATGAAGCACATGTACCTGTGGATAAAACACAATAGAATAGAATAGAATATTTATTTATCAAACAGCATGATTCAATGAAGTTAGTACATGCAATACAAAATGAAATGTACCTGTGATGATTGAGGTCATGCTCGTTGGGTCCGGCCTGATACATCAGTAGGAACATTTGTTCCCCAGCTTCAGCAATATCTCCTGGCGTGGATGTGGAGTTGTAAAACACTTCAGCGATGTTTTTGGTTTCGTTAGGAAACCGCTGGAAACATTTAAGTATGGCTGCTTTACTTTTTCCATAAATCGCAGAAGTGGTATCGCATCCAGTGAAGCATTGGATAAACAGAATGTATGGGCTGAATGGCTGTCTTCTGTGTTGCCTCGTCCAGGCTTCATAAAAAACACATTCGTGTCTCGTGGTGTGAGTGCCACGAGTAAGACGAGCATGTCTATGTCTTCACCAACTATACCACCACAGTTGAATGAGGTATTTTCCAGTCCACACCTAACAATGCTGCAGTCAGCGTCTCCTTTGTCTATGATGACTTGTACACCTTTTGCGCCCAAGGCCTGCGCTAACATACATATCAGGTTGGTTTTGTTCCTTTCGTTGGAAAGGAAGTTTTCCTGCTGAACAGTAGCCACCATGTTCTCATCAAAGTCTATATTCACTGATGTTTTACTTGATGTCCTTCGATGTTGTTCGGCTCTTTTCGTGGAATTCGTGTCTTCGTAACCGTCAAAAACCACATCAGAGTTGTAGCCGTAACGGTTGATCATGTAAGACACATATTGATCGAAGATGGAGGCGAACTTGGTGTTGTTGTTCCACTTTACTCTATGAAGGAGGAAGCCGCCAAGTTGACCATTTTATTTCTTGAAGGAAAGGCATCGTAGAGAGCTGACTTTTTCGTTTTCCTCATGATCCCTTCGTCGAAAAGAGTCATGGGGTATGGGGCTAACTCACACTTCAACAGCTCCTCTACATCCTCTTTAGTTTTCTGGGTAATTATGGTCCTCTGGAAAATCATTAAAGGCTCGATCACCACCACTCCGTTGTCCAGTTTGACAATGTTGCTCATAGCAGCCAATGGGACTACTGCGTTCTTACACTGCTTCATTTCTGCGAAGTTCATTCCAACAAAAGTTTCCATTGTACGCGTTCAAGATTTCCATTGCTTGGTAACAGTTGATGTCATTGGTTCCTATTACTCCGGTTGAAAGGGACATCAAAGAATCGCGTACAGAAAATGGCGGGTGATCAGCCAACCACTGAGCAAGTTTCCTTCTGTCTTAGTCATTTCTGCTAACTCGTGATGCTCGAAAGTCGACAAGCTGTTCTCCACTCACAGAATGGACTAACTAACTATGTATACTACGTCGATTATGTAAACAATAAATAACGCACATAAAAGTTCACATTTTATACATACTGGTATAAAGGCTCACATGCATATATATATATATATATATATATATATATATATATATATATATCAGTTATATGGGTAATAAATATCATTTATGTTTACATAAACAATACCTAAAGTGATAAAGAGAGTTCAAGCACTTGAAAACGGAAATAAAATGATGGGCAGTTTACTAGCGGAATCTCGAAATCGACCCCGAAATTTAAAAACGGTCTAACTTTTGACTACGAGAAGATAAATTATCAAATGTATATATATTCTTGAAGAACATGTAATTCTCTACAACTTCATTTCTTACAAGTTTCTTGTAAAATGGAAAACTAAAGAATTGGAAGGGCGAGTTCGACGAAAAACGTGAGGCGCTACAAATTTTTCTGCAGTTTTTCCATTTTCGCCGGCTCATTCTCGGAGACGGTAACATATAAAGATAAATATGAATATACCGTTTTGTCGGGAATTTAATAAGCTTTAATTTTGAATACCATAACATTCTCTGTACGATGCACTGTTTTCGAGATTTGCGCCAAAAACTGAAAAAAGGGACCTTTGAGCCTCCCCCCCACCCCCCGCGGCACCTGAAATTGGCGGGAAAACATTAGGCGTTGTTCAGGGGACCTCCCACTACACATTCCTGAAACATTTGGAACTACATGATTTTTTGCAGCAAAACCAAATTTTTTTATCTAATTTGACTGGGCTATTAGTGCAATGGGCATTAAATGCATAAGAAAACAATTGAAAAATGATTGTCCACTTGGTGAGCTGTATTATTTTATCCGCCTGTATAAATTCATCTCGTTTCACTTTGCATTGATTTGCGAGCTTTATCGCATTTGAAAACGCCGCATGAACAAGGGAAACCAACACTCTGCGGAATTGCATTAGAGAAGATTACATTAAACTGGATTAGGTGGCAGGCGTCTACTGGTCCTTCTCTGCCACCGTAGTTTACTTCCCATGTTTCAAGTGTACATGCACATCACGTCAACGTTAATTTGTGCCAGACAGCAAGTGTGAAATGACCTATAACCGGTGGTGTTTACTGTTTCAGACAATAGGATGTATTTTACGACTAAACAACATGTCCAGTTGGACAGTATCACTTTTAGACCATACGAAATGCCTCGAACCTGAAATTTAATGTAAATCAAACCGCTCTTATCTCTGTTCTCTTTTTATGGGCTTCTGACCTATTCGTTTATGCACATAGATAAAAATGCACAAACTTACATATAAAATGTTTACTCAAATGTGCAAATGCTCGCGCTCGGGATTAGTTCCATTAATATCTATATACATTATACTCACACACACACACAAATACATATCCATTGGAAAGGCAGTACAAAATGAAAGATATAAATAAGAATAAGACATAATTTTACACTTATAAATGGTACAAATCAATGGTGATTATGAAATATACGGCCCCAAAGCCGGTCCTGCTTTGGGAGAGAGCCGTGGGGCTGATGGCTCAGGAGCCGACCGAGGGATACTATGCCGGACGATACCGCGAAGGGAGACCGAATCCTTTCGCTTGACGGGATGAGGACACAACACTCAGGAAGGAAACTTTACACCTTTGTAAAATCCCCGACCCCGCCGTAATTCGAACCCGAGCCGCCTAGATGGCTGGCGCTACACTACCAACTCACTCACAGACGGCGGTGGGCGTACAAATCAATATATAAGAATAGTTTATTTAACCTGGTGAAAATTAAGACCATAAGGTCTTTTCTTCCACTTCAGCAGGGACTAATAGGCTTAATATATTGAATTATACAAATACATTAAATTGCATGAAAAACATGAAATGATTTCTTCTAAAAATACATTGATACAATATTCTGTTAACAATTAGTAATAAATTTAAAATTATTGAAAAATTAGAACGTACGTATTACATACTATTACATATTATTTCATACGCTTACTATTGCATAATGTATATTACATGAAGTTAATTAACATAGAACATAGAAAGTACTATGTGTAACCTTATATACCCCTAAATGACGTGGGTTCGAACCCGGTCCAGGTCGATGACATTATTTCTGTAGATTTACAGGCATGTGTCCAGGGCATCACTCATGTCTGAAAGAGCCTTGGACGAGTAATGAGCATCATCCCTTGGCTTCATTCAGGGTCTGTACCTGCCTTCAGACAGAACACTGATCATCATCACCACCAAATCATGTCTACATAACTCGTAATTATTATACTCTGATTGTCCTTTACTTTTAGTTCAACGTCTTCAGGCCTGGTAGTTTAGGTGTTGTTTGCCTTGCGCTGCTTATGTGATTATCGCTTCGTACCTAATTAAAACTGTAGGTTCATGATTATCTATAACTTTGTGTTTTCTTGGTTTTACATCTCCCTTTTAGGGACGTTTAAGCGATCAACGCTTCCCGGGCCTTAGAGGGCCGCGACATGCCGGAAGAGGGATTATCTATTGGATCACATACATGCTTTTTGGCCAGACAAGAACATTGTGGGCCTTCCCGGATGAGAGATCAGCTTAATGCCGGGGCCACCTTCGAGACAACACAAACACAGGACGAGACACACCATTCACACACGTATTTACTCTGAACAAGACGAGGATGGGTTAAAGATGATAATGACAGCCAGATGATATCCGGGGACCACAAGGGCCCAAAGTTATCCGACATTTGTCTCATAGGTGAGAAAAACCCCACCTAAGTAATTTATCCCGGCTAGGATTCGAACCCGGGCCCGCTACGTGCAAAATCAAGAAGGTATCCAGAAACATGTAAAATTTCCCTGCGCACTGCGGTGGACACGATTATTTAGAATATGTTTTAAATGGCATCTATTATAATTATTTAGTAATAAAGCTACGTAATAATTGAGCTAATGTGAACTGCTGGCATGGCTAAATATTTAAGTACAAATTCCTATATCTGGCGATAGTATTGCTCCTTTAATTTAGTGATGTATGAATTGTATTGTTTGGGCTCTTCCTTTGCCTAGTAGCAGACTGCACTGTGTTTTAACACTAGATGGCAGCAGCGAGATTCGCTAGTGCATCTTCAGCAGTACGCAAGCTCAAATCAACTCCCTGCACAATAGCTTGGCGCTCTCAAAAGAGAATGATTTATGTTTCTCAAGCTTATCACATTAGAAATGCTAAATGGGACATCTTGAAAGAACCATGAGCTGTGTTGATTTAAAAGTAAAATTCCTCTTACAAACACTTCCATGTTCTAATGTAGTAGTATGCAAATCCCTTTATGTGAATTTCCAACAAGGGAAGAAGAAGAAGAATTTGAAAAAGTTGAAGAGGTCGTCATGTATATCTTGTGAGGTGGGAATAGCGTTACACATAACTGGGACATTTCTCTCTGTCTACCTAGACACGACATCTTTCTTCTGCAAGTGTCGAGGACATATCATTACCTGCTGTACGATCACTTCACACAGATCTCATATCGACGGGTGTTTAACGAACTTGGTCGGTGTATAGAAAAACACATTAAACTCGAGGGCTGTTTTACGGTTCTCGTAAAAGCTGTTGCACTCTGTTCTCACGTTGACTTTGTAGTTATTCCATGCATACGGCCGTGTCTACTTTAAAATCGACCGAAAATGAGCACGCCGACAGAAACACTCTAGTATTATACATCTAATTAATGAAGAAAGACATTTTCTTAATTGAATATGTATTATAAATTTACATAATTCCACAAACTTTAAATTGTACCTTAAATGCGACTAGAGAGGTAACTTTGAAAGACCGTCTACTTAGTTAAAGATGAAGTTGAGATTTTTTCAAAAGTTTTAAATAGTATATTAAATAGTATATAGTTTAATAGTATAAAAGAGTAGGCCTACTATTATTGATGCGAAAAAGGGAAAATAAAACTGAAATAGTGAAAGCATAATCGTATGACATCGAACTTAAAGAAAAAGAAGGAAAAAAGAGGATAAAAAGACAGAATGTAAAATCAGAAGATAAGAACAACATAAAAACAAACTTAACACATTCTTGACAACACTTTTAACCATTATTGAAAATAGAATTGTTTTATTTGAGTTCCGTATGAAGTAGGCCTACTGATTAGGATAAAAGAAAAACTACATGTCACATTCTTTGGTGAAGACATACTTTAGTATGGCATACGAGTATCTTAATTTCCATTATAGGTAAGTTGCACACGGCTGTTCGGCCATAATTAATTAAACGTTTAAATGTTGAGATTGTAGATCCACTCAGACAAACGGAGACGGCTGCCCTTCGCAATCATTTTGTTCTCGTACTTCTTGCCTTCTGCACAAGATGGCGGCTCATGGCTTTTGGGCAAGTCGAAGTTTCTTTTTGGTCGTTTTCTTGAAACCAGCGGATTTTGACATGAGTATAAAAATTAACACGAATGGAATTGATTTTATTTTAACTGCAAGTTGTTTATTACGCAGTTTCAGTTTCAAGGTCGTATTGTGATCGATAATAATCGATACTATACCAATGCTGTAATGAAAATCTGTATCTAAATTGATATAAATATGATACTGTTACATCACGTGTAATAAGAGTATTATAGTATACTCGAAAAAAATATATATAGGCTATAATTTTTTCTTTGCGAACTTTTTCTTTTTAACTGCATACGTTCTGGATGGTAACACAGACACACGTTATCTTACAAAATATTTTTCTGATCCAGAGCTCTAGAAACAGAAGGACTGTTTTTCGTTACTACCTCTAAAATGACATGATGGTGTTACAACTTCGCCTTTTTTTTTTCGTCTTCGCATACTAACAATATTAAGCTTCAACAAATCATGTTTCCTTAAAACAAAAAAAGAAACGTGATCTCGGTACGACATTTTTTATTTTTTTATTTTTTAATCCTCTTACAATAACGACGTCGAGTTTTAAAAATTCAAAGCCAGGTTTTCAAATTCATAGAGGTTTGTCGTAAGTCATTGGATATATGACCGTGTGAAAGTGGCAAATAGCGAGTTGACAGGGAGTGCGAGGGCATGTAAGATGGATCATGACTCATGAGTAGCTGATGGAGCAATTAGCAGGTGATGTATATGTTGGCGACGCGACGCCCGTGTGGGCCGCGCTTCTTGGCCCACAGCCACTTCACCTTATTCCATTACCCCGTGCCAGCACCAATCATATTTTAATTGTCTGCTCAATCCGGGCACGCGAACGCCTTGTTAGACAATACAAAGTGTCTTCCACTACCTCATTACTTACAAATTCTTCTACCACCTCATATGAAGGGTCGGGGGAAAAAACCAGGTAAGTCACTTTTTTAAAAAAATGGAGATATCGTTACAGTTTGCTTCAGATTCGTCATACCCATCAGCTGAAAGGTCGAAAGCGGAAAAAAAGCAGACCAGTCGGGAGAAATTAGCAGTCAAAGTTTCACTGTAAGGGGAAAGAACTAGGGAAGTCAAGCGCAAAGAGGAAAGAAGCAGGCGAGTCAATGGTGTCTCAACTGGCTTCATTAATTATATAACAAGCAATCAAATTGCTGGCCTCAAGAAAATCACACTGACATTCCGTATCCGCGGCCATTCGTACTTGGAGTGCGATAAAAACGTAGGTTTATGGAATCTAAAAGCATTGATGGAAACACCTGAGGATTTCAAAGAAATGGTGAAAGCATCAAGATGTAAACCATCCCCTTTCACTGTGGTCAGCGTTACCCAACAAATGGTGCTAGACTGGAAGACAATGTTGGACTCAAAGTACGCTGCAAAGTGCCCTTTCAAAACACAGCCTATTAAAGTAATATCTTCTGCATCCAACCACAGCCGTATGCTGCAATATCGCACGACATACTATGGAGGGATGTGAACTGGGATTATAAGGGCACCTCGACAAGGCCAACATTGGAGGATGGGCTATTTGAACTTCCAATTCCAGCTTATAATGGTATGTGTAGCTTTTTTAAAAAAAAATTGTCTCCCGCAATAGTTTATCACAATTTATCAGATATTTTCTTTCTTTATTCTAGGTCTCCTGCCGATTTCAAGAAAAAAATTTAAAGATATACAAAATCTTATGAAGTTTTGTAGTCCTCATGCTGTCAAATTCTTCAGTCAGCTGCCCAATGTCTAAGTGATGTGAGTCTGTTCCACATGACTTACCTGTTTTTTTCCACTTCAAAAGGTACCTTTGACAGGGTTTCGTGGAATTACATCTTTATGGGGACAAACTGGTTGCCAACAGCTATGATTCCACATTTCCTGAATCCAAGACTTCATTTTTCAGAAATCATAATTATTTTATGTGCAGATACATTGATGTCATAACAATTTGAACATTAAAATCGCTTTTTCTCAGTTTGTAAAAACATTGACTCTCCTGCTTTTTTCCCCTGACCCTTCATATATATACATCATGTAGTAAAGCATTCATCTAGCTTCTAGAATGACTTAAGAATGTGTGTAAAGAAAATAAATTGTGCAAAATATATAGCACAGACTTTCTCTATATACTAATCATGGCTACATTTTTCAGATGGAAGACAAAGTTCTGTATTTTATTGTTTTTAATGTTCTTTCTACATTTTAGGTTAAAGTGAAAATTTTAAATTATTTTGCATAAAAATATCAGTTTATCTGTTGAGAGGAAATTCTGTTGTAATTTGTGTCATGAATAATTTGTACCGATAATGTTACGTTTATGCCATTTCAATACTATTTTAAATCTAATTTTATTTCACTCTGAAATCTCAGGCAAAAGAATATTGTTACTTAAATTTGAGAGAGAAACCATATGCTCAGTTTGTATAGTAATTTAATGTTATATCAACGAGTAATTAATTAGTTAATTTTTATCTTTGACTTTGCCGTCATTTATATATTATATCGCTTATCGCAATCAAGATAATCACCAGAAATAGAGAATTGACGAAAAGAAGTATTTTTTAACAAACCCGTATAGCGATTTTATTGTAACCAAATAGACCTTCAGATTTTTAACTTTCAAAACAATCGTTGCAGATACTGTTTTGAAAGCTATTTTCGACAAAAGGCCTCATGTGAATTGCCCTTAGTTTGTAGTTAGCCCAAAATTCACTAAAATCATTTCGTAGACGACTGTGCCGCCTTTTTCCATCACGGGGAGTTTGCATCCCATTTTTATTGTTTTGAATAAATGTACTTATGAAAGATTTGTTCACAATTTCTCCACCACTCGAATGAGCACATGCTCGAGACCAAGGGCAATACAGAAATGGATATCAATACATTAAATAAAAATACAATGAATTACAATTATTTACAGTCATGGTAGGAAGACAATTTCTAAAGTAAGAAAGATATATGAAAAATAATTAATATTTATGTAATAAACTTAATTATTTTATTAAATTTGTAACTGTTCCTAATAATTAATTTAGGTTGCATTTTTAACAATGGATTTGGATAATCTGGGACCAAAATAGAGCTATTTTTAGACCTGCAGATGTAGTTCAATTCCAGGATTTGTTTGGTTTCGTCTTTTATCGTATTTATGGGGATGTGGATATGTTATAGAGCTTGAATTTCTATTAAGGTAACGTAATAAAATATCACATGCTATAACTAGGGACCGGATTCTTAGGTTTTTACCTATTTTTTTCCTTACTTCCAAAACATAAAGCGATCATACACTTTTTCGAATCATGTCCACAGGATTCACCCACATTAATTCTGTGGCACCTAAAAATACCTAAATGGGGTATAAAAACCTAAATGTACCTAAACGGGATATAAAATCTAAAATATCTAATTTAGGCTACTTTTTGGTTTGTCAGTTGAGAAATCGATATTTTGCGGAGAGATAATTTTTGTCGGGTTGAAATTAATACCACCAGCGTTTCGTTCATCCCAATGTCGTCTAGGATGACAGTATCAAGAGAGGAAGTGTAAGAGTACCGGCGTATTCTTTTAAAAATATTCATAAGAACAACCATTGTTGACGTCACGTGAGGTTGAAAGGACATTTTCTGCCTTCAAGTGTATTCTAAGAGATAACAGGAAGAACTTCACAGTTGAGAATCTTGAAAGATATTTAGTGATAAATTGTAACCAGGAAATGTGAGACAATCTTATTTTCACTGCTTCTTTTGATTGTTTATGCTTTCTTTCTTCAATTGTATAATATTGTCCTAAAGCAGTTTACACAAATTTAAGTTAATTTTGTTAAGTTAAAATTTACAAGTATTATGTATTTAATCATATGTAGCACATTCAAATTCATTAACCAATTATTCTACCCGAAGACAATATTTTGGACAAAAACCTAAAAAAACTATTTCACCTAATGGAAAACCTAAAACAGTGTTTTTAAAAACCTAAAAATCCGGTCCCTAGCTATAACTTATGCGCCCTGAGTTGTGGTGTGTGTTTATGTACACGCTTACTCCTCCGATGTAGAGGTCTGCAAGTTTTACCACACGATCCCCATGATCAGGGAAGTTTCTATCCTAAATTTCATTCAGATAGCACTGTCGTGGTTCGGTCAAAATTCAATTAAGGTTATTTGTTGTACTTTATGTAGTCCTGTACAGTCACGGTCGGACAGCATGCAACGTAGATCTTGCGGTGACGGTGTAGATTGCATACACCTCCGTTATTTTTATTAGATGAGAAACGGTAAAATTCATTTAAGGGTAAAATTATTATTTTCCCAGCTCATGTAAAGGGCTTAATCAGCTAGTGTTTATGAAATTGGTGGACACTATGTGCGTTAAATTCGAGAAATATCAATTTAATTTATATGAAGATAAATTTCCGTACCCAGGCCAAGACAATTGTACAGAAGAGTATCCGGTTCAATTGCAACCCGGACTTTCCAAGTCTGTAGCCTATATCGCCTTACTGATTTAGCTTCACTGGCACCACAGTTCCTTTTAATGTGCAGTGTCTTCATGTTAAGATTTCACAATATTGTGCTCTCCGTATGGTCTTATTAATATTATAATATTTTGAATCGCTATGTCTATATCATTTACTGAATTTCCTTTCTGTATGTAGAAACTTCAATGCTCCATTCTTTCGTTCCAACGCTTGCTCATGTTACAGTTATTTATATTGTATATTGTATATTTTAGGTTGTAATGTCTCCTGTTTTTTATTGTTTTAATTTAAACTTTATTTATACAGGCTTCAACATCGTGGTCATATCACGTGTTAGTTACCTTAAGTATATCAGCAGTGAGTGCAACTAATAGTTTTCTATCAGTGGCGTGTGATGGCTTCTAACGATTTTAACAGACTTTTTATGATTATGATGTTGGATGAAATAGCGGCTGTGATTCATGAGAGTAAATATCCAGTGTCCAACATTTGCCTTTACGATTAGAGAAACCATGAAAACTACAACCCGCTTGCTCTTTTTGTTGCTGATAATTAATACTTAGAAAAACCTATACTAAAACTGCTCATCACATTGCAGAAAATTCACGCGGTGGGGGAATACAACAGTCCTAGCTGTCCTCAACCTTACGACCTCTGTGACTTAGGAATTAAAATTCACGACCATACCAAACGTCTCATTCTGACTGCAAAAGTTTAAATTAAATGTTTTTAATTTTTATTGGAGACTGCTTTCAGATAATTTGCAGATCTCTCGCCTATACAATTACAGATCCGATTTATTATTTTGAGCAAAAGCTAAAATTAGTGTATTGAAATTCCAAGAAAGTTATGAAAGTCTGCCTGCGTCATACATTAAAAGTTCACGCAATATAATTATAATTCGTTTGCAGTGGTTTTGTTTTCCACATTTTTTGCCTGCTTATTCTAATTTTATTCAGTTTAAAACAATAATTGGCAGTGCCACTTCTTCTACTCCCCGATCCTTTCCTATTCTAACTTCAAAAATTACAGAAGGATGAATTTCGAAGAAAGTCAATAAACATTGCTAGAAACATTTCGGTTATTTCTGTTTATTACCTTCATGTAAAAACATTGTTCATTAATTAAAAAATTTCATTTTCTTCAGATAAGCGTTATAATATTAAATATTTAATAAAGTTCCACCATAACCCTTAACATAGGCCTACAACTTATCTTGATCCACTCAATAACAGCATTTATAAGATAGACACAAAATATTGATGTCACATATAAAGATGTAGATGAAAGCTGAGTGGATCAAGATAAGTTGTATGTTAAGGGTTAAGGCGGAACTTTATTCAATATTTAATATTGTTCATTAACTTTGTAGTGGACTATTTTAATCTACTACAATAATCACTTTACAAAGATTAACAGACAATAAAAACCCATTTTCTGAGAAGGTTATCAGCAGGGCCCGGATTCTAATAACATGTCATCTTTTTGTTGATGCTGCATAGATATTGCCAACTTGTATATAAATCCTAATCATGGCCTCTAGATTACAGAAATGCATTTTTATTAGGTCATTTTTTGTCATTTTATGCAATTTTATATTTCTAGGGCATTTATTTCATTTTTACATCATTATTTTGTCATTTTCGTGTCATTTTCTTCCTTATTTTGTCATTTTTTCTGCATTTACTTTAAATAAATGCCTGGGTTACTATAATGCAACATTTTTGTGGAATCTACTTAAAAAACAATTTTCTTACTTTTCTTCTCAAATGTTTCAAAGAAGAACAAAGTATTTAGACCTACAACATCCTTTCTACATTTACAGTTTTTAGAATTATGCACAAATTAGTCTATATCTTTGTGTGCACAATAATAATTTTAATAAATAAAATATCAGTTTTTAGGTCATTCTTTGTAATTATTAAGTCATTTTCTTTAAAATTCAGGGTCATTTTATAGGTCATTTTTCAAACAATGTTAGGTCATCAGAATCCGGGCCCTGGTTATCAGGGAATTGAGTTCGTAATTTAGTGAGACTGGAACTCTGATGTTTTTCGGGGTTTTCCAGTATCTCTGCCCACTCATCCATCTTTATTTATATGTAATGTTTCTTCAACCTATTTGTAAAAAATGTAATAACGTAGGTTGCAACCATTGGATATCTCTTTTGAGATAGACCGGCTGTTGGCTTATCAGACTTCTAATTTTGAAGTATTGGGTGGGGAAATTTAAAGTAATGAATTTTAGGTGGTGTTTATGGTTCAGAGTGATTATAGTGATATCTTGTAATGAGCGCTTTGCCGGTGTGCGGGCTGCAGTGGAGCTGGAAGTGGAAGTTATGACACGCCATTACTCGAGACAAAGAAGCTGAGAGCGGAAGGAAGGTCAACGCGCCGAGCCGAGTTCACAGCCAAGTCGCGTCACTTTGCTATGCTTTTACTTCTTGGAGTCATGTCTCAGCCGTCATAACAAAATCCCTTCTTATTTCAAGACATTAATTAACATTAGTATGGATAGAATATAATTTAAATTAAAAGTGGCAGAAAAAGGCTTATGGGCTATGAGTGCTCTTTCTGGGAAGAACGATGCTCTGGATTTTTTTTTACATATGATTAAAGTTATTAATCCTACAAATTAATACAAAAGTGATTAAATTTGTCACATTAATAAAGAAATGAAATTAACATCATTATTTTTGGGATTTTCTTACAAAAACACATATTTGTCGGAAGTTTTGGCAGCTTACGTAATCCTACAAATTTAATCCAGAAATGGTTAAATTTTCCAGCTTCATACGTGAATGAAATTAGCAACAAATTTTTTGGGATTCACTTATATTAATACATTTTTCAGTAGTAGTTAGTTCTGTAGATAATTATTTTTCAGTAGTTAGTAGTTACTTTTCAGTAGTTGGCTTATGTAATGTCCTTCATTAGTTAGCTAATTGGGATCTACTGCTTGTGAGGGAAGTATGCCATTTCTTTAAAATTTTCTTTTCTTTCATTGAACCAGATTTTGCGCAACTTAAAAACTTGACTGCATACCCAGCCTTGGCATTGGCTGGTTCACATGAATTATACGTAGTTTTATTTTACTTTTTATTAAAGTAGAATTTTGTGTCATTTTATAAAACATACTGTTTTTAAAAAAACATTAGCCTAATACTGTCATTTTGCTGCCTCAGGAAAAATATAATAGTCCACATATGCCTTAAATTGTGCAAATATTTCATAGAAATCTCGAAAAGAATAGAGGTATTTCACGGAGGCATAAATGATTTTGAACCACTAGTGTAAAAGATTGTATGAAACGGACTTGGGAACTTTTATTGGTAGCCAAACTGTCTTGGTGCAAGGGTTTTAAGCTGAAACGGGGTTCCATTCCTACACAGGATGCATATTTATTTTTATAAGTAGGGTTTTTTGTAATTTTATATAACAGATTGTGGCAAGCTTACATTATAGCCTATTTATAAAAAATTAACCTAATATTGTCATTGTGTTGTCTCAGGCAAAATATATGTCTAAATTGTGCGAATATTTTTTAGGAGTCCTCCAAAACAATAGAGGTATTTCAAGAGGCTTAAAATATTTTGAACTGCTAATTTAGAGGATTGTATGGAACCGACCTGGTAACTTTTAAGGCTAGCCGAATTGTCTTGGTGCAAGCGTACTAAGACGAAAAACCTGGTTCGATTCTCAACCAGGGTACAAGTATCAAATGGTACATCTTCATCCATTTATTATTCAATAATGGCCTATTATAATTAGAGATGGGTCGATACCAGATTTTCTCGATACTCTATACTTGATACCGATACATTTTTTTTTCCTCGATACTCGATACTTCGATACTCGATACCTTCAACATTTCCAGTTTGAATAAATAGGTACATTAAAAATTAAAATTTGAGAGAACTGTGTAATACCAACTAAATTAATTAAGCCTGCATATTTAATGAGACAAAATTTAATACCATCGGTAGCCTATAATTATTTTTAAACTTTACATTAAAACTAAAATAAGTTTTTTAAACAGTCCACTTACAAGTTTTTGTTAAAAAATTCTCACTTAATTGCAGAATTGCAGAATTACAAAAGTATCGAAAAAGTATCGAGCGAGTTTTCTGAAGTATCGTTCGATGCCGATACCATGCAAGTATCGAGAGTATCGAGGTATCGAAAGTATCGAGGACCCATCCCTAATTATAATACAGCAACATCGTCGGTACGTAATTCTTCGGAACGATTTATGTGTGTGAGAAGATCTTCAGATTTCTGTAAGGGTATTTAAACAAGCTTGGATAGTTTATGATCATAACTATGTGGTAGAATGGCTGAACGTTAGCTAACGAAAAATTCCGAGTTCGATTCCTGGTTCAGGAAAAATTTTCCTATAAATGTAAGGTACAATTTAATATTGGTAGGCCTGCTATAAATTTAAAAAAAAACCTATTTTCTTCTATCTTCAATACTAATAAGCAATCTCTCGACGTTTGCGTAGTTCAAATAGTGTGCGTTATTTGAAGGCACTCCTACAGGTTGTTGTATGGAGAGGGACAGAATGTTAAAATGGCAATGACATCAACTCACTGCGATGCGATTTATTGTAATAATTTCACTCCCATGTGTACACTCACTCCAAAGATCTATTGTTCCTTAATTTATGTTGTACGTAGCAATTTATACTTGTATCTTAAGTGAAATTATTTTTCTTCTTCATGGAATATATTTATGATGTGCTGTGTTATATTATATTTAGTGGATCCTTTCAATTAATTTTTTTTTTTAACTGTAGATTTGCGATTCTACTATGTGCCCTTTCCTGTAAAATTAAAATTGAAGTGGACAAAGTACACCCTAATATTCAGGTCGAGAAGATCCCTAAATTTGGTGAGGCTCCAGAATGTTTAGACAATCGATCACATGAAGGCCTTAATGATGTCGGCCTATACTCCCAAGATTGCCCAAGATTGTTCCTGGTATATCTACTAGGCTATATATCGAGTCTACCTCACAGACTTAGAATTGCACGAATTGAAAAATCTCAGAGAAATCATCGAGGATTGAAAAAAAACTATATATAAACTATAACTATAAGTATAACTATAACTATATATAAACTATAAACCAAAACTCGCACATTCTCAATCCGGTTTATTCCTGTTAGTCTTGGAACCTAACCGCGAATAAGGCCTAGCAACCGTTCAACCTTTCAAAGTGCCAGAATGTTACTATATAAGATTACTCGGTAAACTGGAAAAATGTCCCTCTGTCCGTCCATCCTTGTTTCTGTATACGCGATAACTTGAATGCGTTTTTTTTTTAAGATTTTCATGAAACTTAATATAAGGAAGTTATTCCTCTGGGTCGCGAGCGACCCCTGGTGATCCCGTAAGGGGATATTCACAGCGGATTTTGTTACCGGGGTGCGCCAGTCCCCTACCTACTTAAACCTAAGGACACATTCACACACCCAGTCCTGAACCCGGGAAAGAAATTTTTCACTACTGAAAAATCCCCAACCCGGCCGGGAATCGAACCCGGGCCGCCGGAGTGGAAGGCAGGAGCGCTACCGACTCACCCACGGCGGCGGACGAAACTTAATATACACACTTATAAAATCCACCGTTACCGGAATAACTACTAACTAATGCCCACAGCTTTTGAAGTATCAAACCATCACTGACATAATTGTTTGTCCACTTCCAAGTGAGCTAAAAACTTGAAATTTGACATAATTATAGCTTTTAGCCTATAAACAATGGGAAAATTAAAAAAATTCAAATTTTTAATTCTTTACCATCAAAAATATTAAAAGGTTTTCCTTCACTCATTAACATTAATGTTTACCCACTTCCAGATGAGCGAGAAACATGAAATTTCTCGAACTTATATTTTGGCCTGTGCACATTTGTTCCGAATTGATAGATGAAAGCATTGAAAAAGTTAAACTATAGTTAAAAGTTGTTATGCTTTATACTGTTCTATTGTTTGTGAATAATATCATTTCCATATGACACTTTGTAATATCAGTTTACCTTATTTATTAAGTGCCAGTATGGTACTTTATGAGATTGTGTGTGGGGGACGAAAAATGTATGTCTGACTGTCTGTCCGTCTGTCCGTCTGTCTGTCTGTCTGTCCGTCTTGTCTGTCTATCTGTCTGTCTGTCTGTCCGTCTTGTCTGTCTGTCTGTCTGTCCGTCCATGTGTCTGTACGCGCCATAACTCAAATACGCTTTATCGGATTTTCATGAAACTTGGTATACGCAATTATAATTGATTCAACAAAAACATACTGGCACTTTGTTATATCAGTTTACCTGATTTTATTGTTTAGGAATTCGATCTGGAAGTTGTATAATGGATTCGTAAAGGTGTATTGAATATGAAAGAAAATGTTTGAAAATGGAAGGTTAAAGTTGTTTTTACCTAGAACAAGAATTTTGTCATAATGAAAGTTTAATTAAATCTTTTGCCTAGGGTAACAGCATCTCTTGCATGTGACTTGGGATATACTTAATGAATAGAACCTTGTATAACAAAGTTTGTCCAAACTTCTTCATACAGCTATGTGTTCAACCTAGCTCTTTAGTCACCATAAAGTGGTGAAGCAGTTTGATTAAAGAAGAATGCTAATTAGATATATATTGCAAGCTCCTTCCCCTCATCACATTAATCTCAAGCCAAGCATTTTCACTCCTCTCCCCACGCGCTGTCTGTCAAGAAAATAAACAACAGCTCAGCACTGCAAAATGCCACCAAGATGAAGATTCACTGCAATAAATAATGTACAGTTCTGTGCGGTCTTAAGACTTCATGTCCTTTTTCACATTCTTCCCTTATTACCCTTTAAATCTTTCTAGTGATCATAGAAATGTGCAGGACTAAGAATAATTTAATTCTTATTTTTCAAATGTATGTTTCTGTACTTCAGAATCATAATATCGTACGTATTTTGACTGGTTTTGCAGTATGAAGAGAAAAACAGTAAAATGCCGTTTTATTCGTTGATTTCTCGAAAAATATAATGTATAAATTACAATTCTTTTTATCACTCGCAGCTGTACTATAGGTACAGTTTTTACTGCCTGGTCCTGAAAAACTGCTTTTATATTATCATTTAGAAAGTATCTGGGACATAAATAATCTAATAATTAAAGGATTCTTTCTATCTATCTATCTATTATCTCCCCGCGTAGGGTTAGAGGCAAATTCGGAACGACCCTAAGCACGTAGGCCACATCTGCGAGCCCATTGTGCCAACCCCTTGGGAATGGGATGATTGGCATGCCCAAAGGCCCCCCGAAGCAGATTCCACCTCGAGCCCCCACGGAACTCCCCAACATCCAGCTAGAACCAGAAGCCATACCACGTGCACCACACCCCCAGAGTCGGACGCTGCAGCGGGAGATATAAAGTCCAAAATGTGAAATGTTTATTCCATTGGATAACAATATTTTTTTACTCCTTCATTCACAACAACCCAAAGGAAAATCAACATCCCAGTAATTATATCTGTGGATAGTTTTCGCTCTAAAAGAACCTAAAGGCATCTAATCTTATTGTCAACTTAGGACTTCGCATTTTTCACCCTTTTTGTCTTTACTTTCTTAGAGAGTTAATTATGTAAACAAAAAAATCCGTAACATTTTCATAATGTTTATAGTATTCCAAAATTTTCCAAATATTTTTCTGAGAATAGAGAACACTGGTTTCCCACCCCTTGGTCCCTTGGGGAATTGAGAAAATAGCTCACAAATAAATCTTGCTAACGAAGTAGTTTCATGAAAGTTAAGGAAATTTATTGTCAGTCCTACTAACAAAAAATAGAAACATTTCAGGGTATTTCAAAGTTATGGTTTGAAACTCCGTACAAGGGATTTTTCAACATATGACATTAAAATTTATTTATTAGCCATAAATATGTATTACATAAGTCATGTTCTATTACTACTGATAAATATATGAACGATATTTCTTCCAAAATCTTTAAACAGTATTGAATAGCTTAAAACATATAGACTCGAATTTTAAATTTTCCCATTTATAACTATCAAATTGAATGAATTCGTTGTTTTCTAACATTCTGGATGTGATATTTGACAGAAACCACGGACGTACGAAAATAAAAAAATAAAAATTAATAATTGGTATACAATATATAGACCACCTGCGTTGTCTCGTGGTTAGGGACCCGCAGGCCAGGGTTCGATCCCCGGTACTACCTCGGATTTTTCTGAGGTAGGGAGTTCTGGAACGGGATGCACTCACCCTAGTGCTTCACACTGAAGATCATCGTATATGTCGGCTCCGGTCACGAAACCCATCGTTAACGGCCGTAGGTGTCGGCGCGCTGGTCACATGCCCCCCCAGTTCTGTTATCTATCTATGGGATGGCGGATGACTCACAACTAAATTACCATCGCCTCTGTTAGTGTTACCGCACATCGCGATGCTACCAAATGATGTGTTCATATACTAGAAATGCCACCCTCCCCCGTGACCTACAACATCGCATGGTTTCATCGCCTTGCTATGATAAAAAAAAAATAATTGCCATGACTTAAGCACCAGTCCTCGTATAATGTAATGTAATACGTAGGTTAACGTGTTATAATACAATGTAATATAGTACAATAAAATAAAGAATAATTGTAACAATGCATAGCAGGCAGTCTTCCAATTCTCTTGACAAATACGAGGTTTTACGAACCAGAGATTTTCAGCGACGTTCTATAAATTACAGAAATACTTTAAGGTGACAGTACACATACATCAATCTGAGGAAGCTTCAGCATTCCTCCCCATCTATAAAACAGAGCAGTAAACATTTTAGTGTACGTACATCAACATGTCTAACAGTTGTACATCGTATATGTCTCACAAAGCTACACCATATACTTAAGTACTTGACAGAAAACTTAACATCCATTATTTAAATTTGAAGGAAAGTAAAATAGAACATTAAAACGTTTTAGAGTTTAATTCTTAAAAACCTAAATATAAGTTTGAAAGAACTTGTTTGATCTGCTGTAGTTTTGAATTGCCTCTATATACAAGCGTCTGCAATCATTCGATTTCATTCTCGGTATAAAACAATTAAAAAAACTTCATGGGCAAGGCTTGGCAAGCCATTTCAACTCGAACAATAATATTGCTTTCAGTGTTGGATTTCACCCTGCTCAAGCGTTATTGTTTTGTCTGCAGTTTTTATTATGTACAGTACATTCCAAAGTTGGTTACTCAACTTGCTGGCTATGAGCCCCCCTTAATGAAGTCAGAGTCTAGGTGTTGTGAGGAAAAACATTTCCGAACTGCTCGCTAAGGTTATCTATGGAGTATCTGAGTTCTATGTCAAGAAGGTAACCAAAAAATATGTAAAACTTTCCTTTCTATTTTTAGACTATTTTACATTTTAATTTATTTAAGCTTTACAAACTCTCTTGAAACACTCTCACCTTTCCTTATTATTACTTAATATTATTGCTTTTTGAAAATTAAATTTGAAACTATCGATGACGAATCTAATATATAAAGTCGAATGTGTGTTTGTGGATATGTGGGTATGTATGTTTGTTCCTTATACAAATCCACATTTCTTCACCAATTTGTACAAAATTTTGCTCACATACCCAGTTAAGCCCGGGAAGTAACGCGGTCAACATTAAAATTGAAATAAATCAGTCCTTCCCTTGAAAATTATATAATTTCTGAGAATATTATACTGAAAAAAAATGAAATGCTGTTCAGTTCACATGACAACAGTGTATTGTTTACTCTGATCACATAGGGCCTTGACAACTGGACTTTAACGAATTATGATTGAATCGATGCAATATATTGGCGAAAATAATTACTGAAAAATGAATTACACGAAAATAAAGCACAGTGTGATGCAGTCACACAACTTTCTCTACCCTCGACACATTTTGATGTAGAATAAGAGATCGTATTGCAGAGACAACTTAAGTGTGTGAGTATGCTATATCAGAAGTAGGTAAATAATCCTTTCCACTGATACGTTATCCATAGCTGTAGGCTTTGAATTAGTTGAGATTTATCATAGGCCCTAAGCATGGGATGGAACATTTGAGTCCTATGCTCGGAGTATATTATGTCCTGGGTTTTAGGGGAGGAACGTATGAAAGTGATACTGCATTTCTCTTTTATTTCAGTCCCGAAACTGTTGTGCCATGAGAATGAGAAATAAAATTTTCCGTCAAGTCAATACAATCTTATGTAATTTATGTTTCTTCTTATTTCAACCCCTCCCAGGCATGATGTGTAGAAGCAACGGAATGCAGCATTCGGCATCCTCTATGAGCCATAAAAAGCTATATCTAGCGTTTTCTGATGGAATAGTTTGATAAATCTTTTTCTTCATTTCAAGTTTTACATACATATTATATAAGGACCTAGAGTTTCAAAATCGAAAGTCCTCCATAAGTTAAGTTCAAATTACAAAATACAAAGCCCGGGCGACGCCGGGCCTTTTCAGCTAGTAGTTTCATATTCTTCACACTCATCATAGTAACAGTTGGTTCCATGATCCAATAGTCCCTCTGTATAATCCATCAAAATACGTTTCTGTGGGTAGCCTACTGTAAGTCAAAATAAATTTTATTTTCGTAAACTGTTGGAAAATTAAAACTTAACTAAGACTAAATATTATTTACTTTGAATGTTTCACTGATAACAAAAATAACATAAAAATACCCATTTGGAATTTATATATACGGTATATATTTGAAATAATTTTGATTACTTTGAATTTGATTTTATATATGAAAAACTCTGAAATTCATAATTACACCACTCACTTTGTTCTCTTACAATATTCAGGAGACCACGACGTAGTTGGCTTCTTGTTTAATCTTTCCAATACGTGCTTCGTAACCTGGTTATTACTCGACTTTTAAGAAACGTCCAAGAACACGGCATGCAGTCCAAGGGTCAATTTAGAAATCCACGCCTGCTAATAAATTTCTACTTTAAAATCTACCTATTGGGATCGGTACCATGTCATGACTTTCGAAAAATTCTTTCATATCTTTACGTTTCGTGCCTCCCTAAGTACGAAACCACCGCCCGTTCAAAAGTGTATATATATATATATACGCGTATATCTTTACACGCTAGCGGCCGTAATTTTGAAGAGATTTTAACCAAATTTTATTATGTTATTCCTAGGCCCAATGGCTCGGACAAGTTCGTTAGTGAGCAAAATTGGCCCAAGGGGGGTCGGGGGAGGGGGTTGAAAATTTGAATATTTATACCTCAGCCCCTGTGAAGTATAGAGGTAAACTTTATTTGAATAAATTAGAGTACTCCCTATGGAGTTCACAGTGACACCAACGATTTGGGGGTTTTGGGGGTACGAGTGGGGGTGGGGGTATGGAAATTCGAAATTTTTGAAACCACATCTTGTGGGGTATCGTTGAAAAGCTGTTGATGAGTACTCTACAAATCAATAACTAGTTTCTCGATAGCTCTCATATAAGGCGAGATTTGAATGTTTGAAAAACAATAACACTTAAAAATATACCTCGGCCTGAAGGCCTGCCGAAAGGAATGTGTAATTTTATCCTTAGCCGGTCCTCACACATTCCTTTCGGCAGGCTCTCCACTGTTAGCGTATTTAGGCCCCGTTACAGTGCTCTTTCCTCGTTTTTTGGAGTTATTATTGCTGGTTTGTCATGCCAAGGCTAAAGAAGAAGATTGCTGCACAGTCACAATAAATTAAACCAAAATCACTTCGAAATCTACCTCAGTCTGTAGGCCTGCCTAAAGGGATTTTTATACTTACACTGATCGCGCATTTAATTCGAGCTCTCCCACTGAAGTTTCCATCTTACTTAGCGAAACTGGGTTCTCTTAACAGCTCGATTGATGAAATGAGTTTAATAGAGATAGCCTATCGTCTGCGTCATCTTAATGTGAATGGACTTCGTATATGCATAGTTTTTTTTTATTGATTGTTTCAAAAATGCTGTTTCAGGGAACGTGTCCACTTGAATAAAATTAGTGTGATATTTCCTTGGTTCCAAGAATATGCAAGCCCCATTACAGCATGTATTCTTCTACGTCATAAAGTTCTGTAGGAAGTTATGGCTTGTCACTGCGTTATATGTGCATTAGCATTTATGAATAGTAAATTTAATCAGAAAAGCATTCTCGCTAGTCGTGAGAGAACTGGGGTGGGAGGGGTAAGGATACTGTTGTGCTACCATTAGCTAAATCTTGATCAAGAGATTAATAGGATCATGATAAACGAGAATTTTAAATTTTATGTAACATACACACTACTTATACTCTCAGCCTCATCACTCTTCCTGCTCTTCTTCTCTCTCCCTCGTCTCTCTTCCTTCTTTATCATATCTCTTTTTACCTTTTTCTCTCTAGCTCTAGCTTTTCTCTAATCACACTCATCCTCTCCTCCCACTTTCTTTTTATAATACCTCTCTTTCTCTCTCTCTTCCTCTCTCTCATCTCTCTTTTCCTCCCTTCTCTTTTTTGTTTGGTCTTCCTTGCTTTTCTGCTCAGTATTTCATGAACACAGATAATCGTAAATAATCTCATGCGCATATTAAAGCAGATACGAATTATTATTATATTTACTATTATTATTCTTATTATTTATTATTATAATTATAATTATAATTTATCTTTCTGCCAATATAGTGAAGGCCGTGTGCTTCTCCATCAAACCAATTAGGTGAAATCTGGTCGCAATACGAGATACGTACCAATTCCGGTCTCGAATACAATATTAACTGTACTTCCCCTTTTTAAGTCTGAATAATAGCTTGTCTCAGGTCTCATGTATTGGAAAAAACCTGATGATGAAGTCCTGGAATTCTAAACAAATTACTTTTCAGATTATGAAACTTCGTATTGCATGGCTATTGTGCAAAATATTCCTTTTATTAAGGACTTCTTTTTAAAGCAGGAATATTTAAATATTGTGTATTCTCTATTTAAGGGAGAATAAACTGTATACACCGAACATATCACTAATCATAACAAAGCTTTGCTGTTGCTCATATGTTTAAAAATTAAAGAAAATTGTTGAATATTAACGAATCAAAACTTATGTCCGAAACTTCATGTTGCTTTTTTAAGCTTTTTAACGAAACGATTAGTTATGGCAGTTATCTTTATGTTCAGCGTTCAAGAATTCCCTAAATCAATATCAATTTCAATTTCATAACTCGTCTACATTATGTTTATCGTCTAAATTAAGTAGATATAATGAAAAAGTAGATATCCGAGCTATTATTCATTATCGCAGGGTTTTTTTTTATATTGAAAGGCAGTTGGTAAGACAGATCCATTTCTAGGACTGAGAACAATCCAAAATTCTTGCATTGGATTATTGCAATCAAAATAAAATAAACACTAAACGAAGTCCTTAATACCAAAATTACTAATGCAGGAGTTTCCTTAGCAACCACTTAAAAATCATTATTGGATGAAAAATAAAATAAAATTAGTAATGATAAACTAGACGATGTCCTCGTTACCAAAATCACTAATTCAGGAATTTTGTTAGAAACTCTTAAAGGATCAATAATTATTGAAACGTTCAAGAAGACTATTAGTTGTAATACCCTCTAAAACAATCTTAATCGCAAGGCTGATTTCGTAACCAAACAAAAGTAAGTTAGTGCGTTTCCAGTCAGTCACATTGGAATTTGATTTACTTTTTCACATCTAGATAGTGTAAACTTACAGAGAAGGCAAAAGAATAGAATCTTAGCCTACTTAAAAATAGATAGCTACATTTTGTTTACAAAATCAATTAGAATTTGCCCTTATTCATTTTCGTCAAACCCCACGAACAGGTGTTCGTCTTAATTAATAAGGTAAATACTTTCTTCCATGCAGGAATGAAAACTAACACGCGTCCGTGGCAAAAAGGAATGCTTATCATCCATAAGATATCATCCACTGAAAGAGAATGCCACCTCTTCCCCAAAGCGTTAAAAAAGTGAGCCATTAATGATAAACCAATCTTATATTTTGAAAGATCATACCCTACTCACACAATAATTAGATAGCCTTAATTATAACGTAAGCAGACCTAAGTCTGGGAGATACTTCACACTACCCAAAGTTATATTAGTACTCTAAAGTTACTATAATACAAAATTTCAAATTAAGCCATATGTCTGTAAAATTTAGACGGGAAGTAATCCAGTATCGGATGAAGACTGATCAATATTAGCAACTGTGTATGTTTAATTTTGTTAAGGTTTGATGAACAAATAATTCTTATTATAGACTCCCTAGCATAATTAAATTGTATCGAATCAATGGGTTCTGGCGATAAAATAAATAAACAACCTGAAAATGATAAATAGTCGAAATGGCACGGTGAGATACCTTTTGGCACTCGAATGGAACTAATGAGTTATCAGTGCATGGTAGATAATTATTTTCATTACTGAAAGGAACAAAGGATTAAAATATATATTAGTTGTGTATGAAAATTAAATGTTAAAAGCAGGGCATTTATATTACGGTATAATTTATAGCATCCCTTGACCCATCGGAAGACTTTGCGACCCACCAATTGTCCTTTCAGGATCCACATATGGGTCAGGATCCATAAGTTCAGAAATAGTTCTTTAGATCCTTTTAAACCATAGTGATTCTAAAGTCTCTTCAGTATTTCAATATCTGCAGTGAGCCCAACGCCCATAAAAGTGCCGGGTAGAAGAGAAAAGAATAGATGGGGCATGAAGAATGGGGCACTTTTTCCCAGGGACCTTCCTTAATGGAATGAGGTTTTCATAGCATGGGCCTAAAACTACTAGACGGGACCAACCGATTTACTTTTCTTCCCAATGAAGGAGGATTACTAGCTTTGAAATCCGAAAAACATATGCCTTCGTCTGGATTTGAACCAGAGTAACTTGAATCTGCTAAGCCGTTCTTATTAGCTTGTGAGTAGATGATGACGGGTTGAGTATCCTTCTCGTGACCGTTGCAAATCATATTTCCTTTACTGTGCCGTCGGTATATTAGCTTTGAGTCTCGTCAGAGTTCGACACGGTTTGGGAAGTTTTTTCTTCTTTCTTTTCAAAAGACATAAAAATGTTATTGTTTATCGTTTTGTGCTCGAGAGTTGTAGCAGAAACGTCCATAACGAAGTTTACAGTTTGCAGTATGCGTCCTCCAGACATGGTACGGAGCCATTGTCATTAGGGGCAGTTCATATTGTACTTTTCATAATTTTCTCAATCATTGTCTGGATCGTTGTATCCGAGAGCTTGTTGTAATACGCGTAGCATTCGTCATGCCAAGGTATTTTAATTATAGACAGGTTCCCTTTCTTGGTGCCGGTCGTGGACGGTATAGAGGGTATAGAGGCAGGAGGGATCCTATCCAGGTAAGCAATTGAAGAGTAGACATTTTTGCAGACAGAAGCACTTCAAAGAAGAGTTTATTTATTTCTGCAATATAATTAGTAGCATTTGATGATTTTCCATCTTTCTTATATGAAGGTTAAAAGATAGCTCGAATATATATATAAATTTGTATCATGAAACAATTGATTAAATAAGGGCAATTTTTTTTTTGCTTTATCTTGCATTTTTTCAAGAGATAAGTAATTTTTGGCAATTTTTGGGTCATTTTCTGCATTTTTAGATCTTTTTCAGCATTTTTAGGTCATCTTTCAGTGGAGGTAGAGAGGAGCTTTCCCATGTAAAAATCGTTACTTTAAGTCAACAGGTAATCATTTTTATTTGAGAATCTCCGCCAAGTGTTCATAGTTAATTTTAATTCAGGTTATTGTAAACACTTATAACAATAAAGATTTTGTTTTCTTTTTAAAGGACACATATTTGCTAGAGGCAATCTGATGGGCATGTCAGTTCAGAAAGATTTTTTTTTTTCGTTAAGGGTGTCCAAGAAGTATAAATTTACTTATTTCTTTTGTAATAAAATAAAAGGGTTTTATATTGTAAATTCATATTTAACTCATTGTCATTAATTAAATTGCCTTTACCCATTAATTACTTAAAAAACTAAGTATAAGTAATAATGGAAAATTTATAGGTCATTATTTTAAAATGTTGTGTCATTTTTTCACAATGTTTAGGTCATAAATGCATTTTTTTATTTTGCATTTTTTCACTATTTTATGGTAATTAAATGCCTTGCCCTAATAATTATGGTAGTCTAGGGCGACCAGACGTCCCGTTTTTAAATTTACTATCCCTCATTTAAGACTCTGGTCCCGTAGCCCCAACAAAACCTTAAAGGGACGCTTGTTGTCACTTTTTCTAACTTTGTCCCCATTTCGTCTCTTTTCTTAAATTCATAGCTTGACTTCATTATTGTATGATCTAATATGTTTATTTCTTATTTTTTATGTTGAAAATACTATGTCTATTATCCACTTTTTGAAAGAACTCCCTTTGCAATGAAGTCGAAAATGCTGCATCGAGTTGCAGCCAGTATTAATAGTAGTGAGGATATTAAACCTGTATATATTGTGAGCAGTGGTATTTCATTCAGTTTTATCGTGCCGAAAAGAAGACATAACAATAAAAAGTTGCTGGGTCCAAAAAGACGACCAGATTTTTCGTACTGTAGCTGGGACAGGGCAAATATTTCCTAGAACTGAGAGAGTTAGGATCTGTCTGCTTACAACTAATTGAGTTGCTGTTCACTGATTGGTAATTCCCAGGGAAGTAGCCAAAATTGTGCAAGCAGCAGTTCTAAGAAAAGAGGTTTTCATAACATAAAAAATTCTGTAGTCTACACCAGTTCGGAAAAGGTCAATGCCTAGACAAATCGTTAAGTGAATAAATAAATAACCGCTGTGTATTCATATGAATGAACATGTAGAATGAGTATGCAGTTATGTTAATAATCTTTTGAAATTGTGGTTTGAATGTAGTCTATTCCAGCAATATATATCTTAATTATTCTAAAGAATCTATTAGTAACAGGGCCCGGATTTTGATGACATGTCAACTTTTAACTGATACATCATGGACGTTGCCCACTAGTGCAGATATTCTGATCATGACTCCTAGATTATAAAAATGGTAATTGTCAGGGTCATTTGTTTGTCATATTTCCAATTTTTATTTTTAGGTCTTTTTTAGAATTTAAAGCCATTATTTGGTAATATTATGGCTATTTTACGGTATTTTTCCCACATTTCATATTTTTAAACAGTTTTAAAAATATAAAGTCATTATTTTCTCATTTTGTAGTGTTCCTTGCATTATATGAAGTTTCAATGCATTTATTAGCATTGAATATTATCGGAACTGTAAATAAGCATAAATAAATAAATTTTGTGATAATTTTAATTTGGGTACATAAAAGGCGGTGTTTGCTGTTTCAATTGAACCGTATATACCAATAAATTAATTAATTACAAGTCAATAATAATTGAACAATAACATAGAATAGACACAAATCTGATGAATAAACTAGTATTTTCAAACAAGTTTTGGGGTATTTTATTTTAGTTTTCGGGTCACTCTTTTGTATTTTTACAGTCATTTTATAGCTCATTTTTTTAAAAGTATTTTTAGGTCATCAAAATCCGGTCCCTGATTATTAAAATTACTGTAGACTCAGATCTTACAGCTCACTGCTACTGATAAACGTCAGACCTTGTAGGAAATTTAAAGCAGTATTTTCTTGCAGGAGGCTGTCTCATAAGGGATTAAACTTGTTATTTATTCAGTACACATTGTACACTTATTTGGGCTAAATCTTGCCTCATCCTCGTGCAACATGGCTGCTGCCGCAAGTATCAACCCAGCTGCGAACTATGTCATTGTTAGCGGTGTTTTCATAAATGGTTCCCTCATGGCCTTATATACGAGCGTAAGACTATGTATTGAATTATGCGTTGAATTTATTATGAGCGGGCTTCATGTCTCATATCAGGAGGCTTCTCCTAGCAACTAAGGTCATCTTCATAGAACCAGGATTACTTTAAAAGCGAGGAATTTCTGAGTACTTGTATAATGTTATACACTATACACTATGGTTTTTGTGTTATGATGTGAAGGTTTCAACAATAAGAAGTAATTTTGTACATTTGAAATAAAATAAAATAACACAAATTAAACCGTACATTTCGGTATAGACTTAAAAATTTCATAATTGGTTATACAGGGTGTTAATGAATAACACCGAAATATTTTACCTGTGTATAAAGGGGACTTTTATTTTTTTATTTTTTTTATTTTTTATTTATTTGACCATAGTTGACCCAGATTCCCACAGCCGGAGGCTACACTACTGGGGAGAATACAGATAATACATAGACTAATAGTATTATACTATAGTATTATCTTGGTTTCAAGACTTCGGTATAAATGTAGAAGATGACGATGAGGTGAATGATGAGTTGATGTAGGGCGAATATTTACAACACACTAAAATTACATAAATTGGGAGGAATCAGTAGACAAGCAACTTTTATTAGGAGATTTTTGCTCTATGGATTCAATTTTTCCTGTTACAGCATAAAATATCCCAGGGCATGGCCGCCACTAACATTTGAAAAAAAAAATGCAGAACAAAAGAACTTCGATGTTAATACTGGAGTTATGAATAAAAGAACTAGGCCTAAGGCAGTGGAGGCCGATCATATGATTAGTCTATAAATTTTGCAGATTATGAAAACTCTGAATTATGACATAGCTGTTGATGAATGATTCAGAATCAGGTTTTTATCAATCATTAAGGAGGCTTGAAGTCAATTTAATTAAAATTTTAACCTTATTTCGCTTAATTACTGACTTATGAACACTACATTTTAATGACTTTAATACCCTGTAGCATACACATTTTACGTCATAGAGCCCGGTGGTCATAGAGATAACCCAATAATTAAAATTATACGGTTGCACCTAGTAATCTGACTGTTACCTTTATGTTGTAATAAATTACTTTATTACATTGGCCATGAGAAGATGGAGCTGTCAAACTGTTATGAAATATTATCCAACCTAATATTAACTTAATATTTACAAAGGAACTTTTTAAATAAAGTATTATCAATTGAGATCATTTCAGTACCAGCTTAAGGATCTCTTAATGGATTGTTCTAGCCTAAACACTACCAGTTATTTCCTTAGCTATAGCGTAGTCTTCCTTCCCTGTATATAACAAAACTATAATTTGAATTTGATGGAATTGTAGCAAATTTAAAGTATTCTTCAAAGTTGTTTATTTGGAGTGTTGTATATGATATAAATTTATTAATTATCTGTTAATAGTTTGTGCCGACACCCACAACTAGTCTGGTAATTTGAAATTACCTTGGTAGAGTGCTTTCAATTGCATGGCGGCCAGCTTCAGCAGCTATCTTGAGTATGGTCTCTGATCAGTCCCCATTGGCGTAGGGAGGGGGGGTCCGGACCTTCCCCCGAAACCAGAACTTAAAATTCTATGTAAGTTATTTAAGCTCAATTTTGTCAAATATTTAATTATTTTATGTAATAATAAAATACTGAACTTGTAAATGTAGGCCTATTATTTCCATTGTTCCATGTGTTATTTAACTTTTCTAATAAATAGTAATAAGTGTTATAACTTGGGTAACGATTTCTTGTTTAAGCTGGCATATCTTAGAGTACGGTAAGCAAACTTGCTAACTAGTTTTTCAACGCTGAAATAGTGTAAAATGTGATTTTCATTAGTTCAATATTTTTAAAAATATCCGGGGGTGAGCCCCCGAACCCCCGGCACTTTCTACCCTCCCAGAAATTATTTTCTGGTCACGCCATTGTCAGTCCCTGTTCAGAATAAGCTTACAATGAGTCCAGATCTGCAATCACCACTTTACAATAATCTGTAGCTTCTATCTGCTTAAAACACAAAGCAAGCTCTAATTGTACTTGAAGGCGGGACAAGATTTTCAGTCAAATTAATTTGCTTGTCTTTGCGAAGAGGCGATGCTCATAACTGTGGAGAGCCCCCATCCATCACTAGCCGGGGTGAATTAAGAATGCAGGAATGAATAAAGAGAATGAAGGACACTGCTCAATCTATCATTCGTGATCACTCGTGTCGTGTCTCCTTATTGTTCCAGTTTACCCTTTTGAATGGTGGCCTCGCATGTTTCCAGATAACATTTATTTTCATCTTCCCTCCTCCCTTCTTAGAACTGCAGAGGAAGTGTTTAGTAAACAAAAGGGGCTCCTACACTTTCTTGCCGGATTTAAATCTGGAAGCAGCGTTTTAATCACTAACAACCTGGTTCCTCCGCCTTCATACAGTCTCGTGCAATAAAAGTAGTTGCTACGTAATGCAAATTGTACAGCCTAAAAACAAAGATTTTTATTTTATTGTTATTTCTTTTTATTTTAAGTCTTGTAAACTCAAAAATTACACGGTAAACTCTTAGATAATCAAATAAAGAACAACATTAAGAACAACAAGAGACGCTAAAAACAGAACAATTAAAGTGTACACACTCAATTACGTTAATGCAAATGAAAGAAAGTAACAAATAATAGAAGAATAAAAATATTGCTTTGTGACTTTATTACCGCATGCTATAAATTTTCCAAATACTCCTATAAAGGACTGTTCTAGATTGAAATAGATCTACATCACACTCATACCGTTCTAGATTTAAATAGATCTTCATCAAATTTATTGCATAGATTATTGTACCAAATGTATAGTCTCTAAAAGGGGAGAATTCCTGTAATAATTTGTATGTGCATAATTTATATAAAAATGTGCTATTATGTCCACAGTTTATAGGAGGAACTTACAGATGTAATTATGATATTAATGTTTACAGTTCACACCCATGGATTAAATTATACAACAATTTCAAATCATTAAATTTGCGCCTTACAACTAGAATAGGGAACATTGTTGTATTTTGTTGGATAATATCCAGTACTTCTAAAAAAATACGTATTTTATTAATCTGACCTGTGATTCGATTTTTTAATTAGGCCTAAGAAAGTAAGCCTGTTTTTCTTAGTGTTTCAGCATAATAATTAATTACTAGGGCCCGGAAGTTTATAAAAAATAATATTTTTAATAAAGCACTCCATTAAAAATGTGTACGAGACAAAGGAAATAACAGAAAATTTATGGTTTCGTTTTACGTATTGTTGGATATTTCGTTAGCTTTACGATAAAGCATCATATTTGCTTGATATTTAAATATTTGTGCATATTTGATTAATTTATCACATTTTAACGGCATATTCCTGATTGATTTTAAACATTGTACATATCTCTGTTAATTCAAGGATTACACCATATTTGACATACATAGAATTTTTTTCGGAACTGATTGTATAATATTAAACCGACGTTTCCCTTTATTCTTTCATTTTACTAAAATGTGTTGCATTGACCTTGCTTTTTAAAACATTTGTAGTGTATTTTGTACAACTTCTATTTCTGTTTGTAATGTGTAATGCAATTTAGCTAACAAGCGAATGTAAAGTAGTAAAAATGACTTAGATGACAGAGCATACTTCGTTGGTTACGGAGCTTATTTTACAAATTTTAGAGCATTTTTGCATGCCTAGCTCGTCTTCAGGCAGATCAATAATTTCCTAGCCTTATTAATTACACTTTTTAAATAAAATAAAATCTTTCCTTTTTAATATTTATTGTTCAATTTTGTGAAGGTAATAATGTTGACTTTTCAGTGAGGTAGCATATTAGGGTTAATTTAACACAGGAGAGAGATTTCATCTGGTGCTGAGAGTCCATTTCTGGCTAGCTCAGTTGGTAGAGCATCCCATGGACAGCCGAAAGGCATGGGTTCAATACCCAGTCTCAGAGGGATTTTTTTGTCTTAAAATATCCTCATGTAATGCTCAACAGGAACAATATGCTGTCGTATCATGAATACATAATTATTATTTACCACTAACAAAGGTATGATATTTACTGCTGGGTATGCTACTGGTTAAACTCATCTTTGTGGTATTTTAAAATTAAAAGATACATAAGAGGGATATTTTATGAACCAAGGTAAACATATCTTGTTTTAATAATAATAATAATAATAATAATAATAATAATTTATTCATCCGTAAGATCATATACATGATATTGGACACGTCAAAGAAAAAACTTATAAACTACTTATAAACTAGGTTCTTCCAAATATTCATCTACACTGTAAAAGGAGTTTCTTAATAGTAAAGATTCTACTTGCTTCTTAAATTTTTTTGAGCATCTGATTTCTTTCAGTGTTTGTGGAAGTTTATTATACAATTTCATGCAATTATATACTACAGTATTTTCATATAATTTGGTATTGTGTCTTATATTACTTAACTGATGGCTGATTCTGGTATTGTAATTATGTCTGTCTATATTTAGTTGAAATGTTGAGATATTTTTTTTTGTATATAATAAAACTTGTAGTATATAAATGCATGGAAAAGGTAATATTTTTTGCGATTTAAATAGTGTCTTACAAGATTCATTTTGTTTTCTACCCATGATCACTCTTAATACCTTTTTCTGAATTTTAAAGATTTTTCCGCCTTTTTTCCCCAAAAAATTACTCCGTATCTCAGTAAACTATGACAATAGGCAAAGTACAGATTTCTCATTACAGATGTACTCACTTTTTCTCTTATTATCTCTATATATATAAAAGGCTTTGTCCTGACTGACTGAATGAATGACTGACTGACTGATTGACTGAATGACAGGAATCAACGTACAGCCTAAACTATAACAGGTAGAGACTTGGAATTTTGACAGTACCTTCGTTTTATAATGTAGGTGCTCACTAAGAAAGGATTTTGAAAAATTCTGATTCTAAATGCCAAAAATTAAATGTTTTTGAAAATACTTAATCCCTTTTTACATAGAATTATCAATTCCAAATCACAGAATATATTGTTGCCAAATGGTATCAGGTGGGCTTGGAAGAAACAAATGAAATGCACTTTTGACAAATAAGAGAAGTTATCAAAATAATTCATGTTATAAATAAATATTACAGAATGAAATCCACTAAAATAATAGAATCACATAACTTTCTCTACCCTGGACATAGAGAAAACAAAACGAGGTATGGTAATGTGTATATTATTATATTATATCGCAGGTTTTTGGAGAGAAAAGTATGAAGGCTTTATGGTAACATAAGAGTGGGAAATTTCCCGCCTCGATATTACAATTTTATGTTACAGGAATTTCTGTTTCTTCTTATTTAAACCTCTACCAGGCTTGCTGTGCACTGTACAAGCGATGGGATGCAAAATTCTAGATCCTCTATGAGCCATAAAAAACTATATCAAGCGTTTTCTGAGGGAATAGTTTGAGTGTAATAAGTCGTTCTTCCTATTTCAAATTATAAATGCCTATATAAGGACCTAGAATTTAAAATTGAAAATCCTTCATAAGCTAATTTCCAATTACAAAATACAAAACCCGGGCGACGCCGGGTCTTTTAAGCTAGTTCTGAATAAAAAGCATAATTGATTCAGTTTTGAGGTCAGTTTCTCAACATGAGTGTTCCAGAGCAAATTTTCATCAATCCAAATCCCTAAAAATTTGATGCTGTTTACATAATTAATCAATTTATTTTAAAGTATTATAGGGGGTGAAAACAAATGTGTATTCCTAATATGTCTAAAAGATTTGGCTAGTGGTTTTTCTTTGTTTATTATTAGCTTATTTTTATGGAACCAATTCTGTAGGTGGATTTCTGTCTCATTAATGTGAGTGGTTATTTGTGTTTTTTCACCATTGAATGAGAGATTAGTATCATCTGCAAACAGAGTTATCTTACAATTTACAAGATGATTTGGCATGTCATTAACATACAATATAAACAGTATGGAACCAAGTTTAAGGTGAGCTTTGCTCGTTGGGGTTTTCTTACAATAAATAAATAAATAAATAAATAAATAATGCATTGTTGAGTTAATTCAAATTAGCCTATTTATTCTCTTTTTGACTATTCGATGTTGTGGTAGATTCTATTTTGCGATGTTCAGTTTATAAATTTCTAAATAAATTTAAAAATTTTGGGAAGATTTCGTTTTAGTTTCTAGACACTCTGTATATTCATCCTTGTTGTGTTGGTAAGAATCGGCTGAGTAGAAGGAAGCAGTTGTTGGAAATGAAACTGTGCAGACTGCAATCTTGTGAGATGTAACGGTAGGAGCGGGGTCAGTAAGATGCTTTGGAGATCAAAGCAAACTGAAAATTAAGCGAAGTAATGTCTGCTGAGTTGAAATCAAGTGTTTGTTTTCTTATTCAAACCTTGTGACCTTAAAGAAGTTACTCAGTGCCAATGGCATCTCAAGTAAAGTTGAAGAAACTGAAACCGTTGACAGTTTTTAAAACTTTAGACGTGACAGCCTCTTCCTTATTAGCGGAAAAAAATCTATATGATGGTGTCACCTTACAACTTCCTTGTGTGTAACAATAGCGGGTTATATTTTACATAGTAGAGTACATACTTTAGTAAAGCAGTAGAACATGCGTCTTTAACCTTTTGCTACTCAAGGGCTACATTTAAAACACAGGAAGGTTCGAGGGCCGTATGGTAGAATAAGAACGTTGTTTGAACCCTCACATACACTTAACTGAATCTATTTTTTTCCCTGCATACAATCTAATACAGAAAATTTACTGAAAATATATTAACATAAAATTGGATTTTTATCAAAGGGAACATATATTCACAAAATTTTTCTTTAGTGAGACACCTGCCAGTGTTTGCTTCTCACCAGCTGAGTTCTCTAGATGGGTTTATGTCATTCCGGGTTCTAGTTTTAAGTTTAACAGTTGCTCACATAATTGGTACTTCCAAGAAGGGACATCATCTTAAGAGCATGAGAAGACATTTGTGGAAAATAGTCCCCTCCAAGTATTTGAAATTTAAATTACTCTAACACCACTAATTTTTATTTCTTTTAACACACGGTTACACTGCAGATCTCTTATTTCCATTTTCATTTCGCCAGGAACACCATCAAGTCACACTAAAGAGAGTAGAAAACATCAATTTATTTTTCAATCTAAAATCTGAGAAACCTATTACTGAATACAGTTCAGCAACTTCAACAGTGTTAGGGGACGTGGGCCTACATTCTGATGAACAAGGAAAGGGTGTTGTTCCCCCTTCTGAAGCGGGAGTTCCCACAATTTGAGTTAATTTTCAACAGGTCTTAAAGGGCCGAGGGTTGAAGAACCATGCAGTAGCTCCCCGGTTATCTGAGTGGATATGGACCGGGCTAACCCTGGATAACTGAAAACTTGGAATTATAGTTACTTAATTGTTTTTAACAATTGGCATCAATAGGCCTAACGAAAATGCATATCCCACTCTGTAATAAACATTAATACACTTACAGTAGATTTAAGGAATTCCACAAAAACATCCTACGAAGGTCGCCCAGACAGGAATGCACCACACTTTTTTCTTCAACAATTATTTATTGAACACAATGAAATTTACAGACAAGAAAGAATTATATGTCTTCTACACTCCCTATTTTTCCACGTAATCCAGTCCGAGCGTTATCATGTTGAATCAAACATTCACCTGAGTTGGTGTGGCGCCGAAGTCGCTGGAAGCGCTTCTTGAGTTTGGATAATATCTTCACACAAGTGTGAGGACTTCGGAACAGATCACTAAACGGGGCTGGACAGTGTTATCCCATCCACCCTACAGCCCTGACCTAGCACCCTCAGACTTCCACTTGTTTGGGTCATTAAAGGATGCCATTCGCGGAAGATATTCTGAGAATGACGAAGAGGTGATTCGCACAGTGCAGAAATGGCTTCGTCACCAGAAGAAGGAGTGGTACTGACAGGGCATACACGCCCTTGTGTCTCGCTGGAGGAAGGTCATAGAACGGGAGGGAGATTACGTGGAAAAATAGGGAGTGTAGAAGAAACATCGTTCTTTCTTGTGTGTAAGTTTCATTGTGTTCAATAAATAATTACTGAAGAAAAAAATGTGGTGCATTACTTTCTGGGCGACCCTCGTACCTTCATCTCTGACTGTATCGCTTTAAATTGTTCTATGAAAAGTTTTAAGCTGTTTTTTTGGGGGGGGTGTTTTTATGGTTCCGGTCATGAAAACCACCATTAACGGCCGTGGGTGTCGGCGTGCTGACCACATGCCCCCCAATCCTGCCATCTGCCTGTGGTAGATGACGCAGAGGTCGGGTGGTAGGCCAAGTCCCTCCAGGGATATAGCGCCACGGAGTTTAGTTTTAGTAGTTTTTATGGTAATACATGTTAAATACACGCTTCATACACAACTAAAATATTAATTAATATTATACCATATTTAAAATTACCTTACGCAGATATATCTCTGATAACACAGAACCGACCACCTGCGTGGTATACGCATAGTAGTTAGTAATTAGCGTTGTTCCGCACGTCTGAATCATGAAAACAATCAACAGCCGCGTTAGTCGATGTACTGACAACGTTCCCCAAATTCTTCTATTTGCCATGATAGATGACGCAACTGTCAGATGATAGACCCTGTACCACAAGGGATGTAGCGCCACGGAATTTTGTTCAAGGATATAGGCTACGCCGTGGCTTAATTGGTTGAGGCATTACAATACAAACCGGAAGGTCGCGGGTTTCGATCCTCGATGTTTCTTTAAAAATTTTCACTTGCCTAATTCTTCTGGTGGCATTTCTAACAGAAAGACTGACAACCTTATCACCTTCACCCCCGAATGTCTAAGAATATGGGAGCCTCCCTCCTGGAATCCTGTGGGCCTCTAAAGCCTGTATAGGGCTCACTTTTTTTTTAAGAATCATAAACTCATTTCCTTACCTAGAAATACAAAACTATAATACAGTTTTTTAATATGTATCGATACTATCCACTTCTGTAAACCAATGAAAGTGTAAAGAGAATATGTCATCTAATTAATCGATACTAACCACTTCTGTGTGTAGGTCTTTATAAGAGAAGGTAACTATATATTCAACCCATATTATAATATCCGGAGGTAGTATGATAGATTCTCTTGAAATAGAAAAGGGGTGATAGATATAAGTTTTCAGTGTGTAATTTCAGGTTTATTTAAGGCTGCGATCCCTTGTTACGGCTTTTAGCAGTTAATTCTGCACTTCACAGTACAGTATAGTACAGGGTCCTTGAGAGCTGGCAGGATAGAGCTCCTTTGTACCTTAGTGTATAATCTCCTTAACCAGGACTTTGAATTAACCTGTAAATGCATTTAGCTTTGTTTGTCTTAAACTGAGCATTCGCGAGCTTGCCGTCTCATGGGCACTGATTGTCACACTGATATTCAACGACAGCAACGTATAATAAGACTGTATTATCTTATTGCACTGCATATATTAGATTCCAGAGGAGGAAATGCATCGACATTTTATAACTTGATGTTAATCATAATCTCTGAAAATGCTTATAAATCTTATAGAAAACATATGGTTTCGCTCACATTACATTAAATGTCGCCATTAAATATTAATTTTAAGGAGAAATATCAAGGTAGTCCTATATCGTGTATTTTTTATTTATTTAATAAAAACTCCTGGTTATACACGAGCAAGTGTACCAGACGAGAGTTGTACTATTTACAAAGTAGGCTATCTGTTTAGCCCCCGATTCGGTTAATTATATTGAATAAAATGTATTAATTCGTTTAAAAAATTGAAACATTTACTACAGGAAGGCAATGATAGTCGTTTATGGAGGTCAAATCAAGCACTAAATTTTATAATTCTTCATAACTCAGATGGTAAGATACAAGGGTTTGAAGTAAGGGGCCCAGGATCTTTCGTTAGTCTAGTCTTTAATGGTTTGCTCTTCGAGAATTCTGAGATCTTCCTTGAATAAGGATGTAGCCATAGTTATAGTAGAAAGTGCTACTACAGTATAATGTAGTATAATGATTTATGAGCTTTTTCTATCTAGTGATGCCACTTAGGATTTATTTATTTAATAAAGAACGAACATTACAGGTATACGCCCAATTACAATGTTCATGACTATATTAAGAATACATAATATAGTTACAATAACACAAGTAGGAAATAGGTGAATAAAAAGCAGGAAAGTTAGGATAATTACCTATGTAAAAATAAGAAGTAAACATAATTAGAGAGGGAGAGAGAGATTGAGAAGAAAATTAAGCAAGGGAACCTAAAGAATAAAAGTAAAAGTACGTGGAAGTAAAAATAGAAATAAAATAAGATACATGCTTACTCACCATGACACAAAGAAATATAAGTGTGTAACTAACTATACACAACTAAATGGCACAACGAAATGTTCTTCCTTTTTCCTGAAAAATTTTGATATCTTATTTGAAGGAAGCTTTTCAATTTGTTTGCATTATCACATATATCTCGTTTTCTACTATTATTTCTACAGTGAGTCCCACGCAAGAGTTGCCCAATGACGCGGGTTCCTGCGGTGCGGCGGGCACAGCTCCAACTCCCGAGCTATCGGGTGAAAATATCTACGCTAATAAAGCCGCGATGGGTGTAATGATTCAGGTTCTCACATTTACAGTTAAAATAACTATGAAAATAAACACGTACCTCATTACAAGAGATGTTGGAAATGTTCCCCTCTTGCATCCACACAATACTGGCACCTTTTTAGGAAATTTTCTTTCACGCGCATAAGTTCAGCTTCCGAGATAAAGTTAATTTCTCTTGTGATGTTGTCTTTGAGTTCTTCTAATGTATGGGAAATTGACCTATACACAATATCACATAGGCCTATCACAAGAGAAATGAACTCTGTCTGGGAAGCTGAACTTATGCGCGTGAAAGAAAATTTCCTAAAAAGATGCCAGTGTTGTGTGGATGCAAGGGGAGAACATTTCCAACATCTCTTGTGATGAGGTACGTGTTTATTTTCATAGTAATTTTAACTATAAATATGAGAACCTGAATCAATACAGGGATCGCGACTTACTAGCGTAGATATTTCACCCGATCGCTCGGGAGTTGGAGCTGTGCCCGCCGCGCCGCAGGAACCCGCGTCATTGGCCAACTCTTGCGTGGGATTCACAGTACAAAGAATTGAGCAGAGAAGAAATTAAAACCCGTGAAACCATAATTACGAACCTACGCCGTGAAAGCTACAGAGAAGTAATAATATAAAATGTATAATCTTGATAACAATTTAAAGATTTCGTTGCTATAAAAATCGAGAGCTTTGCTGTTGAGAACACTTCTATAGCTGGCGCATCAGTATATATTTTACTATACATTTTTTATTGTTATTATAATTAATAATAATATTCTGAACACAAATAAGTGTACTAACATTTTCTGTTGCTTCTTGCATTTAACTATCCTCAGAATAGAACAGATATAACAGTTCCATGAACATTTGCAGGTGGCTGATACCCGAGCTTGACTTTTATGCCTGTACGTAAGATATGACTTGCAGAGCGTGCGTGCTTTCTGCACGCAGTATTAATTTTAATTCCTTCAAAGCAAAGTCCTGCTTGCTTTATCCAGACCAGCAGAAGTGGCGTTTCATTTCATGCACTCGGCAGAAATAAGAAGCTTTGTCCAGCCATAAACCTTTGCTCTTCGTAAGTGCATCCAAAATTAGACGCTTCAGTCATAAACTTTTCTCAGTTCTTCCATCTGCGTCAGCTTCCCTTCATTGATTACATCTCTCACACTGGAGTATGTTTTCTGCCCTGAGCAGTTCAGCTGTCCAGAAAATTATATTATTACTGTATGATATTGGTATTGTTCTGGGGCTTTTATTCCGCCCCTCTAAATAAATCATTCTATTTTATTTCATATTAATAACTAGAGTTCGAATGTTTATGACACGGCATATATTTATCCTAACCTCCGTTCTCGCTGCAAATACAAGTTAAACAGGAATTGCACGCTTGCTATCCTAATTGGACAGTTTTTATTTTGCTTATAAAGTCATATTTTGGTCAGTTTTGTGGATTTCGACATATTTCGATCATATTTAAGGTAATATTTCAGTTATAAATTCAGTAAAATAGTACAATATACAGTGTATGTACTACAAGATAGAGTTAAATTTGAAATTTTTTTAATTAATTTAATATTTATGTCAAATTAATAGGTAACTTAATTATAAAATTAATGGAATTGTTCATAATTTTATAGGGACACGCAAGGTCTACAAAACATTATGAGTATTTGAAGCTGTTGAAGCGAGCAAACAGGAGAAAATTCTCTAAAAAAATAGGTCTTTATAAAAAAAACTGTAAATCACTCAAAAGTTAAAAAGTTATCTGACTGAATTCATGTGAAGAATTTAGCGTCTTTAAACGTTTTAAATTGGAGAATTTATTTTTTGAAAATACGTTATTTTGTTAGGTCATATTTAGGGTTTTTGGGTCATATTTAGTCATTTTAAGGGCATATTTGCAGTCATATTTTCTACTTTTCAGGTCATAAACATCCGTACCCTATTAGTAACAATCCACAAAATAATTTACTACACAGCTCAAAATGGAAATATAGAATATTCAAATATATAATTATAGGTTAAGGTACGACATTGTATGACCTTATGCAAAAAAATTAATAAAAAAATTGGTCCAGCGCTAGATCTTTAGGGATAGTTTCCATAACGCAGGCAAAATTTCCTCTTTGGATTGCAATGCTGATACTCTGTCGCAAGAAAGCTGTTGATCGAGAATCGCCATTTAGAGCCACCAATATCTTCCCTATATGTGAGATCAGCATCTTAGCCTCAGATGTCGATTCTTATTTCTTTTGATGTTGTACTGCAGAAGATGATGCTGAGAATGCAAGCTTTGGTGTACTTGGTAAATGGGATGACGGCCCTCTTCAATTTCTACAACAAATAAAAAAAAATTAAAAACTTTTCATTGCCTTCCTATAATAAATTTAATTAAGTTTTTTTTTAATTTAATTGCCCATGGAAATTAAAATTCAAAATGTGAATTTCTTGAAGAAATTTAGTATCACACGTATTTATTTATTTATTTTGTGCTACAACAGTGCAATGTTCCAATTTCAGTAGCTACGTATTAGGATAGATTCAGAATTTTTTATCATGTATTAATACACCAAAAGCATTTTATGTGTTAGAAATGATTACTTATAAGCAAGTACCCTTCTCTCTAAATGTCTATGCCCCAACAAACAAAAAATCTTAAATGTAAGAAAACTGTTTTCATTTTTTGCTGTGGAACATTAGAGAGGGATCATTAACCACAGATGCATCAAGAGCTGTTAATGTAACACTTCAAATTAGTTAGTTACGACTAGTTAACGATGGTTGTTTTCTTAGGTCTATAAACATTACCGGTTTTCAGGAATTTTCTCGCGCAGTTTTATTTTTTTATCTACATTTATATAGAACTGTCATATTTACTCACATAAATATCATCGACCTGAACCTGAACTGAACTTGCGAACAAAAGTTCAATGCCTTCTCTATTGCTTCACTCAAGGCAACGAGATTTTAACAGCAATTTAAACATTTCTGTTAGAGGCTGAGTTGGCACCAGAGCCGTAGTGCCACCAGTATGATTAGGTCAGTGGAAAAGCCTCAACGACCTCATTGAAAATCGAATCCCGACCTTCCGTTTTGCAGCGCTGTGACAAAACCAACTGCGCCATGGGTACCCCGAAGGAAGAAAACAAAACTACATATATGCAACAAGTTGTATTTGTGTCTGTGTGTCTATTTATCTGCATTTATTTCCTTTTGTTGACTTTCTGTCTGTCAGCTGTCTATCTTCTGTCTATCTGTCTGTGAACATGATAACTCGATCAATGTTTTTCGGTCTGTTGCTTTATTTTCCAAAATAATTTTGTTCTCTACAGCAACATTCACCAACAGTATTTCTCCCGACCTGCGAAAGTGTTACCATACTTTCTATACTAACGATATTTACGTACTCCAAGAGGGGATTTAATAAGTTAGTACTGTTTTCCTCTACACCCAATGGTGTTCAATAAGGTATTCTGATTTTTGCATAGTTAATCCCACAAGAGATTAAGCGTTTTTCGATATAGCCTATTAGATTAGTGGAGTGTACCGAGAAAAGTCTGTCACGCACTAGAGGTAAATTGTAATTCACTCTTTATTTTTAATATGGAGCCATGTTCATCAACTTACCAGGAATAAATGTAAATCTTTTATGCGAACATTTGAGTGCATATTTTTGTGCATATTTCGCACGTTTTAAGGGCCTAGGCCTATTTTCATGCATATTACTAGAGTATTTAGAGCATGAACTTCCTAACCGTGCATATAACTAACCTTCAGAAAATTTATTTTAAAATGTTTCAAATATTCTAGCTGTTAATAAATTTAGTTTGTACAACACTTTTAAACAAAATCGTCAGTGCCGTTTTCAGCAAAATCAAGAAAAATAAACTTTTCTTGTCGTAAGAGGTAGTAAAAAAAAAAGGAATGAGTTTGCATGCTTCGTGTCACATTCTCGGAAGATACTTAACCGAAATGTAAAATTTCATTTTTATGCGAATTTTCGTTTTTTAGAAATGCTGTTCTCAGACCCACGGCCACACACATGTATACAATATATTTCAGAAATTTTTATTTTTGGATATAGGGGACCTCACAATGTGCATTAATAAGAAATAAAAAATTAACATCGAATTTCAGATTCCTTCTAGTTATATTTATTTTTAGTTATAGTACATATTATGGCACAGGTAGAGAAAGGAAGTATGCTTATCATTCCAAGCAAATCGACACCAATAATGTGATCTAAGGATTGTTATTAACGTTAAATTCCTAACTTTGAATGTAAGATGAAAGTATTCTGGTGGTAAAGATTAAATATTACAAAAGATACTAACTACAGAACAACAGTCTCTTCAAATAGAAACTCTCCTTTATCATCGGACAAGAAGAATTAAATCTATAAATTTCGTGGAAGTGCCAAATATGTTTCTTCATATACAATTATTTTAACTTTTATCTGTTTAGTTAGAAGTGTATGATTATTATACTTGATATGTAATGTATTTATATAATTTCTTTATTTAACTTGGCATGTATTTAATTATTTTTCTTAAATAACTAGACACGTACGTATTTAATTTCTTAATTTAACTTGACATGTAGGCCTACTTATTTAATTCCATAAGTTGTTAGGGATATTAGGTTATTAGTTATTAGAATGGGTATCTGTAATAATTTTTAACGTTTTCTTGATCTTTAATGTTTTCTTGTAAATGTAATTGACACCACTGCCACCGGGCAAAGCCCAATTGCAGTGCGAATAAATACATACATACATACATACATATACCGATAATCTATATGTCTGACAAAACCACGTGCACATAGTAATAATTGAAAACTTGAAATTCACACTTCTGCTGTAGAATAAAGCACAATTTCATTTGTATATATGGCTTGCATTATATCATTGGTTTCCAATCACAATTTCCGTGAACTTTAATTGATATCCGATGATCCGGAACATATGCCATATCCGAAATCTAATAGGCACGGATATTAGTAAGAGTTATTGCAACTCATATAATATAAAGTTATGTAATGTTCACATGACCGATCATTAGCATTAGCTTGTGCTTCCATTCCAAGGGTCGGTACACTTTATGTTTACCGGAGGGAGAATCAAATGAAAACCGCAATTACTTTTTTCCACTATTTTACTGCAGGACGAATGTATGCTTGTATATTATTTTTCTACATAATCTACATCTAGAGCGAATGGAAGAAACAAGGATTCCAAAGAAGGCCTTACAATATAAACCTAAAGGAAAGAGGGACATAAGACGTCCAGTTAAAAGATGGAACTGAGGCCAGTACAGGTCAATAGACCTAATCAATGAAAGACACAAGAAGAAGAAGAAGAAGAAGAAGAAGAAGAAGAAGAAGAATATTGGGTGAATAAGATCTGTGATTGGCTGATTTCAGACTCATTCTGATATGTTATTGGTCCAAATCGAAAGAAAGACTTATGAGCTAAAAATAGTCTTATTAACTATAAACATAATCACGAAAGGTAAACTAGGTTTTATATTTATTTGAATGATTCCTACCACCTCCTTGAATCTGCACAAATATATCCCTTTTACTCTATTATGTGATGTAATTAACTCGCTTATGTTTAATCCTATGCAATTATCTAATGGTTCGTAAGCTGCATGGTTTATCATGACTGTATAGCAGTAATTGTACTCTCCATTAAACGAAGTGGGGTGATCATAATATGAAAAGGTGTTGAGCTCCTGTATTACGGTTCAGGGTTCGACCCCCGCTTAGTGAGGGATCTTCAGGCTTAATCCCCACGCCTTTTATGCTGATGATCTTATTTTAACAACCTGAACTAATTAGAGGGAATTAAAACTCTTTACTTAATCTCTAATACCATAGTCAACGATTCTGGGTAGTGTCGTGATTATCGTTCCTTGCTGCGGATCCGCAGCGGATCGATCTCCCGCCTCGGATTTTTCTGAGGTAGGTAGGAATTTAACGGGGTGCACTCAGCCTCTTGATCCAAAATGAGGAGCTACTTGTTTGAGAAGTTCCCCCAATGCTGACCACGTTCCCCCAATCATCTGCCTATGGTAGATGATGCATCAGTCGGATAGTAGGCCTATCCCTCCAGGAATGTAGCGCCACGGACTTTGGTTTTGTTTAGTTAGTCATTCAACATCATTTTTTCTACGGTTAAAGTATATTAATATGGATTTAAAACACCCTACCTGTAAGTTTAAGTTATTCTGAACCGCAGCGTCACCGTTTAGATGAATATTTGCAATTTTATACCATTTGGCTTATATCAAGACTTGAACGGCAGCCCTACGTAATTTTTAAATACTTAGAGGAGGAAGCCTGCTTCATGGACTGAAAGCGGCATCTTGAGATGAGAACCAGAACACTCCTCGGTGAACTAGACTACGTTGTACCGCTCTCCATTGTCTCTCCCGGAAATGTAAAGGTCTTTACTAGGATCTGAACCCGGGACCGTTTGCACCATACGCACAGATGATAACGTTGAGCAAATCTGGGACCTCAAGCATAACAAAATTCACATAGGTAACAGAAACCTCCACTTGGAGGCCATTCGCCCCAACATTGGGTTGGTTGGTTTATGGTTATTTAACGCCGGGGATGTACTGCAGCTTAGGCCTGTGACCGTCGCCGATGTGCCGGAATTTTGTCCCGCAGGAGTTCTTTTACCTAACGTAGGGGATAGGCTATATGAAAAAATTGCAGATACAGAATCTGGGATCTCAGAACATTCTTGATATAACTTAATCGTAATAATGGAATTTCATTTTCAGTAAGGTATATTATGGGTCAAGGGCTCGAACCCTGCTTAGTAGAGGATCTTCAAGCATAATCCTCACGCCTTTTATGCTGATGATCTTATCCTCCTTCATTTCAAATATAACAACTCTTTGAACTCATCACAAACAGCTATGGTAAATATTTTTAATCGGTGACATACAAGTCGTTTCACGTAATTCAAGGGATATGGAAAATCCTGTCAAGATGTTAAAATATAAGCGAAGTAGTTAAGAGTGTAATCATCCCTATATTTCCCTTTCTTCATTCTTTACTTCTATAACTAATGTGTAATTTTTTCTATTTCAGGTAAGATGTGTGACATGCCTTCTTCCTTTATTTGCAACACCATGCCTGATGGTAAGTTAATGCTGTTATATTATCCATAAGGTGTTTATTTAAACAATTTTAAGGCAAGAAGAAGACTGTTTCTACGTATTGAGGTCTTTCTCTTTACATTTTCGTGGCAGGCTATTAATATTTTTCTTGAGGGTGGCTTGGCTGACCCCTGAGGATAGAAAAATTCAACTTTGTGTGTAGAAAATGTAGTAGGAACGTTCAGACTAAGTCAAAGGTGAACAGGTTTAGAATTTAGTTGTATGTAAAATCAGTAGGCCTATTATAGTTGATGGGATTTGAAATTTAGCGTTTTATCGAGTAAGTCTACTGTACTAGACCATTTAGTTTATATAACGTTTGTTATCGTGTATGGTTTGTCTCCTAGAATGCAGCTCTCAGTGTTTGCATGTCGTATATTGGACATCCCTGTCATATAATAAAACAGCGAGCAGGTTAATGCGAGAAGGTACAGATATCTGCTAGCTTTCTACGTAATCATTAGAGTTATTACTTTCAATTGATAGTAAATCTTCTTGAACGTTTAGTAGTGTGATTCTGCGAAGAAATTTATTGGAATGAGCTGGTATGAGAACCAGTTCTATGGGAGATTCTTGAAATACAGAAACTGCCTGAACACTATGATGACTGCACGGCGTTGTTACGTCAGGGCGAAAGTATTCGCGTGTAATGTTGCTTGCATTGAAGCCATTAATAATCATTAAAAACGCCAACACTACCTTCAAGATGATGACACCGCGAGCGTCCTTCATATTCTCTAAAAATTTGCAACGTGCGTTGTCACTATTGTACTGAATTCTGGATGTCTTGTTATATTGAGACTAACAAAAGCAATTATAATGATAGTAATAACCAGTGCCGGGATTCTAATGACATGTCATCTTTTTATTGATCCTGCATAGACATTGCCAACTTGTGGATAAATCCTAATCGTGGCCTCTAGATTATAGAAATGCATTTTTATTAGGTCATTTTTTTTTTGTAATTTTATGAAATTTTATATTTTTAGGGCATTTATTTCAATTTTAGGTCATTTTCATGTCATTTGCTTCCTTATTTAGTCATTTTCATGTATTTACATTAAGTGTTTTAACTTTTTTTCGTCGCTAGCGGTGCTGTCTTTGTTGGTGTTGTTTGTTTAATGCAAGAAGGAAAAATTCGGCGTTAAATTGTTGACATGTCTCAGTTTTTACAATTATGTACAAACTAGTCTATAACTTTGTGTGTACAATAATATTTTTTTATAAATAAAATATCAGTTTTTAGGTCATTTTTTATAATTATTAAGTCATTTTTTTTAAATCTACGGTCATTTTGTAGGTAATTTTTCAAACACTTTTAGGTCATCAGAATCCGGGCCCTGGTAGTAACAATTATAATAATAAAATAATAATAATAATTAATAATATTCCTGTGAGAATAATTATCCTAACTGTAGTGGTAATAATTAGATGAAGGAAAAATAACTCATGTACAAAGACAAAGTTGACGGGTGTATGAATAAAGAATACAGGGAAAGTATAAATACCTTCTAGAAGAGATTAACTTAGAACATGATGATAGAAAACAGTCCATTTGGAACCCATTGGGATTTGTGCCATGGGAGATATCCCAACAACGTGGCAAAAAACATTCAGACGCTGAATCTTTATCCTTTCTCATTCAAAGAGATATCAGCACGTTTTCTTTTGTCACCATTGAAATAATAAAATGGCACCGCTTAATACGTCTAATAATTATTCATCAGAAACGATAAGAGAGCACTAATAATAATAGTAATAATAATAACGTTAGCAATAATATCCTTAGCAATAATAATATTCTACTGTCATAATAATGGTAATAATAATAATAATAACAATAATAATAAAGTAAAGCGATCCCTATATAGACCATGGAGGCCTTCAAAGTTAGGACCAGGAGGTTAAGGCTCCCAATTTTTTTTAAATATTCGGCACGTGATAGGTAAAAGTGGTACCAAACACCTTAGTCTTCAAATAATCTTGCCTCTTATCAATCATTTCAATTTGGAACTGAGTAAATAGTAATTCAAAGGTCCTTTCTCGTTTACCCGTTTCCGAAATCGATACAGATCTTTTTACTTATTTTTTCTTGAACTTTCTTTCATGATTCTACTCTATAGTACCAATAACAAAAACAGATTTCATAATTAGGATGAGGGATAAATTCTACCTTAAATTGGATGTTGAAAAGTGAGACCTGTGCTTCTTATTTACAGAGTGACGTGGGATGATGACAATTTGTTCAGTCTATAAATGAAAGAAAAGTGTAATTTATTTGAACATTCTTACTGAAAAATGAATGTGTGCATAGTTAGCATATATAACTATTGTAATTATAGCATTTTTTTCCCCTCGATTGTCGTATAACTTTAGACACTTGTGGTCCGCTGATATAATCTGGCCGTCATTATCACCTTCAACCTATCCATCCCTTGCTTATAGTGAGTGTGTGAGCGATTGGTTTATCTCGTCTTAGGTGTTCGTGTTGTATCGGAGGTGGCCCCGGCATTGGGTTGATCATTTATCCAAGGTTATGTCCTTGTCTGATCAAAACAGTATGTATGTGATACATAGATAATCCCTCTCCCAACAGGTCATATAAGGCTCGGGCAGCATGGGGAGGTTAAACTAAGAGAAATAAGAAGTAATGATCGTATATACTACGATTATTAACTTATATATATATATGAGGAAGGTTTTGTGTAATGGAAACGAGAATTGAATATTTCTCTTTACAATATGAAATTTTTGTGCGGGTACTATGCATATGTGCCAGAGAATAACGTCTCTAATATTAATTGGGTTTATCCTCTTAAATGTTAAGCGGTTAGACTACCTAATTGAGTAATTTAATAGTAAATATGACATAATGAATCATCGAATGAAATCATCGATTTTTAAATCGACGAGAAACGTTTTAGTGAATTAGATGGTTTCTGTGAAAGGCATCATAGCACGTGAATAAAAATCCTCACATTTTACACAAATCATTACTCTATTAATCTGATAATATCTCTGCTTTTATACGTTTTGAAATGACGCAGTTGTATTGCAGTAGCAGTGATAAAATTATTATTTTTATTAAACAAGTTACCAGCTCTGTACTTTACAGTTTGTATATTGTAGGCCTAAATTGAGAACTTGTAAAATTCATGAAACGGAAAATTGTTTTGACGCATTGACAAGCTTGTCGGACTTGACATAATTGTCGTACTTGTCACTCATGTTATAACTTTATGAGAAAAGCCTCAGACTGGCCTTTACAAAATTCCACAACAACTGCTGTAACGCTGTTATGTAATTAAGTAGTGACAGTAAGCCTATTATGTATGTATGAGAAAAATAGTTATATTCATTCTACTAAGTACAGTATATTCCAGCCAAAATAACTTTTTTCATTTTGAAATAAAAATAAATTATTTTATCGATAATTATGTATTTTATTATGGAATATTAATATTGAACACTATGTAGTTTTCGGAACGTAAAAGCGATATTAAGCGATATTAGCAATACATTGTCAGTCTTTACTTCTTTTTCAATTAGACTACAACATGTATAACCTTACAACATCGCTCTGGAAATATTTGTTATTGATGTTATGAACATTTTTAGAAAATTACTTTCCATTTTAATTTTTTTAAAGTAGGATATCGTGAAAGAGGGTAGAGTATTTTACGCCTAATCAACACTAAATATTAAAGTTAATTTTTAAGGTCACAATTCCATTGTATCATTTTCAATGTAAATTTATCTACATTGTTGAAAATCACAAATTTATACACTAAACTTTTAGATAAATATATTATAAAACTTGTGTACAAAACATTTAACATTATTTACAAACAGAGTCAGTTTTTTAATAATATATTATCCTGTGAAGTTTTATTTTTAAAACCAATGTGTAACAGTTACATAAAATATTTTATAAACAATAATGAAAAATTATATCTCCCAGTACATGAGTTTGTCAAATTCTATACGTTAGGTTATATTGATAGGATATCTTGTATAGTTGTTCCATTCCGACCATTTGGTACATGATATGAGCTCTATTATAATTCGGCTTTGAGCCTTTTCTACCTGATGATGCCTTATGAAATGCATCCAGTTTAAAAAGGAACATGATACCCATTTCAACAGTAATACAATCACTTTTGTGTGACATCTGCAGAAGAGTACAGAATTCATGGATTATAAACCTATACCACCATAATCTGCGTAAGTTTTCAATGAAAAAAGCAATAGAGCTAATGTAATAATGGGGATCTCCGATAATGAAATTGTTAAGCTAGCCACCGAACGCCAGCAAAGAACAATGCGGACCTATTTAATTAACAAAATACGAACACACGGGCTGCAAGCGCAGCTCTCGTCTCTACACAGGTCGGTCTGAAACATTGCACAGGACTTCCTAGTGAAGTTCCTATAGTCTGGCTTTTATAAATACAATAGACTACAAGGTAAACAGCTAAACCTTTTTACTTCCTCTGCATGTACTAAAGGTACTATAGGTAGAGGAAGTATTGTGTTCAACCCGAAATTCGAAGTTGAGTTTTTAACATAAATACACGTTTGAGGTCCCATGAATCCAAAAATAATATTTTCTTAATCATGTCTGTGTGTATGAACAGCCAAGCTCCAGAACAAAAAATCGTGGTATTTGGGTTATGTACCTTCTGGGAATGTATGGCCCTGGGGTCGACTCAGCCTCTAACAGAAATGAGAACCAGGAGCAATCCTGGGGGTAAAGGCGGCCGGTGCGTAAGGCTGACAACCTTACACCTTCATGTTCCGAATGTCTAAAATCTGGGACCCTCAACCTCCTGGAGCCTTCTGGGCCTCCATGGCCTGTATAGGGATCACTTTACCTTTACCTTTTACCTTCTGGGAATGTGACACGAAGATTGGTGACGACTTTCTTTTGCTTTTAAGCACGATGTGGTGTCGGGGACGAACAGGACATCCATTTCTGGAACGCCATTACCAGCGCTTTTACCAATTATGGACATAGTGTTCTGACTACATTCAAAACAGCCCTTCAAACTCTCACAGACATGGTCAACCGTTTCGGTGCTCCAGCGAGTGCCCCCACTGCCAAATCGCTGTATGACTATATTCTCCAGCAAAACAAAAAGCCTCCTAATATCGTTCTCAAATACCCGAACATGGACTGGTCCACTATTTGGGAAACGTTTTCTACGAACCATATTTCGACCGACTGGAAAGCGAGTGCATATGCTGTACTGAATGGCATAATTGCCACAGAGGACAAGACATTCCGCCACAATGTCGTGTCCTCCCCACTTTGTAAATCGTGCGGACGCGTGGACACCCTACATCATCGGCTTACTAGCTGTTCGCCATCCAAACCAGTATGGAGGTGGATCTGTGCGCAGATGTCCAAATTGGCACCTTCAGAAAATATTAATGACATAAGTCGTGCCATCCTAAATTTGCAAATCTCAAAGAAACAAAATGTCTTTGCGCAAACGTGGCTAGCAATGGGATACTTGTTTTATATGACAGGAGAAGAACGTCCAACGACAGAAGGCCTACAGAGATTATTATATCGTGCGCGTGCTGACTTACGACGTCTGGGCAGACACCGTCTCCCTTTGGTTATTAAACAGCTGGACCTGGTTGATGTTCCCTGATCAGTACAAAATCCACGTGTGTTGAATTAATGGTTAAAACTCATCACAAAGCGTATCACAGTTCACAGACATGAATGGTCTGCAACTTTGGTCATGTAAACTTGTATTGTAAATAATAATAATAATAATAATTAATTTAAAAAAAACACCCTGTACAGGCCTACAATTGTTCTTTGGAAGTTTCTTATAAAACATGTGAGAACTGTGCATAAGAAGAAAGTAGAATATTTATGTTAAAAAAAAAAATGCCACTTTAACATGAACAAAATTTTGATTTTCTCGAAAACTGTTCTGTTTAAATATTGTACATGAGGTGTTCATACTAAGAGCTAAAACTTTTATATGAAATATTTTTTCATAAAAATTCCCTGAAGGGTAGTTATAAGTCGCCCACTTGCTTTGCATCAGGTTGAAACAACTGAATACGACTCTTTGCAATACGGCCTCTTATTCTATATCAGGATGTGAAATACGAAAGATGTATTGCCATACTTACAGTAAAGAAAGAAAATTAATCAGATGTTATCTGGGTTGTGTTTCCTTCGGGGATGCGATGTGGTAAGGACATGCTCTTCATTTATACAACCAATTTACAAGAACAGAATATCATACATGACGAAACTTTTATTTGGGCAGAGGAAGTTATGTGTTTCACATCAGATTTTTTAAACTGTGTCTTTTCCTTAAGTAAATTTGGTAACTTCTTTGCTATTTCGTATGTTGGTACCTTCCAGTTAAACCGTTGATCTGTAGAATATATTACCTGATTCATGAAGCGTTTTATTTACGTCGTTACATGGCTGTACTATCTCGAATAAATACACAGATAGGCTATTTGAACGTCTGGATAAAACATTGAAAGGTATTCTATGTTTTCTGCAAAGAGTGCATCTTCTTGAATGCACGTTGTAAGTTAAAAGGTCATTGCAATTTATTTTCATGCCCAGAAACAAGACAGGACAGTGTTGAGAATAAAAATTACCGTCATTTAGCTCATATGTAAGCCTACATCACCAGTTCTCTTCTAATTCTGTATTATTACAGCAATTGAACATAACTGACGTAAGTCACCATGCTTGCTGGATGACGCCATGGGTCGTAGCCTCGATTATAAGTTTTCACAGAACGTAATTCCCTAAGGAACTACTTGTCGCAAAAATACAGTATGCGTATCACATCAGAGTATTATTGTTTCGTAAGAGTTGTGTAGCATAAATTGTTAATGTGTCTATAGTTATTTCCGCATGAAGTATGCGTTTCAGTGTATTATGTGTCAATAAATCTGTACTCATAAATTTGTCTTATCTAATAACCTATGTTATGTATATGTAACTCACATAATGACTCACTTTGTGAGCTCAACTGAGCTATCCGTTCATGAAGTAGAATCCTGAAAGGATTTCTAGTGATTTTATTATTATTATTAATAATATTATTATTATTAATATTATTATTATTAATATTATTATTATTAATATTATATTAATAATATTATATTATTATTATTATTACCACTACTACTACTATTAATTTGATACTACTTCTAATGTTCTTATATGCTGTCACAACTGAGATTAAATGGCAAATTTACATAATACCCCATTATTGTTCATGATATCGATTTAGTCCAAGTTTGAAAAACATATTTTTCTTGTTTCCAAAATGAGTTGGGGTCTTTAATAATAGATTTATTGAAAATGTGAAATGTGAATATATAGCCTAATTGTTTATTGTATAGCGTATTAACATAACTTACAGGAATTATTTATTTAATTAAATATTAACTCTCTAATTAAATAAGAATACTTCTATATTCCTGGTTGTAATATACCCCTGAAGTCGACTCAGCCTCTAATAGAGATTAACACCAGGAGCACTACTGGGAGAGGGGTATCATGTGCGTAAGAACGCTACCACTTTCGTGTGCGTAATGTTTAAATATCTGAGAATCTTGACACTCTCAACCTGCAGGAACATTAAGAAACTCCATGACCTGTAAAAGGGAAAAGTTTAACATTAAGAAACTTAATTTTGATTTGTAATCATCTGTAAAAGTTGCTAATAAATAAATTATATTCACATCCACATTCATAAATGGAAATAACTTACCGTCAGATTTCTCGTGGTATGTATATAACATTTTACGAATAGAGTAAAACTAGAATAAATATAAATTAAAGTAGAGGGTTCCAGGAGATTGAGGCTCCCAGATTGTTAGACATCGGCACATGAAGGTGGTAAGGTTGTCAGCCTTACGCACCGGCCGCCTTTACCCCCAGGATTGCTCCTGGTACTCATTTATGTTAGAGGCTGAGTCGACCCCAGGGCCATAGTGCCACCAGAAGGATTAGGCCAATTGAAAAACTCCAACGACCTCATCGGGGATCGAACCCGCGACCTTCTGGTTTGTAGCGCAGCGCCTAAACCATTACGCTATGGCGTACCCCATATAAATTAAAGGTTCTAAATATAATTAGGATTATCCATACATCAATCAACAAATTTAAATACTGATAAAGTGGTAAGTGTCACAGCGAACTGGACAGTGTCCCTGTAGTGAAGCAATTATTACCTGTCACGTTCATATCTGGATTCATCCCATAATATTTCTAAAATGAACTAAAATATTCCCGTTAGGAAAAGGCAAGAAAATATCTTCAGTGACATATGATGTATGAATGTTTTTCAATCAATGAAAATAAATGATTCTATCATAGAACAAAAAATTCTGAGCTTTCTCCATAAAACAACAAAATATAACGTGGTTACAAACGATTTTGTGCTTGAATTTCCTTTTAAAAATATTAGAATATTTTAAATAACTTACTCCGCAACTCGTAATATCAGAATGCTCTCTGTTTTGTGAAATTGCGTAGATTAATTAAGGTGCCGTGACACTGTACAATGGGCTGGGCTGTTGTGTTAATCTTAAAACCTACTGTACTTTCACTGTTGGCAATGTTGGGGACACAGTCGCGGAGATTGAAAACAGTGCACAGCACACAAAATGGAAGCTTATGCTTAGTTTTCTCATCAAGTCAACAGAATTACTGGCCTCAGCTCTGCATAAATAAACGTTCGTTGAACTGTACGTGTTGTCGCGAAGCAAGCCTCAGTGGCAGTTCCCATATCCGCTTGGTCTTCAAATTCACATCACTGCAAAGAGTAGAAGTGAATGTTTAAAGTTTCATTGGTTTCTTAGTCAATAATGTTTAAAGTTTTACTGTTTTCGCGGTCTCTATAATTGACTGTTAAATAAACATATTTTATTTAAATTTTATTCCGTAGTTTGGTACGAAGACTTTCACAGATCGTTAAAGAAAGGAAATCAAATTATTGTTTTTTACTAAATCACAATTCAAGCAGAGTTAATGATTTATCAGCCAATGACGTAAGCTATATGAAACAGAGACGAAGTAAGACTTATGTATTATGGGAGGGCAGACTTGATAATTAAAAAGAATGATTGGTATACGGTTATTTAATGACGCGGATATACTGCTACGTAGGCCTGTGACCGTTGCCTGTATGCCGGAATTTTTCACCTGTAGTGTTTTTTTTTCTTTCTTTCTTTCTTTCTTTTTTACAGGCGAGTAAATCTACTGACATGGGCTTTTCACAGTTATGCGCACATAAATACCATAGACCTGAGCCGGATTCGAACCCGCAACCTTGGGCACAGAAAGCCAGCGTGATAATAATTGCGCCACCCAGGCCGATATTAACTAAAAGAAACAATTAGGCTATAATATAATGCTGCAAAGTGTGGAATTAATTTATTGTGGTGGAATAAAAATATTAAAAATGACATTAAGAAAATATTAGGATATAAATATTGTAGAATATATTTTAAATTATGGGTATAAAGTTAGAACACTAAACCAAAAAAGAACAATACATTTTTGCGGATAGGAGTTATTTGCAAAGAAATGCAAAAATATTTCATGTAAGAAATAAAATATAATCAAAACAAAGGCTACTGATAATGTTTTAACTTAGATTGAAAAATAAAGTTTAAAATGTTATGTCTTAAATGGCCTATAAGTTATTTCACAGGACAACTCAGAAAAGCTTGGAATTAAGCATCAAAGAATGTCAATTGAAAACTTCCAGTAGCACATCTCTCAGTACAAATTCGTCACATGTTTTCAAGTTTACGCTAAATAGCAATGGATAAAACTGATCAAGGTCTTAAGGTAGCAACTGAGCAAGGCCACTTTCAATTAATTTCAGAATTTAATACGATCTTGTTAATAGGTGGGTTATATGTACATGGAAACACAGGTCAAATATTATATTAGATAACGTTTCCATGTATACAAGTTAAATTGGTTCAGTTATTCGGAGGGGTGGTAATAATAATTATAATAATAATAATAATTTACTGTCGTTAAGGTTGTTAATAGGGCTCAGATTTTTATTACATTATGGCTTAGAAACACCAAAGTATAGCTATATATTTACAAACTTATTTGGCCCCAACAAGTGTCCAAGGTTCAACCCCGGAACGGTTCATTGTATTTCACCTTTCCAACGACTAAGTCAGGTGTCACTTAGCAATAACCTAATAGAATCTAACCTATATGTTCATAAATACCCGAACCCAACTTATTAGCAATAGATAACGTCATCTTTCTTTCTTTCTTTTTCGTAGTTTTACCTCTCCCTGTTAGGATTTAAGCGACCCAAGCCGCCCGGGCCTTACAGGGCGGGAGAGGGATTACCTTTGGATCACATACATACTTTTTTGACCAGACAAGGACATGGAGGGCCTCCCCGGATGAGTGATCAGCCCAATGCCGGGGCCACCTCCGAGACAACACGAACACATAGGACGATACACACCATTCACACACACACACTCACTCAGAACAAGGCGAGGATGAGGATGAAGATGATAATGACGGCCAGATGATATCCGGGGACCACATGGGCCTAAAGTTACCTGACATTTGTCTCATAGGTGAGGGAAAACCCCGGAAAAAACCTCACCTAGGTAACTTGTCCCGACCAGGAATCGAACCCGGGCCCGCTGCGTGAGAGGATTGGACGCATCCCCTGAGCCACAGCGGTGGATTAGATAACGTCATAAAAATTTAAAATTACATATATCAATTTCATATAAAAATTACATGTAAAAATTACATACGTAGAATTGATAGAGTACATCGATTACAATTCAAGAAACTCGGTCACAGAATAAAAGGGCTTGGAAATATAAAGAAACAAGATTTACCAAACCATCTGTTTTATCTGTTTGTACACTGATTGTTTTGCTGCACTATCCTCAGGCTGTCGGTTTCCTATCCACTTTTTTCTCTCCATTTCTTGACACACTATTTTGGATTATATTCCCCATTTGAGGGCCTCGTTTTGCAAACTCAGCAACGAGGAGATAACGGAGTTGTTTACCAACATCTTTATAGACTCCACAAAAATCTCGAAACATATTTGCCACAAAATGGTTTTTTGTCGATATAGCCATATTATACTGTTTCATAGTAATATTTAAAAATCTCGAAACATATTTGCCACAAAATGGTTTTTGACGATATAGCTATATTATACTGTTTCATAGTAATATTTAAAAATCTCGAAACATATTTGCCACAAAATGGTTTTTTGTCGATATAGCCATATTATACTGTTTCATAGTAATATTTAAAAATCTCGAAACATATTTGCCACAAAATGGTTTTTTGTCGATATAGCCATATTATACTGTTTCATAGTAATATTTAAAAATCTCGAAACATATTTGCCACAAAATGGTTTTTGTCGATATAGCCATATTATACTGTTTCATAGTAATATTTAAAAATCTCGAAACATATTTGCCACAAAATGGTTTTTTGTCGATATAGCCATATTATACTGTTTCATAGTAATATTTAAAAATCTCGAAACATATTTGCCACAAAATGGTTTTTTGTCGATATAGCCATATTATACTGTTTCATAGTAATATTTAAAAATCTCGAAACATATTTGCCACAAAATGGTTTTTGTCGAATTAGCCATATTATACTGTTTCATAGTAATATTTAACTTACAAAACGCGTTTTGTAAAATATTTTATGATGCACGTAATAGCACTTGAGTCATCAGCATATAAAGGCTTATTCATTTTGGCGTTTTTTAATTCTAGAACCAATGTTATTTGCTTTTCAGATTTTAATAGCATCATCGAATTTGAAAATTTAACGCTAACAATCTAGACGTCTTAGGACAATATAGAGAACAGAAGCTATGGGTCAGTTATTCACGGCAGGATTAGTGATTAGGATTCTATTGCCGTTATCAATACTTGCATTGATGCTCATTCAGCTGACAATGAAGTAATTTTACTTTCAATATCGTCGAATCACCTGCCAGTGAATATATTTCATTTTCAGCTCTGTCTCGCGTTATCTTTACTAGTGAAGACTGTGTTTAGTAATAGAGATGTAAATTCAAAAGACAAGGTCAGTAAAATCAGGGTATCAGTCTCGCTCGTGACTTCTCCCAGCTATTACAAGAATGCTAATAACCCTTTCCCCATGCCTTAGCATCCCCCAAGGACAATCGGTTTTAGAAATACTATGTAAATTCCAATAAGGAAGCAGCGAGTCTTTCTTTCAAAAGGAAAAAATTGAAATGAGAACCCACTATCCAGCCTCATAATTATGAAGTTTTCAAAAAGAAAAGCTAAAATTCATGGCATTTAATCCCATCAGCCCGCTGAGGATCTACGTCCTATTTTCGATTATATTAGCAGATGGTAATATGGACAAAGACTTACTTTTACTAAGCATACCTACTCCTGTGGTAGCTATTATTTATATGTTGACCTGACTTCTTTACCTCATAAAATCCGAGAAGGTTCCATGGATTGAATCTGGACTTCCAGATCTCAAACTAATAACGCTAATCACTGGAATACAATGGTGCTTCAAGGCTTTCAGAGGGATAATACAAAAGGATGATGTCGTAGTACAAATAAATCATTAAAACATTTTTTGTGCACATTTTCGTGCGCAGGAGTATGCATAGGTAGTCTATACTCAATCTTCTAGGGCGTATCCATCACTGATTTGGTTGTTTCATTACATATTACAATATAGTATTCTCCGCAGGACTCCTTGCAGAGTTTGCACACGCAGTTATCGTCCACTTTAAGGAAATTATATTTGGCATATTTTTCTTTTTCGTTAATGAGCAGAGAAACACAGCCTGCAGCTTTCAGTGTAATTTATGTACAGTACAATGAACGGTTCTTAAAATCAGATGTTTTTCTTACTTTTCTGTGTGATGCATTCTTAAGAAAAGGCCAGTGTTTCACCTGAACAAAGACTAAAACATTATCATTAAACGTAATTTTTTAAGAAAGCTCATGTTTAAGACATTATTAATTCAGTATAAGGGAAGACAGTATTGTTAAACGGTAAATCATGTTTTTTTGGAAAATAAGATAAACATACTTTTTTTATTAGCTACGACGTGGTTACCATAGCTAACCTTAGCTAAGGTGATCGTGAGGGAGAAGGTTTGCCGATCTACTAGAGCATAGAGTAGATCCCACTGAAAATTTAGTACAGAAGTCGGAAAGTCCAATTCAATATAAAATCCGAATCACAGTGGGGTTGTGATAATATGCTCTACTTTCTTGACTAATTGTAAATCTGAGATTAAGGAGGGATATGGTAGCGTGAAAAAAAATCGCATTATGCTTAACTGGGACTTGAACTTGAGAGTAAAACACTTTTCCCAAACAAAATTACAAAATTATCAATTTGAAAATGCATACTTTGTTCCCGATCAATGATTTTTACTCTTCTGTGTAGTGTGAATTAATGAATTAAAAAAGTATAATTTGAGACATTCACATGACTTCCTAAATACCATTTCGATTCTTATGTTGCGATTCTCCCACTTTACATTGCGGTAAAAAAAAATTGCAGTCTTAGCATTCCGTTATTCCCCGTCATGCAAAACCGTAGTTAATCACGAAACGAGACTTACGCTTTCAGTGATATTAATGGTGAGATAAGGTTAGATTCCTTTATTTCTAAAAAAAAATCCTTTTTTAGTCTGAGAAAAGTACCGTAAACCTATTATCTTTGACATACTTTTAGGGTTATTAAGAAATTACTTTTATTATTTTTGTCAGAATGATTCTATTTATAATGATTGTACCAAATAACAGTGGTCTTCAAACCATCTATGATAGAATTCCCAGAACATAATCTTCAGTAAGACAAATATCTAGGTTCTTGTAAATTACGTTGTCCATACGTTGTGGATACTTTGCCATGTCCTTTTATTTTCATTATATTGCTAACCGATTTGTTGTAAGGATTACTTTTACATACTTAACATCTTCGAAAAGTGTTTGTAATGATAAAATCAAATACAATATTTTTGCAGCTATAATTATCTTATAGGCTTTGAAAAATACTTATACCGGTAATCTGTAAAATTGTGTACCTGGCTATATATTTTTAATTTTACAGAGGATGTGATCAAATCTGTTTATAAAATGATTTACTTGTACGTGATGTCCCAGTGAATTACTCCATCCATTACGAATCCATTCTTGAACAACGCCCGGAAGGCGGCAAAGCATTCTAGATGTCAATCTTGCCCAGATTTCAATCAAAGTAATCCCCAGAATGAAAGTATGTTTAATGAACTTGTAACATAAAGAGAAAGTAGTTGTACTTCACTTTTTTCTAATCAAAATATATTTTATCAAGTGTAGTGTTCAGTCGACTACAAGATATCAATCTCAAGGTAGTTCGTTTGATTCATCGGCTTGCAGACTGTGCGGAATCAGTTTTCTGCTGTGAAGTTGTTACAGCTGCCACCTGGCGCACTTCTTCACCTCGCTGGCTGCTGGCACAACTCCTACTGGCTCAGCGGCTGTGAAATTGGAGTTTTCTTCTTTTTGGCTCCTACCCGTGTGTATCTTTATCGTCTGTAAAATTATTCCCCACCATCCCCAGAACTCAAATCGCCCGCTCACTCCACCTTTTTCCACACGCAAGTTTTCAAGATCATTAATGTGGCGTAAACTTTGATATGTTGATGCCTTGTAAACGTGTAAATCCATGCCATTTCTTCTATAACTATTCCTACTTATATACAAGGATACCCTCTCCCAACTTTTCAGGGACTTGCGCTTTCTATTACGTTTCGTAAACTTGCAGTAAGAAAAAATTGGCGTAGGCCTATATAATGTTGTAGGCATCTTACAAATCTGGTACTTCGTCTTCGTATAGGGTAATTCTTGTATCAATGGTACCATCTCTAAATTGAAATCTTGAAGGAATATTCACCATCCCACCATGGAACTTACATATTTCCTCATTTTGTATTTAATGTATTGAAAGAACTTAGCAAGTATCTGATCTTACGAGTAATGCAAAGCGTGTATGGAGAGAAAGTTTGTAGTGCGCATTGTAAAATAACATTGATACAGTTATTTCAACCCCGATGATCTGATTTCAACTCGTGATTATGTGATGAAGTGCAGATCGAGAACCATCGTTTATCAATTGTTTGTTTTATTTTTAATCAGTTTTTAAATTAGGCTCCAATGTATAGCGGTTGAGGTGTCTGACCCCAGTGCTAAAGGAAACACGGTGTTCAAATCTCGGTGAATTCTAGTGAGCATCCAGGCTCAAAATTTCTCTTTCACCTCTGACTTAGTTAAGTAAAACGTCCTAATCTATCATGCTTAGAATTCTACTTTAAACTGTAGGTCCTGGTAACTGTAAAAAAGAACTTCGACACCGTTATCCCACAACAGTAGGATCTTCTTCTTTCTCCTTCAGAATGTAGGGACCAGTTATCCACCCCTTCATGATAACTTCAGGCTCATAGTGCAAGACAAATTGTTATGAATTGAACGAGAGGTTTGGTTGAGATGAGCAATAAGAAGGAGAACCAAAATTCTTATTTTTAAGTTTATTTTGTCTAGGAAATTAAAATTTAACTGTAGATGTCCATAATTTGATTGAAAAATGAGCAGGGCAGCAAGTTTGACTCCTCAAAATGGAGAATAGAACACATAGCATTCACTAATACGCTTCCATTACATCATAGCTTAACCAAAGACACCTGCGCTTATCCAACTAGACCGTTAAGCTGACCCAGTTGGCCGAGATGGTAACGTTAAAATTTTTAACTTTGTTAAAATAAGTTAAAATATTTAACTTCAGCTATCAGCATGCATGAGAGCGATTTTGAATTCTTTATTATTTATTCCTATGTTATATTATTATGTTCATTCATTGTTTGTCCAAATACTTTTAACGGTGCCTTTGATATAGCCGACTACCCAGCAATATTGGTTTAACATGATAAAATGCGCCAATTTATGAAATCGTATGACACTACAGAGGTTGGATAAAAAGTTCCCATTTTTATTTTGTGATTCCGATTTGGCGTATATGGATGATGTTTGTTGATGAAGAGGATGTTGATTGGTACTATGCTACTTTCAAAAAGTAAACTTTAATTTCGTGAACTTTATCCTGACAGAGTAGTGTTTTATTGGTATGTTAGGTTTGGCGTTTGAAAATCGACAGATCTCCATAAGTTAATTTCGAATTATAAACAAAATACAAAAACTGGGCGACGCCGGGCCTTTTAAGCCAGTAATAAATAAATGTGAGTCTAATCATTGTTTTATTTTTTCATCCTTCTGCTTAGCACAGATTTTTTTTTTAAGACAAAGAATATCGAAAACATTCCTTTTTCAAACATAAAATTAAATGACCAGGATACATAATTAAGGTAAACAATTCAATCAAGACAATTAAAGTGTAATTATAGCTTAATTTGTGTCATTGTATAGGTGGTTGCTCAAAATTTCTGTACTTTTTCTTTGGGATTCGGCACGATTTAATTATTAGCATGAGAAATTTAGTCTCGCGCATTTAAGAGTTACTTTCGAAATAACAACATGACAACATGACATCATGACTTGAATAACTATGAAAATAATATATCCATGTGTGTTTTTATAGTGGATAGAATGGTTGGTGGTTGGTCTCTGGTTATTTACTGAGGTTGTACTACATGGTGTCGTGATCTATGTAGGCCTGGGTGGATGTTGTTGTGTACTTCTGCCGGACCAGTAGAACGTTTTGAACCAAGGTAGCAAGCAGATCAGTATGAGCCTTTCTCGCATTCTGGATGTTTTAATACTTCAGTTTCGGCGGATATCTGCAATATAAATTAAATTAAAATCAAATCTCAATCTGGATAGTTCACTGGAGAAAGAACACAACGCCATACCAGCCATTTCATAAAATATGGGAATTTTTCCCTCAAACAGAGAAGTTATAAAATTATTGTAATTGGGTGGTCAAAAATAAGTTTAAAACCTCAAATTATCTGAATTTTAAGGACTTGGGTGTATTTGAAGTGGTTTCATGTGTAGAATCTGTCGATTTACTTATTTATAGCGTTGAGTTACTTTTTTGCCATTTTTAGCATGATTTTAACACTCTTTAATACCAAGCAGTCAAGAGTAATCAGCTATGTCCATTTTCATTTGAGAAAATATACATCTTAAGGTAAAATTTGGTATAAGATTAACTTCAAAAAATATGTGTGGTTAATTACTATGTAAAATAACAAACAAGGGAATTTTTGTCCCACCCGTAACGTCCCACCCGTAACAGTGATAGTTTTGTTAAATTATTATTGATGAGTTAAATAAATGTTCTGACAACCTGGAAACAGTTTATAATTTGTATTGAATCCCTCATACCTTCAGTAATAACAACATTAAGACCCTAACAGTAATAGCAGAACAGAAAATGAGCTTTTGTTTTGCATCATTAAAATCAGTGTCCAAATTATGTCCCACCCGTAACAGATTTTGAAAAACAAATTTAAAATATTTAAAATAAATTTTTAATAATGCTTTTCATGTAGAACGAAGGAGAAGTCATAGTAGATTTTACAGAATGTGCAGAACAAGTTCTAATTCATTATTTATGACATGTAATAAACAAAAATAGTTGTTATAATTTGCTAGAATGTCCCACCCGAAATTATGAAATGGCTGATACTCTTCAGCATAAGGCCATGAATCTCTCGTCTGAACTATTCAGTTACAAATGAGGAATATTAAGACTCCAGGCGACGCAACTTACTGGTGACTTTACAGTTTTTTTTAGGTACCTAGAGTATTGTTGGTTCATATATAATTTTTTTCTCCTGGTTAACTGGAGTCGATTTCACACCTGACAGTTGGATCCGGTATGCAAAAAACGGGAAAATACGTTAAAACGTTCTAATTAAGTAACCTATTTACAGAAGATTTTAAAAATATTTACCGGTGAACTCGTTTTCTTACCATGACTCATCACGATTTCATTCTGTATCATATTCGTTAAGATTCAATATCAGTTGAAATTATTGGACTCCATAAATATATCAGCAATAGAAAACGGACTCACATCACGCCTGTATGTTGAGCATAAACAGAGCTGCGCAGAGTTATTGATGGCACTGTAGGACGATATAAACAACTACCACAAAGCAGCAATAAAACATGTAGAACTAAGTACACAATACCATATAGCTAGAAGTCTAATTTTTTGGTGAAATAAAACGGCTGATTTCGGCATTAACTTTCTTCTATTTTGATGCACATTCCGCGAAATAAATTATTTCATACACTAGCCATTTCAGTATTTGACATTAGAAAAATTAATCCATTTATTAGGCCTGCATTAATACTCAAATATAGCGTTTAAAAAGTAGGGTCAAATTTATTTAGCAATTAAATTAAATGATAGTTTCAGTGTTGAAAGATAAAACAGCACATTTTACAGTTTAAATCAAATTTTGAAATGAAAAATGTAGCGATATTTCGTTAATTTAATTTTTTTTAGTGGGGTTATTTTAAGCTTAGTTAAATTTTGTTACGGTAAGCTGCTTTGATGAAGTTCGCTCAAATCGTTGTTACCAAAAATACAGTCCTTAGTAACATGATATAAAAATGAAATTAATACCAGTCACATTCTCAATAGTCCAGTGGAGAAAGATCACGACACCATACTCTTCAATTCGACGCCATGATTCTCTCACCTGAACAATTCAGAATAAAAATGGAACATGAAAACTCAAGAGCGATGCAACTCACCAGTATTGAAGTTATGCGGTGCTTCCCTACTACAGCGTCCCTTTTATCTTTCTCGCCATGGACCCACCTCCGGATATCTTCAGGGTCCATGACCTCGGCGACGCCGTTTCGGTACTGAGGAGCTTCCCTAGTCCAGCGTCGCCTTATCTTCCTCGCCATGGACCCTTCTCCGGAAATATTCAGGGTCCATGACCTCGGCGACGCCGTTTCGGTACTGAGGAGCTTCCCTAGTCCACCGTCGCTTTATCTTCCTCGCCATGGACCCACCTCCGGAAATCTTCAGGGTCCATGACCTTCTCGACGACACTGTTTCGATACTGACGGATGAAGTCTCCCTCTTCGGTTAACTGCAACATATAGGCTAAAATTAAAACCAGTTCACATAAAATCACTGGAGAAAGATAACGACACCATACTCTTCAGCATAAGGCCAAGAATTTCTCATTTGAACTATTCAGATATAAAAGAAGAACATATGGACTCCAGAGCGATGGAACTCACAAGTATAGATGTTATGCGGTGCTTCCCTAATCCAGCGTCTCTTTAACTTCCTCGCCATGGACCCATTTCCGGAAATCTTCAGGGTCCATGACCTCGGCGACGCCGTTTCGGTACTGAGGAGCTTCCCTAGTCCAGCGTCGCCTTATCTTCCTCGCCATGGACCCATCTCCGGAAATATTCAGGGTCCATGACCTTCTCATCGACGCTGTTTCGGTACTGACGGATTAAGTCTCCCTCTTCGGCTGATAACTGCAACATATAAAAAGTTAAATTAATACCAGTTCACAATCTGAATAGTTCACTGGAGAAAGATCACGACACCATACTCTTCAGCATAAGGCCATGAATATCTCGTCTGAACTATTCAGTTACAAATGAGGAACATTAAGACTCCAGAGCGATGCAACTCACCAGTATTTATGTTTACGTATATGGGGCTTCCCTACTGCAGCGCCGCTTTTTCCGCCATGGACCCATCTCCGGAAATCCTTAGGGTCCATGACTTTCGCCGGGACGCTGTTTCGGTACTGACATTGATGAAATCTTCGTCTTCGTCTGAATATCTGCAACATCAATTAAAATGTAAATTAAAACTAGTTCACATTGTGAATAGTGCAGTGAAGAACGATCGTGACTCCATACTCTTAAGCACAGAGCCGTGAATATTTCTTCTGAATTATCCAGTTATAAAAGCAGAACTTCAAGACTGCACAGCAAGCTAGCTCACCTGTATTGGAGCTTATACATGACTTTTTAGGGCATCCGTTACATCAATTTGCCTTCCATTGAGTTCCATGAATTTCGCCGAATCTGTTTCTATGGTTTTAATAAAAATCTTAATGTTGCTCAGCAAACAGGTTGTATTTTTTCCTTAATTATTAAGTGCCAGCATGGTACTTTATGAGATTGTGTGGGGGACGAAAAAATGTATGTCCGTCTGTCTGTCTGTCTGTCTGTCCGTGTGTCTGTACGCGCCATAACTCAAACACGCTTTTTCGTATATTCATGAAACTTGGATAACACATTTATAATGTCCATGGGAAGAACCCTATTGATATTGAACCAAATCGGTTCACCGGTACCGGAGTAATGCCCAATTTAGTGCCTATTTTAATAGATTATATTAGAAAGGTGCCATAACTCAAATACGGATTTCCACGAAACTTGGTATACGCATTTATGACATCCATGAGAAGTACCTGAATTTGAACCTAATCTGTTACCGGTAACGGAGTAAGACCCATTTTGTGTCTATTTTAAAGGCGCAATAACTCAAACACGCTTTATCGGATTTTTATGAAACTTCGTATACGCATTTATAATGTCCATGGGAAGACGTCTATTGATATTCGACCAAATCGGTTGGTCAGTACCGGAATAATGCCCAATTTAGTGCCTTTTATATTAATATATAAGAAGTCACGATAACTCAAATATGCTTTATTGGATTTTCCTGAAACTTTGTATACCCATTTATAATGTACATGGGAAGACGTCTACTGATATTGGACCAAATCGGTAGACCGGTACCGGAGTAAAACCCAAATTAGTGTCTATTTTAAAGAGGCGGTAACTCAAATACGCTTTACCGGATTTTTATGAAACTTGGTATACACATTTATAATGTTCATGGGAAGATGTCTATTGATATTAGATAAAATCGGTTTACCTGTTTCGGAGTAATCCTCAATTTAGTGCATATTTTATGGTAATATACGTATTCGAAAGAATTTATGAAATGCAAATCAGTTATCATGACAACATAGCCTATTGTTTTACTGTGATCTTACAAGGCTTTGGAAATTAAAATACAGTTAGCTATGACAATTAACACTATTGCTTTACATGCGCTTATCCAACTAGACCGTTAAAGTGACCCAGGTGGCCGAGATGGTAACCAAAACCGCCAATTTGACTTTTTTATTATTTTTTTTTTATTCTGCATATCATAATTGCAATCATAACTGATTAAACAAAAAACATACTGGCACTTTGTTACATCAGTTTACCTGATTTTATTTTTATTCTTCGTGGTACATCGTTACTTTCAAGCACGTAAACAGTCAAGGCTGTTGTCATTATTCAGATGTGTTCCTGCCTATTGAAGTTTGTTGTCTGCGGTCTCTGTTGCCTTCCACGACGTGAATGTTTGTGAGGGATGATATTATGGCGGATGAATCCAAGATCTGGAAATCTCGAAAGTTAATTTGTCCAATCGGGATTCGAACCTGAAACTGGAAATATTTGTTCTTATTAAAATCAATAATCAGTTATCGTTTTATGATGCAGTTGAACCATCAACAACCTTTTGGAATATATATGCATTCATGAACCACAGATTATTGTCTCTGTTGGACATTACATGAGAATATTAAAGGAGAAAAATTCCTCTGACACTGGGATTTGAACCCAGGACCTTTGGCTATCCGTGCCCGGTCACAAAATCACTAATTAGTGTGCCTCACAGTACTGCATGTGACATAACTTGTCTGTCAGTGAGGTAGACCATTAAGGGCAATCAGTCATAGGAGAGAGGATCCATCTGGCGCTGTGAAGTGAACTCTGGCTTAGCTCAGTTGGTAGAGCAGTGGCACGGATAGCCAAAGGTCCTGGGTTCAAATTTCAGTGTCAGAGGAATTTTTCTCCTGTAATGTTTTAACGTAATGGATGTTACGCTTAACGGAATGCGCATTTAATTCAACTGCTTAAGAAAATTAGGTGTACAGAAGCTATTGTATATTGATTTCCATTTAAGCAGCAAGATCTTTTATGCTTAGGCCTATGAAAGTTGTGATCAATGCATATTGGCGACATGGGTAAGCCCGGCGACATCACAGCTAAAGACGTCGGTTATCGCTGTCAAGTTCCAGTTATTGGCATCTGACAGCAGGCATTGAGGCGAAAATTCTTTCGTGATTCCTTGTTATTAATCAGCTACGCTGCATGAGTAGGCCACCGCCTGTTTCCGGGCTTTTGTGATGCAAACTCGCTCTCTCAAATAAGGAAAACTTCTTTAGATGCTTCCATATAACTGTACATGCTATATTTCTCGTCAAGCACGCGAATTATTCGTCTGGCGTTCTTAATATAATACTTACTTTCTCCAACAGTACTGTAATTAAGTATTTTGGTTTTACAGAAAAAAGTTATAAGAATAATAACTCACAGCAATCATTTGGCGCACTGTAGACCGTTGTTTGTTCAATTAAATATTTTAACTGTTATTAATTTGTATATACATGACTTGGTATTATTCATTTTTAACAGACGTCAATTTTATGACACATTGTTATGTTCATTCTTAAAACTAAACTAAACTCCGTGGCGCTACATCCCTGGAGGGACTTGGCCTACCACCCGACCGCTGCGTCATCTCCCGTAGGCAGATGGCAGGATTGGGGGGCATGTGGTCAGCATGCCGACACCCACGGCCGTTATTGGTGGTTTTCATGACCGGATGTTCATTCTTATCAAACTAGAAATAACGCAAGCCTTAAGATACCGAAGCACAGATTGCACAGAACTGAAACAAATCATATTATACTAGGACTGCGTCTGTATAACAAAATTCCAAGTCATTACCATACTTTGCCCATGAATAATTTTAGAAAGAGATTTTATCATTGGTTATCTTTCCATCCGTTTTACACATTAATGGAATGTCTTGACCTACCACAGAACAGCATTGTGATTTGAATATTTTATAGCTTCTTTATTGTCATTATTATTGTTGATGTTGTTATTAAGTTATTGTTAATCATTCTGTATAACACTGATAAAGCCGAATGTACCAAACTCAATGACTGAATAAAATATGTATGTATGTATGCATGTATGTATGTATGTATATAGTTATGTATGTATGTATATATAGGTACCATGTGTATAGAAAGTATTCTGTTGACTTTTAAGCACAATTTAATGTTTTGAGGTCCCATAAGTCCATAGATATAATTTTATTCGTAACACAGTTTGTGTGTGTGTGTGTGTCTCTCTCTCTCTGCCTGCCAACTCTCCGTACGAAGCATAGCTCAAAAAATAAAAATCGTATAAAAGAAATTTTAGATGTATTTAGAATCTGTTGCTGATGTCATGCAGAAAACTTGTCGCTTTTACTATCACTGCACATAAACATTTTTATCAGGAATTGGGGTTTATTCCTGTAGTTTTCAGAATAAATAAATAAATAATAAACCAATTGGAAGTTGTGTTGAGTATGGGGAAGAACATGCAAAGCACGAGCTATTAGAGAAATATGCTACAGTGCTTATCCTTTCTCCTGTGGTTTTAGACTCTATGTTATGTGTGTGTAAGCATAAGGAGACAAATTGTGAATCTACTTAGAGCCTGCTTTCTGTGCCCAAGGTAGCGTGTTCATTCCCCCCCCCCCCTCAGATCAATGGTATTTATATAGCGTAAATATGATAGGCCGATGTCTGTGGATTTACAGGCATGTAAAAGAACTACTGTGGTACAAAATTCCAGCACGTTGGCGACGCTCACAGGTCTAAGTTTCAGATATTTTTTGGTCGTTAAATAACTACTAAATGACCAACTAATTCTATTCAGAAACGTGTAGGCTATATAAAATCTAGAATTATTGTGTTGAAGTGCTGACTATTAAATAATTATTACACAACACATAATACATTAGAAGTAGGCAATGTATTCATACTTCCACAGATGATAGTTTCTGTTGAATTTCTCACGCAATAGGTCCTACCTATTTTCTATGTTTGTAGGATAACCTCACTTCATACCTTAGAGAGAAAAAATATCCTAGTTGAGCATCTATAATCTGTCTCATTCCAAGGAGTGCAAAGGTGCAAATTTGTATTAAGGGGTTTCTCTGGATGACTCAAAATAGTGTTTCTTATTACAAAAGTGTTATCTTTGTTTTATTATAAACAAAGACTTGGTTGCAGGTAGTCTGATGGTTGCAAGAAAAAAGTACTATAAATTTACTTATTCTGTCAATAGTTAATGAATTTTTAAATACGTTTAATGGAGCTGTAAAATGCTGGAATTGCAGATGAGGCACTTAACGTAGCAATATTTAATCACATTCCTTAAAAATTCAGAATCTAGCAAAAGCCTTCGTCATTTTCCTATATATTCAGCACATCATTCATTTTGAACACGTAAGAGATCTCCAGCTGTTCATTGGAATCCTCCCATAAAGTAATACCACGGTATAATTACCAGTTGATTCTCTATCAAAGCTGCTAAACCACATGCTCAATTAAATCAAAAGATCCACCACTGTTCCTATTGAGAATCTATACTAGCATTTAACTTCATAATCATCATCATCCAGTTATTTTTTTCCCTCACAAAACAAATATGGCCTTCTAAGTATTTCAAGAAGTTTAATACAACGTGTTCTGGGAAGGAATAAATAATTCGCAACATGAAAAAAAAAACATTCATAATAATTAAATACATAATTAATATAAAATTAAATATACAATTAAATAATCTGCACAAATATTAGGTACCTATTAGACCTATCCTTGATTATAACATAAATACAGGTATCGGCTGTAATTGGGTAGTGTTTGCTGAATAATTCTGTCTGTGTGCTTTCATGTATTTTGTTGGTCTGTTTGTGTTCTACTTTTGTTGTGCCTATTTCAGTATGGAGGAAAACTGCTATTAGAATTGTAAAATAAGTGTCAACATTCATTTGAACCAAAGCAATATATCTATTGGCAGAAGGTGCGCATGCATTGTAGTAGGTACTTGATTTCCTTTTTTTTTTTTTTTTTTTTTTTTTTTTTTTTTTTTTTTTTTTTTAAAAGTTTTAATGGCAGCGATGTAAGAGCTATGTAATGCACTCTTTAGATAGCGGAGATGTTGTTTGCGTATATGCCCGCTGTTTGTTTAAGGTGGAGACCTCCATGTTAGGCTGGTCTTACATTAGGAGAGTCGTGCCCATCTTCCTTCCAGATTATTTCCTCTGTCTATCAAAGAGCTGGTAAGCAGCAGAAACAAAGGGAAAATATTATTGGATCCTAACAATTTTCATTTGCGCTTTCTTTAATAATTAAGGAATTTCTGTGTACCCACTGCCTATGAACTTAATAAGAGACATCAGATTCTTCGTTTTATTTTATTTTGTTAGGATGTGTTTTTACCAATATGGCATTAGAAATTATTCATAAGATAATGCATTAAAAGAACACAAAGTTTTGGGTAGAACACATATATGTTGATACATAGACTAATAAACTTCACGGTGTTGTAGAGTATATGTGATGGATTATGCCTACTGAAGCCGCAATAATACTCTCTGAAAGAGAAATTAAGTCGGCTTTTGCCAACCCAAGGCTTAATAAAACTTCTGCTGTGTGTTAGTAAATTGTTCCTGTAGCACCAAACAACAAATCTGCAATGTAGGCTATATTGGTTCAAATATCCTGAATACAAAGAAATCTATAATGAAGCCGAGCAATAATTTCCCTCAAAGACAGTCGTATTACCATGTAGGCCTACTGTATAAACAGTTTATTTTTAAGATACTGTTTACTGTAAAATGACACGATCTCAAGAAGACAATCTTCAGCATGCCATAGACCATATATGGGCAACCCCCGGCCCGCGGGCCGGATGTGGCCCGCCCCGACTTTTGTTCAGGTCCACGGAACATTTTAAAATCGCGCTCGAAAAAGTAAATATTTTCGGTTCTCGCCAACAAGAGAGAGAGGGGGGAAACAAAAACCTGAACTACGAGGGAGTTCCTTCCGGTCAGCGCTAGAAAAATGCTGCAATGGGCCTAAATCAAAGTACCGAACCAGACTTAAAGATAAAAATTTTGGAAACACTCTGTGCCTGTGTATTAGTGGGATTGTGCCAACATTGATTATCTTGTTTCTCAAGTTCAAGCTCAAGCTTCTCATTAATTTCTGTTAATTGTAAGTAAATACATAATCAATTCGATATTGTTCTCATTCATGTAACTTTACCAATATACTTTATAAATACAAAAAACCGTATAATGATTTTTTTCACAACTACCTATTATCTACGGTCCGCGGCTTCATAAATATCGTAAAGTTTAGCCCGCATCTTTCCAAAGGTTGCCCATACCTGCCATAGACAGATACACGACACAGGATCAACGGTACTGTGGTTTTTATCGTGAGGAAATCCAGCTCCAACATGAACTCAAACTGTAAATATAGAGTCTAATGACAGTTACGCTCACCACCTAAATATTAATAATAATAGTCTAATAATAACGTAATAAGGAGAATTATATTAATATTATTATATTATTTGTTACATTATCAATTACGATTATTATCACAATAATAAAAATGATAATAATGAAAATAATAATAATAATAATAATAATAATAATAATAACAATAATAAAACAATAAGATACTTTTGGATTCATAACAAAAGCAAGAAAAATATCTGGAAATCAGTCGACTAAATGAATAAATAAATAAATAAAAATTTACTTCACGAGTGGCCCTTACGATATCTCTAAAAATGGAGTTTTAATTAATAGATTGGTCCTTTTGGAATACTTTAACATGCATATTCAAGAAATCAAACGATTGAAGCCGTGAAATGAATTTAATCCGAGGAATTTAATACCTAGTAAGTTGCTCGAAGTTTCTTGGTGCGGTTTGCTTCTAATTGACTCGTTTTCGTCATGACCATGGAGTTCTGAATTGTAGAATCGGCGAGCCTCACAGTATGCATACGTCATCGCCGATGAAGTCACGACCATCCATTCCCTTTGTAATGCCAAGGCCGATACAGTAGTGTGTAGTCACAGGAACAGCGAAGATGAACATTCGGCAATTCTCTTAACTTCAAGGCTACTTCAACAGCAACTTTCTTAGAAAACAGATCCCATCTGATTCATTTCATAATGTCCTCCTTTGATACTCGTAAATTAAAGCAATGTGTTAGATTTCTGGAACTCGTCTTGTCATCTTGTCTTTTAGAAAAAATATAAAAATGCAGATAATATTTTAAAGACACTTCCCAAGTTGCCTCGAGCCCCAAGAAGTTTAAAATCATATCTCAATCCGCTCGTTTAGTAATAATAATAATAATAACAATAATAATAATATAACAATAGCAATATAATAATACAAAATCAGATAAGCTGAAGTAACAAAATCCCAGAATGCTTTTGTTTAATCAGTGATAATTGCAGTTATGATAAGTAGAAAATAAGTTATTTTTGTAACCGATTTCCGAGTTAAGCTCCAGTTCGATTCATTAAGCAAGGGCTTACAAATTAACAAAGGTCTAAAGTTTGATAAGCATTTGTGAAAGAATTTGTGGGTAGTGTTATTTGTCAAAGCTAACTGCATTGCAACTTCCAAAGCCGTATATAACTCTGTAAAACAATATGCTGTCATGAGAACTGGTTTGCATTTGATAAATTCTATATAATATTTTACCATAAAATAAGCACGAAATTGGGGTTTACTCCAGCATTAGTCAACCGATCTGGTCCAAAATCAGTAGGCTTCGTTCCATGGACGTTGTAAGTGCGTATACCACGTTTCATGAAAATCCAATAAAACGTATTTGAGTTGACTGACATAAATTTCCCATCCCCCACACATTCTCATAAAGTACCATTCTGGCACTTAATAATAATAATAATAATAATAGTAATTCATGTGGGACTTGTGCCTCATAGCACCCACTACAGTCGGGTCTACAGCTTAGTACTCCTGCCAGTGACCATCGAATGTGCCGGAATTACGTCCCGCAGGAGTTCTTTCACATGCCTGTAAATATTCAAACAGTAGACTAGCTCATTTATGCCCATATAAACCTATATTAACCTGGGCCAAGTTCGAACCCTCGACCTCGAACCTGGGAACAGAAAACTAGTGCCTATTTCCAAGCTCACAATTTGTTTTTATTACTAAGCACTGGATATAACTTAAAAATAGTTTCACTTAATCCATTCGTTTTATATATGTGACGATTGCTTGAAGTATGTCTGCGAACTATTTTTATCAAAGAGTGGCTAAACCAGAGCAATTTACATTATCTGTCCTTGAGATGTGAATTGATATGATCAGTTAGAAGTCGGTGTTCTGACTTTCAATGGGATCCTATCTTTACATCTTTAGCAAGCCAGTCATATACAGAATATTTTAACATAGCATGCATTATTTATGTACATTTTCGGGGAGATGCACCAATCCTGATTCCGTAGGGTGATGAATCTATTTTTCTCGATTAACAAGATGTTACATTTCCCGTCCTGGCGCCATTCATATCGATTGTATAATTTGTATACTGTACAACTCTTTCCTTAGTGCTATGAGTGATAGATTGCTTATCACGTTATCAGTAGAACTGGACGCTTGGAAACCGAGCATACGAAGTTAACTATGCCTGCATTAAATAAATTTCGCCTTCTACGACAAAAGAGTGGAATCTTAAGAGATTACTACATTTAAATCAGCGAAGCACGTTTCGTCCCCAGTCTGGAGGGGGGGGGGGGACTGTCACGTCCCCGTCTCAAATAAGTTTAATTAATCCAGGAACCCTTCCTATGCATCGACTAATCTTCATGGGTTGGACCAGTCCTCATGCATCGACTATTGATAGATTGGTAAATTTTGAAAAGGTTATTCACAATGCTGTTAACAAAGTATGGCAAAAATAAGTGGCTGTATGTTGCATTTGGCGATTATTCAGTATCTTTGTACAGAGGCGTAACGAGGGGGGTTTTGGGGATTTGAACCTCCCGCATTGATTAAAAAAAGGAAAATTGTACAATTTTTTTAAGTCTGCTTATAAATTACTTAATACGAGTATAAAGCGTGGGAAGTTTTAAAACTCGTTACTGTGCATCTCAATTTTTTAAAATTTTCCAGGAGAGGACCCCCGATCCCCCTCTCCCTGGGGGGTATTCTATACCCCCAGATGTTATAACCCCCCATATGGTCGGCCTGGTTACGCCTATGTCTTTGTATGCCAAATGACTATAAACACAAGAATAAAATTGGGGCCTGTATGAGGTGGTGTTTTGGCCTTGTGTACTTTAGATCCATCTGATGTCGAAAATTGTTTCGTATAGCTTACCGTAGGTTTTTGTCTGGGATATAGGTGATAATTGATATCGTCACATTAGTCTAATATTGGCGGCAAAATAGTATTGAAAATGGTCGCATTGCTTTATTAGAACATATAGGCCTACTTGTCTTCAGGAAAATCAAATCAAATGGCTTCAAAAATATTGAGTCACCACTCCATACTTGTGACACCTGGCTATGAACCTTGCTGCTTATACGCTAAAAAAATCGATTATAATAATTATAAATAAATAAGAAACATGCACAGGAAGCATAGTTTTGAAGAAAATATTAAGGCATCTTAAACTGACAGTCATTATATCGAAATGTAGTTCTCAAGTACAATTTTTAAATAGATTCTTAAGAAAGAAGGCAGTGTCTACAGTAGCATGCTTTTTATCAGATCGGTGTTAGATATTATGTAGACCTATGTTTGCTTACAATTAATAGGAAAATTTAGTCTGCATGAAGGTGTAGAATTTTGTTGCCGCATGACCTCACCAAGTTACAAATTTACCATATTGGTCTATTCAAATTTCCTCTTCTTGTAGGTCTTATGGTTCATTGACATTGACCCATCTCATGACGAACTTTACTTTCTTCCGGACTAGCTATAAGAAATATGACGTTAGGGTGATAATCGGGGCCCGGATTTTGATGGCATGCCATCTTTTAACTGAAACATCATGGACGTTGCCACTAGTGCTGATATTCCGATCATGACATCTAGATTATAAAAATGGTAATTTTAGGGTCATTTTTTGGCCATTTTCCCCTATATTTTACTTTTAGGTTATTTTAGAATGAAATGTCATTATTTGGTAATTTTTTGTTATTTTGCGGTTTTTTTTTTCACATTTCATATTTTTAGGTTTTTTAAAATATAAAGTCATTATTTTCTTATTTTGTGTTGTTTCTCGCATTGTATAGAGTTTTTGTGCATTTAATTACATTGAATACTATGGGAACTCTAAATGAGCATAAATAAATGGATCTCGTTATAATTTTAATTTAGATAGCCTACAGAAAGACGGTGTTTCCTGTTTGCATTTAACCGTATGTACCAAATAGCTAACTATAAACCAATCATTGAGTCAACAGTATGGATGTAAAATAGACACAAATCTACAACTTGCATTTTCATGCAAGATTTTGGGTCTTTTTTTAGTTTTTAGGTACTTTTAAGTACTTTTAGATTATTAAAATCGGGCCCTGGTGATAATTAAAATTATGAACGACACAGCGCAAGATGGAGTCGAATTCTAAACGACAGAGAATTTAAAAAAAAATCACATTAATAGCGAAAGAAAACGAACAAGGAATAAGCTCACGATATGTGCTGTTCAATTACAGATCTACTTTGCACGGCAACACGAGTGCACTTATCCATGGAGTAGTTTGATTCCTTCGTACTTATTTTTTTCAATTAGAGAGTATAGTATAATGAATTGCTGCTTACGTCGCAGGCATCTTGTGATGTGTGTTATTTTCGCTCAGGTTCATTTGCTATATCGTGATCGACGTAGAGTGAATAAATAATTAAACATAGTGTTGAAGTCACGGCATGATGTAAGTGGAATCAAACGGGGAGGGGTTCTCATAAAACTTACACAAACATCCGCTTTCCCTGTGACTGTCCAGGATTTGAATCCGGGCGTGGTTATGCAGAAGTAGCTTCTTTGGTTATTCTCCCTTATAATAAAAGCGTAGCAATTTCGCAGTTGTGAAAGAGCCGGGGTTCGAGTTCAATACTATAAAGAAATAACATTCTTTCTTGTTTAACTTCTTCGTTCATAAACCATTGCCTATTGATAAGCAGACAGCTGTATGGATTTCACACATAATACAAGCACATGAAGGGATGTGATAGGCAGTACGCAAAGCTTCCCCCTAATGTATTAAAAATGTTGAAAATCAGGGACAAGGAACTTTTGAAATAAAGAGTAAGAACAGTCCAGTTTTCCTTTCAGCTAGTACGAGTAAGAGAGGAAATTCTCCAAATTCTCTGTAAGCCTTGGGATTTGAAGCTAGACTTCCCGAATGTACTCCACGTATGTCCACGATGTTATCTTCTCAGCCAACATCTCGGTCTAAAACAGATAAAGCAGAAAAATCAACCCAGCTAAATACCTGAAACTAAAAAAATCTAAGGGCCTACTCATCTAAAAAAAATCCGAGGATTCGAGGATAGAAGGAGAAGTTCTTGGAGAAGTTATTTACGAATAAATAGTAAACAAAGTTCAATAAATTTTATGAAGATGGTCACATTATTATTATTATTATTATTATTATTCTTTTTCATCACTTGTTTGTGAGTTCTTCTGTTGCATCGGCGTTTTTCACAAGATGCAGCATTATATTGGTACATTGAGAAATGCTCTGACTATGGATGTTGTGCCTAGAATTACTGATTTTTGCATTAATTTAAGCTCTTTTGTTCCCATTCCTAGTTTTCTTAGTCCTGTCATCGTCCATTTAGGTATAATTCCATTTGTAGACATTATTAACGGAATTGTTATTACCTCATCTTGTCGCCACAATTCCTTAACTTCTACACACAGTGACGTATATTTATCTATTTTCTCATTGAAATATCTTTCCAAGTTATGGCTATTTGGTATACCAATCTCCACCAAATATGTTGTTCTCTTTTCCTTTTCTAATAAAATAATGTCTGGCCTGTTGTGTGACACTGGCCTGTCAGTTATCACTGATCTGTCCCAATACAGCTTGTAGGCTGTGTTCTCCACAACTGGATCTGGTTTATACTCATAGTATGGTTTTCTCTCTTGAGTAAGCCCACATTTAAAAGCTAACGCTTGATGCTAACGCTTATTATTATTATTATTATTATTATTATTATTATTATTATTATTAGTATTATTATTGTTATTATTATTATCATTATCATCATCATCATCATCATTATCATGATCATCTTCATTAATGTCTTTCAGTTGGACTAATGAAATTATCTACTGGTAGTACTACAAAACTTAATTAATACAGTAAAAGTGTTATATCCGGACTAATGTGGCATCGAGTAGTTCTATTCCGGATATCAGAAGTATCAGTGAAATAGCCTACTCTGAATCGGTACCAAAATGTTTAACAACTCTACACTCACGTCAGAATTAAATAATTACAGCATGAAAATATATGTAAAATGTAAAAACGATTTGCCATAACAAGCAAAACAAAATGTAAAAAGCAATAAGAAGATAACTTGTCATCTTGGATCAGAGAATTCGGATATTAGAGGTCTGGATATGAAAGGTTATACTGCATTTCACTCTGCGTACAGATTTGCTCCTGCCATATAGTGGTAGTCATTACTTTGCATTTATTCTGAGATATTTAGCCATTTTATAGTTAAATAAAAAATTATATCTAGGTTAACCAGTTCAAACAAGTGTTTTCGCTGTAGTACTCAAGTACAAAAAGTAGGAATTCATCTGGCTCACTTTAGTTCTGGCTGTTTTGGATAAGTATATATAGCAGTCCAACGAAAAGAGAAAATTTTGATTCAATGTTTTTATTTTTTATTATAAAATAAATACGTTACAGAGTCAGGAGAAAAAAATAATCCTCTCTGTAATACTCTTTCTTTGGCAGATATACAATACACGCCACCATCACATTAAATATTTGATAAACATAGTCCATTTATTCGTAGAAACATGTGGCTTACTTACACGTTGTTGTTTACGGCTATAATTTCTAACCAATCGATTTTTCTCGTTGGTGTAATACCTAGGTATAATAAATTCTGCTGTCTATTCCCTCTTCTTTACTCTTTAAAGCACGCTAGGCTAAATTTCTTCTCATCAGCTTGCTAAAAGCAAAACAAATGTTGTGACTACAGCCTAAAGTATAGCTTAAGAATTCGGTAAAATTATCAGTGCCTACTATATGTACTGCGGAGTGCGGACTAATCAAGGGGTCGAAACAGTTCTAGTAACCAATTCATTGAAGCTGCTTGTGTAGTGAACATTTTGGAATTTCTTATTAGGGGCGGAAAGTATTATAAGCTAATATCGCCCCATGCGCACCAAAAACTTGGTGTCACATGTCTAGTTTTCAAGTTAAACGGGCATTGAAAAAGACAAATTATATAAATTTGCTCTTTTACGCAGGCCTACATCCGAAATTCGGCCTAAGTAAATTCGAGGTACCCTAAGTAAATTTCAACCCGACATTAGCCCTTGCAAGTAGGAAAAATCCGAAAATTCGATTCGGGTTTACCGGCCAAGGGATTTTAATCTCCAACTGTAAAGTTACCTCATCGAACCCACCTCGATGGGTGAAGTACACCCAAGAAGCTTTTTAAAAATATCTAAATTCGCATATTTTGAAAATGAAATAGTCAGATAGACAGTTCTTTTCTCCTTAATATATATTAATTTTTAATGTCTTATTGCTAATTCATTAGAGAGAGCTATTTTTCTAAGGTGCATTTTGCCTTCCCTTTACCCAGCTATCAAATTTCAGCATTTTTATTCTTCCCTCTCTGCTAGAAGTTTTCATATTAACTACTATTATTAGTTGTCTAGTAAGCAAGTAAGCAAGTGGCGCCATGCTGGGGTAAGAATTAACTGTTTGAACCTCCTGTTTTTTTCGTTGATCCCTACATGTGTTGTCCACGCGTTACGATACAAGTTTTGCTTTCTTCCCCCGTAAGTAGTAAATCTCTTGGTATTCAATTATTTGAAACATCACATTTCCTCTATAAATTAGCATACCAAGGTTTCGTTTTGAAGTTTGAAATGCTATTTTGTACTTGACATTGAGGACTTTCTGATAGCCTAAATTAATATTCTACTGAGTTCTAGAATTTGTTTGTAATGATGTGAACAACAAATATTTAAAGTTTATACTTTTAAATCTTAATTAACCAAAAAACTAAACTTCAGGCACTAAAGAATTATTCTGTGTTTTTATCTTTCATGGTTTTGAAGTAATCAGGTTGCAAGTTTATTGCCAAAATTTTCAAGAAAACCTTTTTTGTAAAGAAATGATATACAATTACAAAACATTTTCTTGTGAAATGTCTTAATATATAGGTGTATAATATAATTATATGAAAATAGAGAGTCCTAACGTTTAAAAACAAAATGTTCATAGGATATTTCAGGACGTAAAAATCCTGGGCATGGAGTCCTCCGGGAGGGGCTTTAAGCTGGGGAGGGGGCAGTTTCGTAGATTTACGGCACGTAAAAGAACTCCAAGCCTAAATTAGAGTTTCTGTACAAAATTTCTCGGCCCTTTCACGTCCAAGTAATACCTTAGTTTCCGGAGGCGATGTGCTTACAACCTCTCCCTCTGCTCTCTCTCGGAAAATAAGCGTAACAAAATTAGTATAGGTAATGAAACCTACACTTGTAGGCCCTATGCCCCACCATAAGGGGTTACAGGAACGAGTGAGTCAGTCAGTCAGTCTTTTGAGGGGGAAAATATATTTTCACTGCAATAATAACAGCATACACGTACACTCAGATGAAAACCTAAAGCAAGAAGAGAGGGTTTGTTTTTAATATCAGCCCATTTATTATAATTGCCATCTCTCACCAATTTGGGCTTGGCTCTGTATGACTGTTTGTATTAAAGCTAAGTTGTTTTAATTATGATAACTAGGAGAGTTAAGTTGGGTAATATTACAAAGGTGTAAGATAACACCGGTGTTATTGTGTTATCCATGCCTTAAGCATTGGAATACCAGAGAGAGACGGGTATTAGTGATTTAGCCGACAGAGCAGGAGGCAGTGAAGCGATACCTAACTCGATTACACAGTGACAGCATCTCCCTGCTCCTCACCTCTAAAAATAATGATATATTTGTCTCAACTGCTTTAAACACTTAGAAGCCAATTAGCCCCCATAGTCTGTTTTCGTCTACACTGATCAACTCTCTGCACAGATTTCCTTTAATTCTTGCCAGTTTCCCGTGTGCGTAGTTTTTCCTTTCATGTATTTTTCGCCAATTTTGGTTCATTTAAATGTAGACATGCCTTAAAGAACCGATTTGTTCCTCGTATTCTATAAAAGTCTAATAAAGAACATGTCAAAGCCTTCATGATGGAATCTATCTTGAAATTTGGCTGACAGGGAACGGGGTGCCTTAAACGCAGCGTTTCTCAACCTATGGTCCGCGGACCACTGGTGGTCCGCGAAGATGGTGCAGATGGTCCGCAGACATAATTAAAAAATATCATAAAGCAAGTGGAAAGTAAAGAAGTAAATTTTTATCACATATTTCGTTATAATGACCTATAATTAATACCCCAAATATTAAGAATATAGGCCTTCTTTTAAAAATTGTATGTAAAATTAGGGGTCCGTAAATTTTTTTTAGACATTTTAGGGGTCCTCGGGTTCAAAAAGGTTGAGAAACGCTGCCTTAAAGTATAGAAATCTTAAACAACAACAACAGTAGTTATAAGTTGTAGTCATAGTAAAAATAAAATAATAACAATAACAATAATAATAATAATGCTAACAACAACAACAACAACAACCTTATGTGTATTGACTAACATCTACCTTTCCAACGATTGCTTAAATATGTTGCCCTTTTTTAATTGAGCTGGCTACTTATTAAAAAAGGTACGTCAATGGCATTTAATATTATCCTTATTTACGCCCTAGTGCAGTATCCTCATACTAGAAATTCCGTGTAAGGATGAATTTCACAATTACTCGTAGAGACTTTATTGACTTTTTTACTGGACGAGCTTCATAACCTGTACTCTTCACCGAATACAGTAAGGGTAATTAAATCACGGAGGATGAAATGGGCTGGACATGTTGCACGCATTGGGGGAGGAAAGACATCTAAAAAAATATTGACTGGGAGATATCCGAAGGGAAGAGGCCACTTGGAAAACCTAGACGTAGGTGTGATAACAATATTTTAATAGATTTAAGGCAAGTCGGATTTGCTGGAGATAGTTGGATGGAGTTAGCGCAGAATAGGGTTGAATAGCGGGCTCATTTGAGCGGAGCAGTAATCCTCTGGATTCCGTAAAATAGATAATACATTATTCCTTCAGCTTCCTGAGGAATTGCCTATTGTCGTTGAGTAAGTAAGTAGGTAGGCCTAAAGAACTAAACATAGCATGTATGGTATTTGTTCATATTATTTATATAAGATAACACTTACTATAGCCTAGGGTATGAGGTTGTAAATTGCGATATATTTTTAGTATTATCATTATTATTATTATTATTATTATTATTATCATCATCATCATTCGTCGAGGTTCGTATTCAATGCAAAAAATGTTTGGAATTTTTAATTAATCTTTAATTTGTCAAAAGATTGATTGGAATGGCTGAAAGCAAAGGGGCATGTGTTGCTCCTGAGGAATAGCTCACCTTTGTACTGTGTTCACATACCTTCGCATACAAATTGCCTGGAATGCGTGTGTCCATTTGAAAGGCTGGATTTAAACAAATCGTTTCCACCCTCCCTCACCGGAGCATGTGAATCTGTGCTCTCTGGTATTTGTCTTTTAAGTTTGCAAATACAATGCATAACGCATAAATTAAGTTTTGTCTCTACAAGACTTTAAAGATAATGCATCAATGCACAAAAGACTGGCAAAATTTCAGAAATATGGAATTCTTTCCAGTTCATTGTACATTTGTTATGAATACTGACTGAACTTGGGAATTCTTGTCTACTTACTTTTAATCGAATAAATTTCTTCAGAATATTTTCCTCGATCGACTATGAGGGATCCTTTCATGGTTCACTAATAGTAGCCTTCGCTGATGGAACATAAGTTATCAATTAAAGAAGGCAATTATTTAAATTAATTGTTTTAATATTGTGAGAAAATTAACTGTTTTCTTCTATTCTGTCAGATTTTGCTAAATTGCATAATGCAAACACAAGCAAGCAAAAGGATTAGCTGAATTACACAGAAATCGCGGAATATAAAGTGGATATACAGGCAATACATTAAGAAGATCGTTGCACATGTTCTGAAGGTATAATCATATTAACCAAGTATGGGCTATTGCCATGGGGCTGTGAGGAAGATTTATTTAAATTCTTGTTCTATAAAATAGAGTATAATATTTACAAATTTTCAGAAGTATTTCGAGCTTCAGTCATAGTAAGCTTTTTAGGTTGTAGATTTTATATTAAAAAATTGTTAAATTAGAATATATGCATATCTGGAAGAGGAGGATAGTAGTTAATTTCACACATATGATGACAGATTCGCGGCTTTCCCAATGCATGTGATTTGTTTGACTCTAAATGGATGAAGGAAATTGAAAAGATTTTTTAAATCCTGACGTAAATATTTTTAAATCCTTTGAATATAATCGTACTTACTTCTAGTAACAATGTTAGAATCAGCATATGAATGAATTCATGTTGGATACACTTCTTGTAATAAGAGGAGTTATTGCAGATTGGACTAAAATTTTCCTGGCCAATACTGAGTGAGAAATGCACTTAGACTGAATTTGTATATAGGTCTATACATTAAATTCGCCGTAGTGTAGTAGTTGAGGCGCTGCGCTACAAACCGGAAGGTCGCGGGTTCGATTCCCGATGAGGTCGTTGAGATTTTTCAATTGGCCTAATCCTTCTGGTTGCACTATGGCCCTGGGGTCGACTCAGCCTCTAACAGAAATGAGTACCAGGAGCAATCCTGGGGGTAAAGGCGGCCGGTGCGTAAGGCTGACAACCTTACCACCTTCATGTGCCGAATGTTCAAAATCTGGGAGCCTCAACCTCCTGGAACCCTCTGGGCCTCCATGGCCTGTATAGGGATCACTTTACCTTTATTCATTAAATTAAATTTTGTTTTATTTAGCAACACACACACAAATAAATACATACGCATGATATACATATAGGCCTACATGTAGCATTGCTTTTATAATTTTTTCATTTTGTACCTCATTGTGCCGGTAAAAGATATCGTTAGTGAACCGAAATCCCCGGTTTCTTTAGAAGCCAATTAAAGGCCTTCTTAATATGCTTACACATGCAGTATATTCACAGTGTTTCCTCCAGCAAGATGCGGAAAATAGAATATTCTAAAGTTGGTTGAATAATTGAAAAAAGTTCTTGAGTTTATGTGGTGGAATTGGAAACGATAGGGGTAATTTTAAAATTAATTATTTTCTGTAAACAATAAATTACCGATACAAGCAAAAAGTGTTCCTCGTGTGGTTTAGAGCCATGGAAATCGTAAGTAATAATAAAATTAATTAATGTAATTATTTGTTTCAATATGTTTATTGTACTTATTAAAGAGAAACAAAGAAATTCTGGAAATGGTAAAAAAACTAAAATAAAAATATTTTAATAAGTTTAAAAAACTAATAATTACAGTGTATATAAAAACCTAAAAATCCGGGCCCTAATTATTACTCATTTTTACTACCTCGAGAAATAGATTCTGCCACACTGGATCTCGTCAGTCTGCTTCCTTCCTTATCCTGCCCTGTATGGCCACGGGTAATCCCTGGTCAGCAGTATTGCTGTTTTAATTTACAAGATACAGGCCTCCTTTATGTGGTTGTGGAATTTATCAACTTGATCGGCAGAACCACTCTCTGGTGGTCTGAGGCCGGTGGGAAATCCGCCTCAAAGTGAGCCATGAAGATAGTTCAGGACTCAAGTCTCATCACTTCCCTTTGAGGTCAAGATAACCTTACCAGCACATTAGTATGCAATTCCCAGTTGCAGCATTAAATCTGCGTAACGCAATGTTATGTTATTCGCACTAGAAACCAATTACAAATTTACAAATGAAAGATCAGCCGTACTGAAATTTATGTATTTTTAAAACTATCTTTTATGAGTTATAGGCTATCTGTTCTTATTTTAAAAAAACTTTACTTTTTTATTCGTACTAGGGATGGGTCGATACCAGATTTTCTCGATACTCGAGACCGATACATGATTTTTTCCTCGATACTCGATACCTTCAACATTTCCAGTTTCAATAAATAGGTAGATTAAAAATTTAAAGTTGAGTGTAATACCAACTACATTAATTAAGTGTGCATATTTAATGAGACAAAATTTAATATCATCAGTAGCTTATAATTATTTTTAAACTCTACATTAAAACTAAAATTAGTTTTTTAAACAGTCCACTTACAAGTTTTTGTTAAAAAATACTAGCATTCTCACTTAATTGCAGAATTGCAGAATTACAAAAGTATCGAAAAAGTACAGAGCGAGTTGCCGATACCATGCAAGTATCGAGAGTATCGAGGTATCGAAAGTATCGAAGAGCTATCCCTAATTCGTACGAAGAACTGGTAGCCAGCTGGTACGAATATAAGAATTCATGGAAGAGAAAATACCTTACGATATATTTAAATGCAGGGAGGAAAAAGTGTAAGAAATATAATATAGAGATGTATAGTATCATCCACCTATGTAGCTAACCTCTAATTGCGAATTAAATTACACTCTTTTACAGTAAAACCAAGGACACGGTGGGTAGAGTAGAACTGATGATAATAACAGTGGCGGGAGAGTGATTTATTCGAGCGATATTACGAGAGAGAGATAAGGTCAGACTTGGAGTAAGCTGCTCCTCTGCCGCTGCAGGGATGCTTAATCACTGTAACTAATGAATTGGAATATATAATACAGCCGCAAGGAATCTTAATAACAAAAAGTGGAAAAAACCTAATTTAGAGTGCATTCCTTCAAAATGCGAAATGAAGCCATGGACTTTATGCTGTGTTAGAAATGAAATGAGGTTTATAGCTTCTTGTATTTATTCGGTCTTTCAGACATTTTCAGACGCATGTTATAATATGTATAACATATATCATCTGGGCCTATAATATATTATATAATTTAATTAATATATATTTCATTTTATTATTACTGTTATTATTGTTGTTATAGATTTCTTCAGCCAAATAGTTAAATAAAGAAACCAGTACGTGATGAAAACAAACCTCGCTCATTCTAATCCTCAGTAATATTTTATGACCGCTTTTTTTTTTACAGAATTTAACACTCTTCGCGTAACTGTGGGGTTTTAGAAATTAAATCCATAGTACGAGGGGTATTCCGAAAGTAAGTTTCGTCAATGTATGGCAGGAGCGGCGTGTTCACCAGGGGAACCAAACAAACGCCAGACGAATCCCCACCCGTGGCTGGTTCCACGACGGAAGTGGCGTCAGCGGAGGAGGCATGACGCAGGCGCACTGCGCCGTAGAAGAGCGAGTCGCAGCAGACTGGCGTGCCCGCGGGTATTAGTGTACCGCTCACGATGGCACGAGAGATTTGGCGCCACTGCCATGTACCGCTATCTCCCCTCTTTCAAACGAGCCATTGCTGCAGCCGCTGAACCTTTTATTGTCCGAGATAGAGCTGTTTGAAATTGATCTCCCGATTTCCGTCCCCGCAAAGTGCGGCCTCCACGAACCCATCTCGCACAAACCTTATGGAACATCAATTTGTCACTCAAAATGGTCTGTATGGAACCTTTAGTAATGTCAGGAAGCTGAGGTGGAGCAGGCTGTGCGCCAATTCCTTGCATCGCAGGGCACCGAGTTTTACCACAGTGGGTTCTTCAAACTGATCGCACGCTACGACAAATGTCTCAATGTCGCTGGCGACTATGTCGAAAAATAGTGCACGGTGTATAGGTCATGCTGCCAAGCTGTATTGCTTTTGGGTCAATAAAGTGTCCGTGTGACAAACTGACGAAACTTACTTTCGGAATACCCCTCGTATATTAAAACTATTGCCACAATAGACACTGTTCATCTTCCACATAGGGTTAACTTCTTATTTTTTCTTCTTCTTCTTCTTCTTCTTCTTCTTCTTATTATTATTATTATTATTATTATTAGGGCAAGATATTTGATGTTTTTGCCTAAAAAGAGAGATCACTTACCTCTCACTATCAATTAAAAAACTAAACTAAACTCCTTGGCGCGACATTCCGAAGAGACAAGGCCTACCACCCGACCGCTGCGTCATCTACCTATAGGCAGATGGCAGGATTGTGGGGCATGTGGTCAGCATGCCGACACCCACTGTCGTTAATGGTGGTTTCCATGACCGGAGCCGCTACTTCTCCATCAAGTAGCTCCTCAGTTTGAATCACGAGGCTGAGTGCACCCCTACCAGACCTCCCTACCTCAGAAAAATCCGAGGAGGTACCGGGGATCGAACCCGGGCCGACGGATCCGTAGTCAGCGACGCGGTCCTCACTATCAATTACCTATCTCTTATTTATCTGTTTTAATGCTTGTTTATTATAATTTTATAAGAAAATAACGTCCAAGGGAAAGAAAGCAGACTTGCAATATAACTGCTACCTCTATTTTTTTAATGTGCATTTTACTCTACCTTGGGCGTCCGCAGAAATTTTGTCAAGGGGGGGGGCAATGAACGAATTACTGCCACCAACACCATCACCACTTTATTATTATTATTATTATTATTATTATTATTATTATTATTATTATTATTATTATTATTATTATTATTATTATTGTATTTCATTCATTGTCTTATCATAAACCTCTGGGGAGACAATATTGGAAATAAGAAAGCAGTTTACCTTCGACTCTAACATAAAGACATGGCGGTCTCCTGTACCAGTACGCACGGATTCTTGCGCCTGCAGGCAAATGACTTGTTATTTAAGTTTAGTGGTGTCAGAGGTGAAGGCGACTGCGGCTGGGATGAAACTCTGGTTACGCAAGCCTGTGAATTACAGGTGTTGCTACTCACATCTTCAGACGATTCTCTACTCTCCACCTACTTCTTTTCAAGGATGCGAGCCTTGCTAATTTCTGCCATTTTTAAATAGCAATTTTTATGCTATAAATAGGCCCGAATCAAATTACGTGAGCAGGCTATAAACTACGTCAATAAAAAATGCAAATTTGTCCCAGTCAGATAAGCTCGAAGTAAATTTGAAATTTTACCGAATTCAAGGGCTTCCTTCTTAAGTAACTTGCCAACCAGACAAATATCGCAATGTTTTACATCAGAAATCTGCATAATCTGATTTTAATATTTTATCAACTCTCATATGAAGAAGAAACAGATTTCAGTCAAAAAATTATCAAATTCAACAGAGTAACAGGAATAATTAATAACATTTTCAAACCTAACATAGTACAGAAACACACACGTACTAGAATCTACAAAACATTAGCCAGACCGATATTGTGTTACGGCAGTGAGGCCTGGACAATACGTAGTAGGGATACACAGAGACTAACTACGTCAGAAATGAAATTTATGAGGCGCACTGCAGGCTACTCAAGAACGGATCACAAAAGAAACTATGATATTATGAAAGAATTACAAGCAGAACCAATCATGGACTATATACAAAAATATAGAAACAACTGGATATCCCACTTAAGAAGAATGAGCCGAACAAGAATACCCCGTCAAATTCTAAATTACCAACCATCAGGCAAGAGATCATTGGGCAGACCCCTTAAACGATGGATTGAGACCGTAACGGGCCCCTAGGCCTAATACATGATAGGATGATGATGATGATGATGAATATTTTATTGTAAAGTAATTGTCTTTGAACTTACTTTTTTAATGCTCAACAATATACATCTTTTGTTTCTTAATTTCGCACTTTGAACAAATTAGAGATTGAAATGGCTTCATATTGTGTCACATCCTTTAACGAATCTCAGCATGACAGAACGGCAGTTAGCGTAAAATTACGGTATGTGAATTAACTCATAATTTCGTTAAGTTGTATTTTAGGTCTTTTTTTTAACTCTGCAAGAACGAAAATTTCTTAATTTAAGCTATGCTAAATTTTGCATTTAAATCTGTTATAATTTTAACTTTAATTTCACAACTTCCCCCAGTAGAGGGCTGCCTAACGACTAACGAGAAGGTATAAGCAGTTACAATTAAGTCATAACAGTATTTTTCTACGATATAAGAATATGAAAATAAAATATGAATACAATATTAAAAGTATTTGGCTAGATTAACGGTTTCTTCAAATTGCCACCGATCTTCGGTAACTTTACTCTCTCTCTCTCTCTCTCTCTCTCTCTCTCTCTCTGTCTCTCTCTCAAAACTTTCAAGAAGATTTACTCGAGAATTTTCCGGGTCCTTAATCTGTAGATCTATTACTTGTTTGAAAATAGCCGAGTGTACACAGTCTCTAGTTTAACGAAACAACACAACAAAAGAAACGATTGCATGTCTTCTTCAGGCGCCTTACCCACGATTTCTAAAGCCTGGTCTCTTGCAGCAATCGTCCGTTCACACTGGCCACGAAATGGACATGCTACTTCTTCTTTTAATAATTAAACTGACAAATGTCGCAATGTTCCAAACACGCAGAGAACAGCAGCACTTAAACGAGTTACATAATGTCAGTGCACTTCACGGAATGTATGAACATATCGAGCTATACGATACTCCTTTTTCTCTCGCGTTTTTAAGTTCTACATTTTTTATGCTTTGTGTGTTTTAAATCTCTCTTCTCTCTTCCGTATTTGTTTTTATTTATAATTAAACCTCCTTGCCTTTAACATCATTCTTTCTTGCACACATTTCTATTTAAATTCTTATTCATTTTCGTTTGTATTTTTCTTTCAGTGTTAACGTATTTTATCATGGATTCCTTTGCTGATTTCAGTTGTTAGCTTTATTTTCATTTCATGTTTATTTCTTCTTAAAATGGGTATTGATTTTCTACTTATTAAATCACTTAATGCTTTCATTCGTTCCACCTTTCTTTCTTTCCTTATTCTATGTTCCACTTCCTGTTTCTGTTTCCTCTCTGTATATCCAAACATAACATTTTCTTGTGTTTTCCTCTTTGTGGTAGCCTATTTTTTACAATTCATTATATAGTTTGATTTTCATTTTTATTTTCACTTAGATTTTTCCTATTCTCATTTATTTATTTTTGTCATTCATCATTCTTTATTGCTTCAACAAACAAAACTAAACATTATATCACTGATTATTTCCAATATTTTCTAACTTACCATTGTCTTGCTTCCTTTTGTCTTGCCTTTATTTATGAGTATAGTTACTTATTCAGGATAGATTTCAAACCTCTAAACTATCTTTCGTTTCTCCGCGCCTGTTTGCGATTAAAATATTTATTTATATTATTGTTTAAGTAACTCGTTAGGTTTTGTTCCTTCCGTTCATTGTACAACTTATGCATCTTAATTATTTCAACGATGGACCAACGATAAACGAAAGAAGAAGGAACGCTGTTCCACAGGGAGAATGGTAGCGATTAGTAACACTGAGGTGTTCATGTTGGAGCGAAGATAAAGGCGTCGCTGATAAGACAAGAGTGACGAAAATGAAATAAACCATTTTCTTCGCTCTTCTTACAGATCGAAATGCAAGAATATCGATTAATTATTTATTTATCTATTGTATGGTGAAAACAAAACAATATTTATTTAATAACAATATTTCACAACATAAAACAGAGTCATCGATGAGTTAATTAATTTTATCAACTCACGGGACAATTAGTTTTGTTGATAAATTTGTCGGTTTTACATATTACATAAAAATTGAAATTATTACTCAAATATCAAACTATTTACCTTTAACTTTACGTAAGTGCTAGTTTGAAATAGGCCTACTGTAGTTCACAAGAAATCAATTAATAATTTATACTAATAATCGTCATCATTAAAGATAAGGAACACGAATTAATGCTATCATGTGGGTTGTCTACGCATTTGACACAAGGGGTTCTACAATATTAATAGTATTCAACTTGCATTTTACAATCCTCAGATTAAAATAGGTGAAGTACGTAAATGCTTTCGTTTTTGTTTTGTACTTAATTAAATTTGAAAGTTATTTTATTGGTAATTATTAGGGGGCGGATTTCTATGACATGTCATATTCTTCCCCTTTGCATTATTTCATGTTTCCGACTAATTTAAACCCGATTCCAAGCATCCTGTTGAAAATGGAACGGCTTTTATTGTGCATATATAACAGCATATTTAGGGAATTTTCAACTATTATAGCATATTTAGTAGGAATATGCATATTTAGGTCATATTGTTGGCATGTTTATGTTCATATTAAAGAAATTTTGAAGTTTCATATCATATTTTGTAAATTTTGCATTATAATGATACTTTTTGAGAATTTACAGATATTTTAAATAATTAACACTATATTTTAATAAAATGTATTGTAATGAAACTTAAAAAAAATATACAGAATGTGTGAGTGGTAAAGTCATATTTTAAATTTTATTGGTCATATTTTAATGTTTTTAGGTCATAAATGCATGCATATATCATATTTTTTAGGTAATAGAAATCCGCCCCCTAGTAATTATTTTCGACGAATAAAAAGTCAAATCAACGTAAAAGAAAAATCAGAGGGGCACGTTCTATACGTCCCCCCAGATACGCAACTGATGAGCTCGGAGATAAGTTGTTGGACCGATTATTATCGAACTCTCCATTTAAGTATCAGCTGTTAAGCTCACATAATATGGTACTGTGCTAGCCGAATTGCCATACTGTATATTTAATTTAGGTTAACTCTTGTAGGAAATATACATATGTAAGGCGAACGATTATGGGGGATTATTTTGTTACTCAGATATAGGAAATATAAACACTCGTGAAATTTAACCTTTTCACTGCTACTGACGTATAAATTCGTTCGTTCAAAAACTGTATAAAAGCAGAAATGTAATATTTATAGAGTAAAGCTACATGTAAAATTGTGAGAATTTTTATCCTTGCGTTTGACTGTAATCCATAGTAACCAGTTTTTCTACTGCAATTCTCTCTATCGATTTCAAACTTAGATCCCACTGATGATTTCAGTTGATGATGGCTTATATTATTGTATAAATTCAGCGTTGTAAAGGTTAACAATATAATCTACATCAGAGGCGTAACGAGGGGGGAGTTTTGGGGGTTTGAACCCCCCAAAAAAGGAAAATTGTACGATTTTTTTAAGTCTGCTTATAAATTACTTAATACGAGTATAAAGCGTGGGAAGCTTAAAACTCGTTACTGTGCATCTTAATTTTTTAAATTTTCCGGTGGGGGGGACCCCCGAGCCCCCTCTCCCTGATTCCATACCCCCCGGATGTTATAACCCCCCCCCCCATATGGTCTGCCTGGTTACGCCTATGATCTGAATGGTATAAATTTGTTCGTTCAAAACTGTATAAAAGCAGAAATGTAATATTTATAAAGTAAAGCTACATGTAAAATTGTGAGATTTTTTTATCCTTGCGTCTGACTGTAATCCATAGTAACCAGTTTTTCTACTGCAATTCTCTCTATTGATTTCAAACTTAGATCCCACTGATGATTTCAGTTGATGATGGCTTATATTATTGTATAAATTCAGCATGGTAAAGGTTAACAAATATGATTTTAATTGGAAGGTTGTCACGTCATTATGAACACTAGATTCTTTCATACACTTTATGCTTTGCTATTATCGTCGCTATTATCCTTTATCATTGCTCCAACGTTTTTGCAGGCTTACGTAATGCACTTATCCGGTCTCAACATAGAACTTGTACATACCCGTGAACTCCTGTCAACATGGGCAATTCGTTAGATGGTGGGCAGTATTTCTTCCTCAAACACGAGGTGATTGTTTAAATTTCAGGATGGTGGGTTTGAGGGTAGCAAATCCCTTGCAAGGGGCAAGGATGTTTGCCGTCCTAATGCACAGACACGCCGTCTCTTGCGCATCACGTACGAAGGACACATCTCGTCTTGGAATTATCCCGGGATTTCTATCTTCATTCTTCTGCAAATCCTGATTTATTACTTTTTTCTCTCCAGTTAAATCTAAACGTAAACACGGCATCGTTGAGCTTGCAGCCTGTTGCTCTTACAGCGGAAGTAAAGCAAGTCTGGCAACGTGGTGCATTCAACAGGGGGGAACTTTTTATGTGTAATTTAGGGGGAGGGCGAGACCAAACTCAGGTCCGAGAGAGATGCAAGAAATTTCGTTCTCAGTGACTTTGTCGGTGTATTGCGGTTGTTAAGGTATTGTGAATCCTTCAGTCAAGGTCCTGTGCCGCACGGCTACAGAGAGTTTTAGAAGCCTTTTAATATAACCACATGTACAGAGGCATAACTGATGAGTAAACAAACTTACATTTAAAATCCCGGATGTCTGTAAGGTAGCGATTATGGGGGAGACATACACCTTCGATGGTAAAAATAATTTTTATTTTGTTTCTCTTCTGAGTGCAGGTGTGCAGTGGCGTACCAAGGCGGGTGCGAACGGGGCGGCCGCACCGGGGGCCGTAAGGAAGGGGGCGCCAAAATTAAAAAAGGACTTTTTTAGTTTAAGAAAAAATATTTTTTCAGGCAAAGTATAAGGTTTTATTGGTCAAATTTTCTATATTACTTTGTTAAATACTGCAGTAATATTATTTAGAAATGAAATAAACATTTTGTTTTAAACTATTTATAGACAATACGAAATAGGTCGTGGGAGTCGAGCATACAGGAAAGGTTTACGGTGTAATTTAACAATTTTATCAATTGTACGTGATGTGGCTGCTACTATAGACTTCAACTCTATTATAAATAAGTTTGCATCCATCATGGCTAGGAAGGCACATTTTAAAAAACTCTTATGACTGAAACTGTTCTCTTTATTTTTTTTCAAACAAACTAACTTTGTAATACTTACAGTTTTATTTCATTCATTTTTTCTCTTTATAATGTGTTAAAGTAACATACTACTTATTAAAAATAAATAATTGTGAACATTAAACTGTTTGAACCTTGAACCTTGAACCCTTTAGTGTTAGGGGGCGACTACCATCTAATTAGCCCCGGGCGGCAAGTAGTCTTGGTACGCCACTGCATGTGTGGTTTGTTTTGGTTTTGAACAATAAAATTAATCTTATAAGATCACACATAATAAACAAAAATTTTGCTGTGAATGTTTTTTTAATCAAATCTGGTAACTACAGAATGCTAATGCTAATTAAAAATGGTTCCTTTCCGAAAATACTGTGTTAGTAGGCAATAATTTAATAAATGCCATTTTACTTCATTACTTCTGAAACATTGAACGAGAAATGTTGAATACACCAGATAAGCAGTGTCACAATGTGACGTGCAACGTGTATAGTTCTTTTTGTTTAATTATAAAATATCAGCGTCCTGATGACAATTTTATTGAGGATCTACTTGATAGATAAGTAGCGGCTTCGGTCATGGAAACTACCATTAATGGCCGAGGGTGTCGGCATGCTGACCACATGCCCCCATTCCTGCCGTCTGCCTATGGTAGATGACGCTGCGGTCGGGTGGTATGCCTTGTCCCTTCTGAGATGTTAGCGCCACGGAGTTAGTTAGTTAGTTGGTTGGTTGGTTGGTTAGTTAGTTAGTTAGTTAGTTAGTTAGTTAGTTAGTTAGTTAGTTAGTTAGTTAGTTAGTTAGTTAGTTAGTTAGTTAGTTAGTTAGTTAGTTAGTTAGTTAGTTAGTTAGTTAGTTAGTTAGTTAGTTAGTTAGTTAGTTAGTTAGTTAGTTAGTTAGTTAGTTAGTTAGTTAGTTAGTTAGTTAGTTAGTTAGTTAGTTAGTTAGTTAGTTAGTTAGTATTTGATGAATTATTTATTGCATTTGATTCGTCAAATAGTTAATGCAACTCGTACATTGGAAGTCCTCTAAAATAAAACCCTCGCAACTCTTAACTAGTAGACTATATTTATCGGTAAATTAAACAAAAAATATTCGTTACTTCCCATATGAACATTCATGATTAATTCATCATTAACATTTTTACAAGCTGAAAAATATATGCTTTCTCTGGGTGAATTTTCTTGAGATCACGAAGGAATATGCTCTCAACTCTCATATCAGTTTAATGCAGAAGATTTACAGATTATATTATGACTTAGACAAAGTTAAAAATCACTAAATAATTGATATGATAATAACTATAATAATAATTGTAAATTTATTAAGCAGTTAAGTAACACTGCAATAGGCAATAGGTAAAATCTTAGTATAGAGTCATGAGTCATATTAAATATACTTGGCCTATAATGATTTACAAGAATTAATCAGGACATAAAATTAAGGCTTAAAATTGCAATTGATACATTCAGTCATACTATAAAATGGGTTAGTACTTAAATAATACTTCATTCCTAATTTTAAAAAGTATACGAGGGATGGGGCATAAATCACGGCAACTATTTTTATTTTGAAAATGTGGGACCATTTTAAAATTTTGAAATATACAAATGAAAAGGCAGAGTATGCGTGATGGAAACATCCATACGTGATTGCATCGAGCCACTCTAATGCATTGAGGTAGTTGAAAGCATGAAAACACATATACCCACTCCATGATCCCTTAGAGTTTGGTATGATGGGCATTTTTTCAAGGCTTCCATCGGCTCCTTGTGGTATTTTCTGGAATTTCTCCCTCGGATAGTGACTATTTTGACATAAAAATGCTGTTCACATCTTGTCATATCCATTCTGCGCGTCCCTACTCACAACTAAATTATCGTCGTTTACTCGTTTTTATTAGTATAACGGTACATCACAATGCTACTAAACGATGTATCCATATACTAGAGATGCCACACTCCCGTGACATATAACATTTCGTAATACCGTCGCCTTACTTTAGGAGAACAAAGTTGCCATGACTTATGCTTCATCCCTCGTATAACCGTAACAAAGTGTGTGTGTTTTTTTTAAGTGAAACTTCATTAGCCGCGGTAGGGGTAAATCCAGGGCGTTTGTGTCACGCTCAAAAATCGTCACGAAATTAGTGAGGTGTGACGGAACGGACTGCACAGAAAACAATCAACTCAATGATTAGGAATAATCAACTGCTATATGATTTAAAGGACAAAATAAAATACTCAGGGGAAACTAACGATAGAAGGTGATGGAATAAAAAACAAATTAAAAAATCCAAAAATGCAAAATTTTAAAAATAATAAAATCCAAAATCCAAAAATCCGAAATTTAAAAAATCCCAAAAATAAAAAATCAAACATCGAAAATTTAAAAAATCCAAAATTTAAAAAATTCAAAGTCCCAAAATTAAAAAATCCAAAATTTAAAAAGTCCAAAAACCCAATATTAAAAAGTCCAATAATGCTAAATTGAAAAAATCCAATAATCAAGCATTGAAAAAATTAAAATTAAAACAAGTTTCACACACACTTTTTTTTTGTGAAATCAATGTAAAATATAATCCAGAAAAGAACATTTATACCAATGTATTAGGCCTATGTTTAGGTATAGTGATCCACGTTTTGCCGAGGTATATTTGAAAGCAGTGGAACTTTAAACTTCTTATCTTATTATTTTTAAAGAAAATATTATTTAAGGTACGCCATACTGTAACTTCGTCGAGATAAAGCATTCCAAGATTCTAACAGTCAATACATCGATCAAACAGCGATGAAGAAAGGCATCAGGCTGGCAGTATACTTTCTTGTCTCCAGTACTCCAGCACGGACAAGAGCGGCGGTTTATAGGTGGACATAAATTCTTTACGATAAGAAGGAGCTGACCTGATACTGTAAACTACATTCATGGCATAACCCTACAATATCGTCGGTGTTTCAAGTTGAGCAACTGTGTGTGTGCTATACTTAGGCCTAGCAGGTTGTGCATACGATTCAATACTTGGAGATTATATAAGCTAATTCAAGCTAAATAATATAAATATTAAATGAGATGTTAACTGATGCACTGTTTATGCACATGCATATCACATATAAACACACACACACACACATACAGAAGAATATCTTGGAGGGCTTTCACACTAAACCGATCGAGCGATAGCAATCAACCGACCGATGTAACGAACCAATAGAGAGCAGCGGTATCAATGACACAGCATCGATCGTTAGCTATCAACAACGAGCGTGAATAATCAACTGGTTTGTTATATCAAACCTGTCCGGTTTACAAGCGACAGACCATGGCAAATGGCGGGTGAAGCTTGTTGGACTATACAGGAAATACAAAAATTAATGTTTAATTCATGAAAATGAACTATATAATCCAAGACGACCATTTTATTAAGAATCATGACAAAAAGTGGCAAGAATCTATATTAAATTCTTATTAAATCGGAAAATAAGGCATTCCCTATTAATAGTTCTACAAATGATCACTAGATATCTCCCTACCCTAAACCCCTCCCTCCCAGGCTGGTCCAGTTAGTGAGATGTTTGGGGGGGGGGGCAAGCGTGTACCAGATAATTATTTTTCCCATAATTCAATTCTGGAGGCAAAGAGATCTATAATTAGATAGTTTCTCCACTCTGTTCTGCATACATCTCCAAACCACAGCAGCTCCTTCTTTCTTATTTTCTGTACTAAAGGTTTTAACCCTTAAATGCGCAAGACTCAATTTCTCACACAATTTCTAAATCCGTGCCGAACTGCAAAGAAAATAATTAACACAATGATTAGGCCCGCAGTTTATTTCTCCTGCCTTATCCTATAATTTTACATGAAATTCTATATGTTTCTTCAAATTTCTTTTCCTTTATTTAATTATAAACTTAAGACATACTCCTGAATCCTATTGGAAACATCAGTATAATCAGTTTCATCTGCCTTTAAGTCCTTGGGAAATTACTATATGGCTTAATGTTACATACTGAAGAATCTGATAAGCCTTGTGTAAAATGATTCTTTTGAATGTATTCTTGCTGTGAACTTGTACTGTTAAAAGTTCAACCGTGTTTGACCTGTTTTCGCTTCAGTAATCAGTTCAGTAAATAATGCGCCGACCGGAAGATGTAACCTGACGTTCTGTGCGTTATTTAATTCTAGATGGAATTTGCGTGAGCTAAATAGAGACTTGCGCATTCCACATTAGCAAAACAGCGAAAACAGATGCTGACTGAAATAGTGGAACAGAATGCCGAACAGCTGTCTACAAGAAGGAACAACTTCCAAACAAGAAAACGATGCGATGGAATGGAATCTGGAATTTGCAACGCGTACGTTATCGAGTACAAACCATCTCGAATTGTCATTGTACGTTCAAACCTAATATTTCGGTTTACTATGAATATAACTGAAATAGAATTTTCATCAATTGCGCTTTTACTGTAATAGAAAAAGAAAATAAAGTGATCCCTATACAGGCCGTGCAGGCCCTCATAGTTATAATAGAATGAGGCTCACATATGTTTAGACATTCGAAACAAAAAATTCTAATGTGGCTCCCAGATTTTTAGAAATTCGGTACAAAAAGATCTGAAGATTTTCAGCCTCACTCATCGGCCGGCTTTACCCAGAGGATTGCTCCTGATATTCATTTCTGCTAGAGGCTCAGTCGATCCCAGGGCCATAGTGCCACCAGAAAGATTAAGCCAATTGAAAAATCCCTTTGACCTCATCCGGGATCAAATACACGACCTTCCAGTTTGTAGTGCTGTGCCTCAACTAATTGCAGCAAGGCGTACCCCGTCTTAATTGCACTTTGCATAGTGTCTGTTTGTATCGAAGCCCACAATTGTTTTTTATAAATCTTTGTGATAGGTAGTTTATTTACAAATTGAATGTGTCCATGTTAAACCCCTGTCGTAGCATTTATCTGGGGTCACTTATACCCTTAGCAACCAGGGAAGGCGGTTGAGGCCAGGTAGATTCCTTCACCCACAGGCACCCTCACATTTACAAGGGCAGGAGATTTAGGACCAACCGTAATTTCCTCCCCGTGAGTCACCTAGTCTACTTCACTCAATCAATCTTGGATTTTTTTAATATGTCATTTTATCTTAAAATGTTTGTTATATATCAATTCTACACATAATTACAAGAAAAATGACACCAAACAATGTATAATTTACTTTAACGAATTCTTTATTTTTAGTTTTGCAATAATGGTACCGGTACTCTGAATAACTTATTTCACTAATAACATTCGCAGTTATTTCTTCGCGAAATAATAATTATTATCATATTCCAGAAAGAAATCCCACTCAGAGCATAGAAATGTAGAAAGACACGATTTGGCCGCGAGGTCTTCATTTACCTTCGTGAGAACTGTTGCTGAGCTTTTCATACAGTCTTAAGTTTATTGAAAAGAATTTGCAATTCATCGAGCTCAGCCATAGAAATGTGCTAAGTTTCAGAATAAATCTTATTGCACACTGTTTGATTTCTCTTATATCAGTTTGCTGATAACTAACTTTGACAAGTTATATTACTAAATGTATATTGCGACATTACACTTTCTGTTGTTACTATTACTATTTCTTAAAATGTTGTTTTATCAACGCGTTTGTCGCACTTAGGCCTACAGTAGCCTATATTGCTGGTTGCATTATATGGATGTGAAACATAATCTGAGAGTGTTCGAAAAGAAAGTACTTAGGAAAATATTTGGGCCAAAGAGAGATGAAAACGGGGACTGGAGAAAACTGCATAAACTCGGGCTTCATAACCTGTTCTTTTCACCGAATATAATAAGGGTAATTAAACCACGGTGGGTGAAATGGGCTGAACATGTTGCGCGCCTGGGGGAGGAAAGACATCTCAAAAATATTGACTGGCTGACCCGAAGGTGTCAGTTCATAAAAAATAAAACCTTTCCCGAGAACCTCAGTGGGGGTTTAGCCGTTTAGGAGCAGAGTCCCCAACGAGGGAAGGCAGTATTCCTATACAAATGAATGATGCACCGGTACTGTATTATATTAATTTTACGTTTTAACATATGCACAATTAACAGATTGTATAGAGTGCATGTAATTATTAGAGTTTTGTAAACCGATTTTGTTGCCCTTTATACCTGTATAAATTGTCTTCAGATTTCAGGACCGCTCAGTTCCGAATTTGTTGGATGATTAAAATTGTTTTAAAATTCAGAACTATCAGTAGTAATGCCATTTTTCTTATGCACTGGACAGGCAAAATGCCGTTAAGACAAATAACGTTTTAGTACATTATAGTTGTGTGATGGAAGGCCGTGATCCTATGCTCCTATCGCTATAAACTTATCCATATTCTTGTTAGTGTTATTATAACTTTAAAATATAAATAAATTATAATTGGTATCATGTAATAATATTAGATTTCAATCTATTCTCTATTAAATAAAATTGTTGTCTATATATATTTTTTGTTAAAAATATACTCCTTTGAGCATCGATGCCATATCAGAAGTTCAGTTTCTGTGGGCATAACAGTATGTAATGAGGCTATTGGTTTGCATCTGTTTTCTGTTGTTGATGTGTTTACGATGACTGTAAATTTTAACTGGAATTAGTTTTAATGAATAGGCCTATGATACGGGATGAAATAGTGAGGATGGTAAGTAAATATCCCATTCGACAGCTGCCTTTGCAACTAGGAAAACCATGAAAAAACCATAGTCAAATTGGCGGTCACAGGATTTCAACCTGGGACCTCCCGATTGAGAGTCCAAGACACTACCATCTCAGCCACCTCGCTCGGTATTCGTCTGTGTTATTGTACGTAATACGAATAATAATTCTTATTCCTGAGTTCACCCTAAGAGAAACTGGAATTATTTTAAGTCGCATGCTAAATGAAAATGAGCATAAATTGGAGCAGTCGCATGCAGTGAGACCAGGAAGCAGCGGTGTAGTATTACTGCAGACTACGCCACATTAAAATGACAGTAAGACTCTGGTGTTCTTTTACTCGTTTGTCTGCTAAAAATAAGTTTCGCGTGCAGTGTGTGTGGTGCTTCGTAACATTTTTTTTTTTTTTTTTTTTTTTTTTGTGGGACAGATACAACTTATAAACAGAATAGCAAACTTAGAAATGGATTGCTCTTTCCTTCATCGTCAACGCTGTCGTCATGATCACTAATGGGCCCCCTAAACGATCACTAATATTGTCAATATTCTCTTCAATATTGACGCTCTATATTGAAGCGTGCATCAATATTCTCACCAATATTCATTCTGGCAAAAATATTCGTGCTGCATCACTTCGCAGTCTCATAAACAACTGATATTGAAGGAAATATTGACAATAAACCTCCTAGAAGTTCAAACTGTTCTTCAATATTGACAGAAAATATCAATATTTCCATAATATGGCCCTCCGTCTTTTTTGAAGCGAAAACTGACAATCATATTGATCGTCTAGGGGGTATTTAACAATATCATCATCATCAACAACAACAACAACAAAATCAATCCCTTGTTACTACCTTATAATTCGTTCTTGTTCTTCAATATCTGTTGATAATGAACATCTTGGTGCAGAAGAGGGTAAATCTTTTCACTGCTACTGATGTATGAACGCGTCACCTCAAAATTATTGTATAAAAACTGAGATATAATATTTAAAACGTAATGCATTTTGTAAAATGTATTTTTATTTATGTGTTTTGATTAATCTTTAAAATCCACTATTTCACTGGTATTTTCCTCATCGATTTCAAGCATAAAGCTCACTGATGATTTAATTTGATAATTGCATATATTATTACATAAATTCAGCTCTGAAAGGGATAAAGTATTTTATATTAATACCATTGCTTTTCATTAAAAAAAAAAAGGGGAAGGTACTGATTCTTTCTCTATGAAAAGTGGCACGAAATTTTGTATTTCGTGCTATTTTAAAGACGCTATATGTTTATCTGTTATATTATATTTTGAGACGCATTTTGCTCCATTAATATTGCATTACATGTTGAGTTTAAGTAACATTGCACTCCTTGTTAGAAGTATGCGTCAAAAATTGTATAGCTCCATATCGCATATTACTGTTTTACATTATATTTGATGTGGCTACACATAAAGCTTAATATTCCCAGCCAGGGTAAATATAATATATCTTTTAATGATCGTTGAAGTAATTTTCCGTCTCTCCTGAAAAAATGAGCTACCGATATCTCTTTCTTGTGCTGAGGTATTATTGTTTCGACTACTGTAGGTAGACTTAATCCACCGAGCGAGGTATCGGAAATGATAACGTCTTGAACTAATTCGAGAGGTCCAAGGTTCAAATCCCGCGGCCGGCCAATTTAACGTGGTGTTTTTTCATGGTTTCCTCAGTCGTAAAGGCAAATTTCGAATTGGATAATTACTTACCCTGACTCATCCTCGCTACTTCATCGTGTACCAAATTAATTTAAATTAATTCCAGTTGAAATTTACTTACATAAAATACACCAACAATAGAAAATAGATCCTGAACTGCTGATATGGGCTAAAAGGAGTAGTCTATAAATATAGCTAAATTTAAAAAAAACACTCCACACTTTTATATAAAATAAGACTGCTTCTTATTTTAATTCTATCCAGGTACATCATACTAGTTTCACCACCTGCGCTACGGTACTGTAGCATTTGCCTTCTACCGAAGCGATGCAGCTCCAATCTTCAACCGTCGCAAGGTGGGACTTGTGATAAAAATTTAGAAAAGCGACTAGAAGCAGGTTTTCTCAGGAGTTTTCCATTTTTTCTGCTACATAATAGTTATTATACTGCCCTCAGGCACAAATACAGTCATTTGACTACAAATAAAGCACAAACAATAAAAATTACAACATATTTACAGTTTCCTTTAACTTAAAAAAATAATAAAGACTGGAAAAAGGATTTCTTATTAACTATTTGTAGAATGTGTTTAAAAACCTCAATTTACTGTCATCCTCAACAATCATCACCATCTGGAAAAATATGTCTTCCATATGGATTGCAGAGAATAAAATCTTACAACTAGTTCTCTTTATCTTTAAAAAAAAAAAAAAAAAAAAAAAAAAAAAAAAAAAAAAAAAAAAAAACTGATACCACAACTCATGATTCATTAACATTACAGTTTCTACCCTGCACTGTCAAGTGTAGTTATCTTCCTCTTTGCGTATTATCCTAGCTGATTGTCACTTTATACGAGAAAATTTAATAATAATTTTGACGTTTCTTTAAATTTTAACCGATGATATTCGAAAAAAGTAAGATATGTTTATTTGTTGTTTTCAATGTAGAATGGTCCCGTGCGTTTCAGAAAAACAGAGAAGAAATTGTGTTCACATTTTAATTATAAAAAAAATTCGAGAATTAGAGAGATGCAAAATTGCACTTAAGGACTCAATGTGTAGTCAGCCTCCTTGGTATGTTGTACCCTAAAAAATGTAGGCCTATACCACGGCTGATTGGAAAAATGCATTTTTGTAACATTCTTCTGTACGGGCCTACGATTCTGTTACAATGTTAGAAGGGAGTTTCTGCGTAATCAGCATATTTGAAACTCGCAACTTCCGATAGCATTAACTCTTCGTATTAACTTTTTACATGAAATGCAAAGATAAAATACGATGTTCAATTCTATCACAAATGCTGATCGGTTTGAGGGGAAAACTTTATCCAAAATATGGATTTAGTTTCTAAATATATGCCATTTATGTCATACACTAATTCGAAGAATCCATACGAAATGTTAATGGAAAATAAAAATATCAGATATTGTAGTCAATAAATCAATAGGACCACACAATCCGATTTAAATGGAGCACTGAAGTCTTGTATTTAAGTATTGTAGAGGTTAAAATGCAACCGTGGACATGCTTAGTAGAACCACATCGCTTTAGCTTTAACAGAAAGTGTTACAGCACTCCAAATACGCTGCTGGGCTTGGTTCGAAGTTTTAGAGGGTCTAGGCGCCAAGTTTATTTTACTATCAAGTTGCCAAGATTTTCTTAACATCATTATCGACACACGTTTATTTCATACTTACGGTAATCTACTTACTGACTAACAACCTAACTAGATACTTAAGCTGAACGATTGAAAGTTTAATTGCGGGTGGCGGCTTTCATAATTTGAAGGTTTCCACGAAAATACCATTCGTCATTAATTTTTTTTTTTCAATTTTAAATTACTGATATGCATTAAAAACATGGAAAACATTATAGAAATTTTTAGATTTTAGAGCACGTGGGTTACATTGTAACAACGCATAATACCATGTTGATGAAAATGTTAGCGTTACGCAGAATATTTTTGTTCCTCTGAATTGTTTTGTTAGCCTATCTTATTGGAAAACTACAATGCTTGAGATTTTTATTCATGACCTCATATATAAAGAATCATATAACTGTTTGTTCCCTTTTTAGAAATACAGGGATTATCATGTAAATTCGATGGAAATAATATCTCTGATAGGCTTCGTGTGCTGAACATTTCTTCTACTCGTCGATAAATCTAGCTTAACTCACTTGTTTAGTAAATAGCTGTTGAATCAACTCCTTGGCCTCTTGAATTCGGAGGGAATATAAAAGAGGGCAATTATAATTTTCAGCCAATTAAAGTTTTATTTATTCATTTATCTATTTTATTTATTCTGGCAGGTCAAAGAGCATTTGGACTTCTCTTCGGCTCTACCAGCCAAGCAACTACAATGTTATAATATATAAATACAAAATCACTACTAGATTATAAATGGAATGCTAAAAGCACTCTAAAGTTAATGCTACATTGTAAATTTAAATTTAAGATTAAATACTGAATCCTTAAATTTACAGTTTAAAAATATGGTCTCTAAGTTACTGAAAGAAAACATTAAATATTACGCTTTATTTTATTGACTCTAAAACAGAAAAAATACAGTATTATTTAAGATAAGAGTTCTAAATTACTAAAAATCGAATCAAAACAACAAATTAAGTTCAGATTTCTGTGTTACTAAAGGAAGAAAATTTTCGGCTCAAGAGTGCATTTATAATTCACTAAAAACTCTGAAATTTACAATTGAATATAAGTGCTCTGAATAACTAAAAAAGAGCAGTGGAAATAGCTACTTATTAAGATTAGAAAAAGAGAACAACTAAACTACAACATCTCTAAGTAGTTAATAATTCTCCACTTACTCCAATCAGGCTACTACAATTCATAGTACATTTAGGCCTACTCCTATAGTTAAATAGCAACAGCAATAATATTGATATTACTTACCATTATTCATGTTATTTACTTACTTACTAAATGGCAATAGACAATTCCTCAGCAAGCTAAAGAAATATTATCTATTTTATGGAACCCGAAGGTTCATTGCCGCGCTTACCTGAGGCCGCCATTTATCCCTATTCTGTGCTAACTCTATCTAATCGTCCCTCGCAAATCCTACTTCCCTTAAATCTATCCTAATATTGTCCTACCACCTATGTCTAGGTCTTCCAAGTGGCATTTTCCCTTCGGGTCTCCCAGTCAATACTTTTTAGATGTCTTTCTTCTCCCACACGCAACATGTCCAGCCCATTTCATCCTACGTGATTTAATTACCCTTCCTATATCCGGTGAAGAGTACAGGTCATGAAGCTCGTTGTTATGCAGTTCTCCAGTCCCTATTTTCATCTTTCTTAGGCCCAAATATTTTCCTAAGCACCCTGTTTTCGAACACACTCAGATTATGTTCTTTCCGAAGAGTAAGCGGCCATGTCTCACATCCATATAATACAACCAGTAGGATAATAGTCTTATAAATCTTTATTTTTAGATTTCTGGACCGAAGACGAGAAGATGAGAGTTTCTGAATTGCATAAAAACAAGCATTTCCTTATTTTAATCGAGACTTAACTTCTGCCTTAATATTATTTGGTCTCTAATTATTGCTCCCTGATATTTGAATTTTTCCACTTGTTCGAACGATACCGGCTATTCTAAATATTTTGTAGAGCATTATTTTGACGTTCCATGACCATAAACTTAGTTTTTTTCTGTATTAATTTCCAATCCAACATTTCTGCAGGCATCGAAAAGACTTTCTGCATTTGTGTTATTACAATTATTAATGCCGTTTCATGTTATTGAGCCATGTTTCTGTGATATTTGTAAATTTTATATTACACTGTGAGTATAAAATGAAATTTAAAACCGTTAGGACTTTGTGAAGACTGCCTTAAAGGAGTTTCTCACGAATTGATTTATGTTCCTTAAAAGTCTGTAAGACTTTATGATTTAGTAAATAAAGTAAATTAATATCTAAATAAGAAATCATATTAAAGCCGTTTCTTAGGATGAAGAGTCTTTAATAAGAGATGACCGATTTGAGAAGATACAGCCGGAGACAGCAGGAGCTGAATCCTTGTGTAATTTCCTGATCCACGCAGGAGGCGAGACACCTGCCAGATCTGCGGTCGCTTCAAGGAAACTAGAGCTGCTGGAAACCCAAGGCGCGATGCTCCCTGCTATGAATCACACGAATACGGCTCTGTGAAATATAGCACAGTATAATTGAAAAATTCCATTTTATTCCCTCAATATATCTTACGTTATTTGAATGACAAAAGGTGTCTCAATTATTTCAAAGCAACTTAATAATGTTAGCACATTAGGTTTTAGTGAGAAGGAAACAACTATGAACATATAACATTCACTTTTATTTATAATAACCGGGGCCCAGATTTTGATGACCTAAAAATACTTTTAAAATGAGCTATAAAATGACTCCAGAAATACAACAAAAAAGACCCAAAACTAAAATTAATTACTCAAAAATTTGTGTGAAAATGCTAGTTTATTCGTCGGATTTGTGCCTATTCTTCATTTATGTTGTTGGCCCAATTATAGGCTTGTGATTACTAATTAGTATTAAATAGGCTACAGTTAAATGCAAACAGCAAACACCTCTTTCTGTATCCAAATTATAATTACATTACGATTTATTTATTTATGCTTCTTTAGAGTTCTGATAACATTAAATATAAGTAAATGCACAAAGACTATACCTAGGTATATAATGCCAGAAACAACACAAATAAGAACATTACTTTGTATTTTAAAAATGACCTTAAAATATGAAATGTGCAAAGAAGACCGTAAAATGGCCAAATAATGACATTATTTTTAAAAAAAATTACCTAAAAATTAAAAATGGGGAAAATGACCAAAAAAATAACTTTAAAATTGACATTTTTATAATCTAGGAGTTTTTTCATGGTTTCCCCAGTCGTAAAGGCAAATGCCAAATTGAATATTTACATACCATGACTTATTCTCGCTATTTCATCCTATATTATATCCATTTAAATGAATATCAGTTGAAATTTAATCAATAAAATACATCAATAATAAAAATAATTGACAGTCAATAGTTGCATGGCCTATCCTACAGTATAGACATAGATCCAGAATTCTTGATATGGCCTCTGAGCTAAAAGGAGTATAAATACAGCTGAATTAAAGAAAAATAGGATCCTTAACAATAGCCTATATAATCCTGCGCTAACAAAACGTTTATAATCATTTATATTTGAATTAGTAATGAATATTAATGGTTATGATGATGATATGTTTAACAATTTCGTTTTCCATCCTACAAGGCATTTTGTATATTTATTAACACAAACATGTGCGCTGGGCATATAAATTCCTAGAGAAGATGGTCGGAGACATACATGAAAGGAAAGACTTGCCGCGTTGTCATTTCCTCACATAAGACGTATGCTAATTTACATAACATTTGTTCCCATGACAACTTCCTTCAAAGGTAGAGACGTCACTGGCTGGAAAATGCAACTTGAGTTTCCAGACGAACACCAACGTTTCTTCAAGTGAAGCCATAGAGAACGGTGCTTACCTGTTTAATAGTTAATCGATGATTGGTAAAAAGACAGTTTATTAAGAATTAAATCAAGACTGCTGTAGAATGCAATAAGGGATAAGTAATTTAAAATGGCATTGTTAAGAAAGGATTAGATCGATATCAGAATTATAGAAACTACAGCTGCCTTCTCCAGGGAAGGGAAGTAAATCAGTTGATCCTAGAATTAAGGCGTGTTAACAATTTCATAGCCTAAAATAGTGATCCCAAAAAAAAATATTTTTTGTCTTCCAGGTAGTCTATCTGCTGCGTCATATTTAATGTGTCTGCCGGTGTTCCAACCATCTTGTGGTGATCTTTATCAAAGCTACTGTAGTCTTCATAAAGACTATTGCTGTTGATAAAAACTTCTGCAGCCTTGATAAAGACCACGGCAAGATGGTCGAAACATCTGCAGACCCCTTAAATATGACGCTGCAGATGCCTGGAAGCCAAGAAGATTTTATTATCAAGTCGGGCCGCGGAAGCATTTTATCACATGTTATAAAGTGGTATCTAGACAAATTTACCGTCATTTAACATCCAACCTGTCCCTTCTTCTCCTTTCTGAACTTACTTAGGCGATGGGTCAGTCCATCATCACTATTCGCCTTAAATTGAACCATTGACATAGTCTCGATAATGGCGTGAGGGGACGCCCATAAGCTGTAACTCACCTCTCACGAAAAAATAGTAGTAATGTACTTTTTTCCCTTTTCTTTCATTTGGTCAAGCATGTATTCCTTCCAGTTATTCTGCGATTAAACAGCTGTTCTTTTCTGAGAAATTGGTCACTACTTCGCACAAGCCCGCAGAAGATCAAATAACTTTTTCCTCTTTTGGGGTACGCCGTGACGTAGTGGTAGAGGCACTGCGCTACAAACCGGTAGGTTGCGTGTTCGACTCTCAATTAGGTCGGCGGGATTTTTCCTTTGGCCTAATGGTGGCACTAGGGTCCTCGGGTCGACTCAGCCTCTAACAGAAACAATTATCAGGAATATTCCCGAGGGTAAAAAGCGGCCGGTGCGTATGGCTGACAACCTTACTACCTTCCTGTGCCGATGTCTCAATCCGGGAGCCTCAACATCCCGGAAACCCTAAGGGTCGCCACGGCCCATGCAGGGATCTGTTTACTTTTTTACCTCGTTTGTCGAATGTAATACGGATGGTATTATTGCGCGATCGCTGTCTTGTCAACGGAGTGAAGTTATTTATTAAATAATGTTAAATTATATTAACTAATGCAACCATAAAGACTACCCTATTTCATGTTAACTCTTTCAAAGCTGAATTTATATCAACATAAGCATCTAACAAACTATATCAGCAGGATATAATTTTGAAATCAATGAAGAAAATTGTAATGTAATAACTGGTTTTTATGAATGGATAAAATTCCGCATATTGTATCATAAAGCTTACTCGTTTAATTGTATATCTCTGCTTTTATGCAGTTTTTTTTAAGGCAGTAGCAGAGGAAAGGTCAAAAGTTCGTTTATCTGCATTGAGATTGTTTAATGATATGCACACCACTTCCGAAATCTTTCTTTTTTGTGATTATCCCAAATCAAATTTCTTTAATAAAGCGATTACAGCGAAATTAATATTAATGTAGTTCTGTATATGACATGCCAGGACATCCGGTTGTGGTCGCCGCTGTTTAATTATTAACACATCTGTTAATCCATATTGAATTATTTATTTTATTGAATCCATATCGGGCATAAAAGTACAGTCTCTAGCATTATAGCTAAATTCATCACAGTTTACTGCATTATATTAGGGATGCACTTAGCCTCGTGAATCAAATTGAGGAGCTACTTGATAGAGAAGTAGTGACTCCGGTCATGGAAACCATTATTAACGGCAGTGGGTGTCGGCATGCTGACCACATGCCCCCAATCCTGCCATCTGCCTATGGTAGATGACGCAGCAGTCGGTGGTAGGCCTTGTCCCTCCAAGGAGTTAGTTACTGCATTATATTGTTAATGGTCGAAATATGCCTTCAGTATGTTCATGCACTATTTATTTTTCAAGCGATAGTCGTGTTTTAAAATTTGCTACATATAAATTGTCCTTTAGTATATTCTTCTTTTCTTTCTTCTGCGCCTGATCCTTGTTTCTCATTCCTTCCAAGCCTTATTATTTTATAATAACTTGATCATTCTACCGTGGTCTTTTAAAATTAATAAAACCGCTTTAACATTATAGTCATAACGTGACTAACAATTAATACATAAAATTGCAAAGTAACAATTTACATTAAATTGAAATTCATGAAACTGAGGAAGCGTTCAAGCTCTCATTGCAATATGCTAACTTGAATTTCTCCACAACAACGGCGTGACTGAAGATGATATCCAAGTTACATCGAAATGCATCTCACATAATCTCAAAAACAAGCTGAGGGTTAAAGCTGCCAGGAAATTCATCAACTACTGCCATTCTAAATACAAGAGAAGATTGCCAACATATTATTAACTCTGACCAATTTTAATCAAGACACATTTATCGACAAGAAAAAACTGCACAACAAACAAGAAGAGATTGCAGTCTTTTTGCATTTACCTCAGGCATAAACAAGACACGCATAAAAAAAATATGCTAACATCTATCTCCAGATGAACTGGTATATGAACTGACATAGGCCTAATAATTGTGTCTTACAGTCAATTTTAATTAGCTTTATATCGATGTTAATTTTAATTTATATATTCTGACTGATCTGCTACATTTTAATACTGCACATACAATTGATTTTTTATTCATTTGTAAATACTGTATAATTCGTCCAAGGTACAATGAGCTCATTGTCACTTGACTAAACCCCATTTCGGGCATTAAATTTGCTATCTTCTCAACTTTAACATATCATATACAACTATATACTTAAATAATACTTAATAAAATATAAGACAGCCAATTCTAAAACGTGATTTTATTTTATTCATTAAATACTCTTGTACTGAATTTCCTGGGAGTCTTCAACTGTTGTTTGTATAATATTAGTGGTATATAGGCGGTTATTTCTCAATACACTTATTAATAACTATAGCACTTGAAACATGAAACTGATTAATTAATAAAATAGAATCTCATGCATAGGCTATACTTAATTAATATGGCTGGTCACGGTGTCACTCAGAGCGATTGATAAGATAAAAAATCTTATGTGAAGCAGATAACTTCCTCTGACAAAAATGGAAGTTTTGTCTCTCAGTATAATACAAATGTACATTCACTTCATGTAAATTGGTTGTAAAAATGATGCGATCCGTCTTATCCCCGAATGATACACAACCCAAATAAAATCTTATTAATGCACTTGTGTAACTATCTTTAAACTAAGCATGGGCAGTACACCTTTTTCACTTCACATTCTGATATAGGTAAAAGGCCGTATTGCAAAGAGCGCGTATTCAGTTGTTTCAACCTGACAAGATGATTTTCTACAAACTGTGGGTGGTTTATAGCTACCCTTCAGAGAATTTTTTTTTAATGTTTCAATTAAAAGTTTTATCTCTTTGTCTAAGCATCTCATGTACAAAATTTAAACAAAATCGTAAGAGCCGATTTCGAGAAAACCGCATTAAAAGGAGAAGATAGTCTTCAATCTTTGTATCACATCCCCAGAAGGTGCCTAATCCAAATACATCATTTGATTTTGATACGATTTTTCGTTCTGGAGCTAGGCTGTTCACACACACACACACACACACATATACAGATAGGTTTATGAAAATATCGTTTTTTGATTCAGGAGAGCTCAAAACGTGCATTTATGTTGAAAACTCAACTTCGAATTTTGGGGTCGAACACAATACTTCCTTTACTTATAGTACCTATTGTACTTTGTATAGCTGCTTCCCTTGGGTTGGAATGTTAAGTGAATAAATCACAAGTTCCATCTTAGGTTAGAGTAAGGCGTGGGAGCAGGGTTGCCATACGTACGACTATAGTCGTACACATACGACTATTTCCTACATTTGTACGACGTGCGACGCTACAGTGAGTCGTACGCCTATTTGTACGACTATTTTTAACATAGAGTTTTATATTTTTTTAATCAACCTACTGACGAATTTTAAATTTTGATTTTTGTCCAGCTCTTGGTTTTCTCATGGTTTTTCTTGTAAGCATGTTGCTAATAATAACAACACTGTGGCAATTACTGTTTATTTAATTTTATTGTATTTTATCAAATTTAGCACATCGGAAGATAATGAAACTCGCCTAATCATTTACAAATAAGATGATTTATTAACAATTACATGATATATGTAAGGTGTATAATACTGATTATTTATTATTATTATTATTATTATTATTATTATTATTATTATTATTATTAACGCAATAAGTTCATTACACTGAAAAATCACAAAGTATACGGCAGTTTTAACTAGCATACGACTATTTTCGAATATTCTTACGACTGTCCTACGTTTCTTATCTGGCAACCCTGCGTGGGAGTCTCTCATATCAGATTTTTAAATAACAATCCGTATTAACTTGAACTAAACTACAGTCGCACAGATCGAGTTTTGTATTTGTGAATTTGTACTCTTCTTCCTCTTCACGGAAGTGGAATCTTAACGAATAAAAATATTTTTTATACAGTACAGAACAAATCTGACCCGCGGGTTTCAAAACAGAGTCATGTCTGTGCGACTTTTTCTTTCTCGTTTCCAGCAGTTCTCTCTCCAAGTTAGTCTTGCAACCATATGCCTCGCTTCCTGCATCCAGCTTCCTGTCCTCTGGGTAACGACCTATCCCAATAGTAACAGACCTCCTCCCAAGCGTTCGTTTTATTTGGGAATGGACGAATTTTTTTTTCACGAATATAAAACCGATGAAATAAAGAAAAACATCAACAAAAGACGTTTAATTTAAATTTTACATTTTAAAACAGTGAATGGTATGCATTCACGTTGAAAATGACTTTTTGGTCAAAATCTGTTTGTTATTTTTTATTGCATAAAAGAACTAAATTTGTCTGCTTCAAAATGACACCTAGGCCTATAGTTTATGTGAAAATTCCAACAGGAAGTCATTAAAAATAAGTTTAAATGTCATAGTGTGCATAATATTTATCATTTGAGTGCAACTTTGTCCTTGTTTTTCTCTAAACTTTTTTCTGATATTTTTACCCTTCAAATGAACAAAACCTATACTAAAGATTGAGTTAGAATGTTCATTTATACGTCAAATTAAAGCTTATGAATGGAGAAATGTTGTGAACTAGGAGTTTCCTAATACTCTGAAAAAATACAACTGTGATAAAGGTTTTTTGTAGTGCTATTGGTGGTTTTTTATTTTTAAAAATCGTTCTTTCTAGCAAGCCTAGTTCACATATGCCTAGTTCACAACATTTTATGCATAAAAAGAAACAAACCAGTGAAAGAGTTTTCATGATTGTATCATTTTTGGTAGTTCTATGATATTTTAAATGTTGGCATATTTTTCTACTTAATTTTTTTAGGGAACAAAAAAAGCAAAAAACGAGTTTCGGATATAGGCTATCATTATGATAGTTTTATACCACAAGTTATCTGGTTTAAAAAAATGCAAAATGTGGATTTTGACCTTCAACATGAAATCATACCTTAATCAATAAATACATGACAGTATTGTCTTCCAAAGAATGCAATTATTATATTTTACAAATATTTTCAGGGTTTGCTATACCCTTAATAGTTTTTATATTGGTATTTAGATAGCTAACTAATATATGAGCCGATGTTCAAATAATTTACAACAGGGAATTCGAAGCAGTTTCTGGTAAACATGATAACGTGGTAAGGCATTACTAAAATGACCACGAAGATAACACAGGCACTAAAGAAAAGACAACATGTGGGAAAAGACATAAGACTTTTCGGACACCGTATAGACATTCAGCTATTATGATGGTTTTCTTTACAACTTTGTCGCTGGAAGTTTTTATGTGGACTAACAGAACGAAATTTAGCCAGCGACGACATTTTCCAGTGCTCTCACCTTATCTGACAAATGATTTTTTTTAATAAAGAACATTTTTTAAATATTGGTGAATTTTTTTAATCACCATTATCTATAAGGACAAAGGAATAACTGAGATTTTTTTCGTCGCAATTTGTTCAATTTTTTGGTATGTTTTAATGTTCAGAAAGAAAAATATGTTAAAATTTTCGTTTAATGAAAACATCGAATTTTTATTATTTAAATAAAAATCAACGGAAATATGAGATTTTCGTGTCTACCATCATATTCTTCATAACATGTTATACAGAAATGCATATTCCTATTTATCTCTGGTCATATTCTGAAAACAGACCAATCTGGCAACATAGCGTCCGTGCGCGCTTGATTCTCCCATATGAATAACATGGCCATAAAAGCCCATTGTGCCTTCACGATGTGAAAACCACTGTGTATAGTTTTGTTTATCTGTTTATTTTATTAAGTTCGATTCGTATAACATGTGCTTATAAGCAGTGACGGATCTAGGTTGTCTGGCTCCCGGGGCAGAAAGGTAAATCGGCGCCCCCCTAATTAATGACGGCAGTAAATCTTTATTTGATACTAATCATAACTATGTAAATTGATACAAACAGAAGGTTTAACAGCATGATATATACAATTTTGTGGTTCCCTTACATTCTCTTATTAATGAACAGGTAGTGTGCATTAAGACAAAAGTAAATTATTTAAAAAAAAAAAAATATGAACGCCCCCAAAAAGAATGATGAAAGAGTTTGCATGGTATGCAAAACAACGCATTTTTTATTTATATGTTCTAAGATATCTTTGCCAACTTCCTCTGATACCATCTATAAAATAAAAATACATAATGTCACAATCACTTGACATGCACGGTGTAACAGAAACGCGAAAATGGACATAAGGTTTATACTGTATTACTGCTTTGTGTTGTTTTCATTTTATCGGCAACAATACGGTTAAAGAATGTTTATGTGTGGTAGCTTCTGAAGGTTTCAGAAGGTTTACTACATAAATGTTAGTAGGGCTACATTGGATTCACATTTAATTCCCCCCTCGTCAAAACGTTTGATTCGAACACCGCTAGCTATCACGTACTCCTTAAAAAAATTATAAAATAAAAATAAATATAAAAATCTGCGGTATGTATTTAAGAGGCTTCGAAACTGGTGGAACTAGAAATATTGATTAAAGTGTTAATAATATGAAAAAATTGGTTTAATTCGTTTGTTTACCTCCCCAAATCCACAACAACAAAAATAATGCTTTTGGTCATTTTCCTCCCCTTATATGTGCATCCGGGGCAGTATGGCCCCCTGCCCCCCAGATCCGTCACTGCTAATAAGTTGACTTTTTAACATAAATACACTTTTTGATTTCCCCTGAAAGAAAAAATACAATTTTCAGAAACATGTATGTGTAGGCACCTGGCTCTGGAAACAATAGTATGAAACAAAATTTTGTATTTGTGTTGGGTACCTTCAGGGGATGACACGAAGATTGGCGACGACTTTCTCTTACCGTTAATGCCATTTTACACAAAGAAAATTTCGTTTTTCGCGATTTTCTCCTAAACGGCTATAACGATTTTTGTTTTAATTTTGTACAATGAGGTGCTTACTGCTTATACCAAGAGCTAAAGCATTTATTTGAAAAAAATTTTCACAAAAATTCTCTGAAGGGTAGTTATAAGTAGGGACCGGATTTTTAGGTTTTTACCTACTTTCTTCCTTACTTCCAAAACAAAAAGTGCTCATACACTTTTTCGAATCATGTCCATAGGATTCACCCACATGAATTCTGTGGCACCTAAAAATACCTAAATGGGGTATGAAAACCTAAATATACCTAAACGGGATATAAAACCTGAAATATCTAATTCAGGCTACTTTTGTCTTTTTTGTTTGTCAGTTGAGAAATCGATATTTTGCGGAGAGACAATAACTTTGTAGGGTTGAAATTAATACCACCAGCGTTTCGTTCAACCCGTTGTCGTCTACGATGGACAGTATCAAGATACGAAGTGTAAGAGTTCCGGCCTTTGTCTGCCTTTAGTACTTCCCTGTTATTCATACTGAGTCGTTACACTGTGAGTTTTAAGAAGACGTGTTAATTATGCCGAAACAAATTAAATCGAGTTTATTACGGCAGTGGATTGGCGATGACCTAAATTTCATATTTTCTTCTTCTTTTTCTCCTTCTTCTTCTGAGGTATTTTATGACGTTGCATCCCGCGGATTTCTACGTCTGCTCTGTCCTAAAGCAAGTTTACACAAATTTAAGTCAATTTTGTTAAGTTAAACTTTACAAGTATTATGTATTGAATCCTATGTAGCACATTCAAATTCATTAAACCAATTATTCTACCCGAAAACGATATTTTGGACAAAAAACCTAAAAAAAACTATTTCACCTAGTGGAAAACCTAAAACAGTGTTTTTAAAAACCTAAAAATCCGGTCCCTAGTTATAAGCCACCCATTGTTTACTCAAACTTAATTTTGCTTGGACAGTAAAGCATCGGGTTGAAACAACTAAATGCGCGCTCTTTGCAATACGGCTTCTTATTCTGTATCATAATGTGAATTAAAGAAGTTCCGTGAGTGCGTTAGTCAGATTTTATTTTGGGTTGTGTATCCTTCGGGGATGCAATCCGATGTGGTAACGGTCTTCTCTTTAGGTTTACAACCAATTTATATGAAGAGAATGTCGTACATAATATATTATACTAAGAGGCAAAATCTTTATTTGGGCAGAAAAAGTTATGTGTTTCATATAAGATTTTTTCAGCTCAGTCCCACAGTTGTTTTCTTACGTCATTTTTTTTTTTTTTTTTTTTTTTTTTTTTTTGAGAATGCAGGTATAATATTTTCTTTATTATTGTAAATGCTATTTTTCTGAACCGCCCCCAAACACAAGCTTCGATTTTTTTTCTTGGGATTTACATTTTAAAAGTTTGTAAAGTAAAATGCAAACTAATTTAATTGTTATTTATTTATGCATAAAGGACTGTTTTTTTTTACTTCATAGATATTTTCAAGGAATTAAGTGCTATGTGTAATGTATTTTTAATTATAGACCTACATTGAAGACCTACCGCACTAAGGTGCGAGCAGAGTTGGAAATCATACGAGTACAGCAAAGAGTTTAAAAAGGAGACGAAAATAAGAAGTTTTCAGTTGAAAATATTTACCGGATGGTTAAAATCTAGAAATATCATAAACAATGAATTCTGGTAGTCCACTAAGAAATGTCACAAAAGTCCATGTAAGAATATACAAAACGCTGGGAAATGGAAAGCAAAGAGGTTAGATTGAAGACGATTCCATCGATCTACATTGTACTGTATTGCCAAGAATACTCATTTTCCTTGTACCCTCTTCCTTATTTTTGGAATAGCTTAGAGCCTCTGAAAATAAACCAACCTCATAAAATACCACTTTCCTATTTTACTATCAATTTTAGTGAGCGGGACTAAAGTTCTCTATAAAGTAGATGAAAATTGAGACTGTCAACTTAACTGAGCGTCTGCTTCAATTGGGTGCACTTACTGAAGAGGCCACTGCAAAGGTCAATAGTAGGCTATCTAGAAGTGCTTTTTCAGATTCAGGGTTGCCCGCCGTCCGTCTTCAAACATACTACTACATTGTTGCAAGTTTTTTTAACACTTCTTGGCAATTTTTAAGTTATTTTTCTTCATCGTTTTAAACAGGCAGAAAATTTCTCAATTTTCATACATTTTATTGGCAGAGAGAAAGGAGAGAGTGGAGGAGGGAGAGGGGGAGGGGAAAGGGAAAGGGAAAGGGAGAGGTGGAGAAAGAGAGACAGAGACAGACATATAGGAATGCAGACAGACATAGAGACATACAGACAGACAGGCATAGAAAGATGGAGGAAGAGATTAAAAGGAAGGGGTATATGCGTGTAAGACTTTTTTTTTTGTCAGAAACATTGGTACCACAATGGAGTTATGAAACGAATTATACTTCAAGATACTGTCACCTTTTTAATGATCCATTTCTAGTTTTACATTCGTACAATGCAAACTGAAATATACAAAACTAAATTGATTATTTACCTCAGCCTTCTTATAAAATTCTTAATATTTCCATTGGTAAAAACACAGAATCCTTAAAGTTTGTTTACATATTACTAATGAAAAACAGATCTTGCCACATCAGAAGTTTACTGTTGGCTTCAGCTAATCACACTTCATGATAATCGATAGAAAAAATTTTCTTGAGTTGTTTTGCGTGCACATGCTCACAGACTGAGTAATTGGATAGAATCTATCTCAGCCATTTCAAATTTCGATTTTAGTTTCTTTAAACGTTACACATAGACAGACATTCACGAGTCCATAAATTCGTGCAACTAATACCTTAATCCTTACGCTGATTTCATTAATAAGGATTTTCAGTTACCTGGAGAGAGAAAACTGATATAAAACTGAGGTTCTACCAATATTCGGTTCAGACTTTTAAAACAAAATTTTACTTTTTCTATAATGTTTTGTCGCTCGATCAATTCTCTATTGAATTGCTCGGTGACTTTACAAACAGGCTGATGGAAGCACGTTGGCATCGATGGAATTAATCGATAACTTTAAAAAAGTACCCATAGTTCTTAGTGGAGTTCGTAGTGTGACCTATGAAGACGACACTGTCAAAGATTAGGGTTGTACAATAGCCCATATGAGAGATTTATACAATAGTTAGACTGAACCTAAAATCTTTAATTTTTCTTGTAAAAAGAAACAAACCAACAAAAGCTTAAAGCAATTATTTAAAAATTTAAATACTGTACTAGGAAATCATCCCACGCTTGCTCTTCTGCTAATTAAAATATCAATTACATAATGGATTAGTCATGGGCAAGTTGAAGCTATTCTTGACACTAAATGGTGACTCACGCATTGCATGATGCACACACCTGTTTTTCTGTGCATATTTTAAATTCTGTGGCGCCCTCATTCCATATTGTCTTCAACCATGAATGTAATGGTCGTTAAGGTCTCTATATCGGGAGAGGGACCCACGTGGAATGGAAGAGAAGCCTTCAGGTCGATAACGTCGCACCCGGGGTCATCTGAATTAAAGAGACGTCTTGGTGAAGAGGATTGCTGGCTCGGCTCCTTGACCTGAATATTTGTTTCGCAGCCCCTCAGGAAACCTTCTGATGCAACATACTCGTGTCTTTATACATGTAATTGGTTCGAGATGTAATAGGGGAAGTAGGATGTGTTTAAAATTAGTGACAATTTTGAGGAAACGAGAGTATCTCGAGAGAACTTTTTATTTCATAACTTTAACACAAAGTTACCAAGCATTTATGCCCTGATCGGTAGTTCTTGAATTGTATATTGTCAACCCTGAAGTAATTAATAAAATGAAAATAATAATTATTTTATTTATTTACACATTAAAATTGCCGAGATATATTGAGCCAAAGAGTTTGAGTTTAGAAATGCTTTGTTTTCCTATTTTATAGAATATCATGCTATTTGAGTGCAAAAGAATTTCCAAAAATTTATGAAATATCTTATTTTTCTTGCTATAAAATGGCGATTATTCGATAATTAAAGCAATTTATTCCAGTATATAGGTCTGCTATATGAAAGCAGTAATTTGACCTTCAGATCATTCACGTTTATAATAGTCAATGCATAGAACAACAACATTAAGGACTATTATATGCTTCCAATAATGAATTTTTATATTCATACATAATAGTAATTAACAATAGATGGAGAATGAGGATATAGCCTATGATGTTCACAGCTAGATTCAATAACATATCGGTATATTTTCCCTTAAATACTGACCCAAGACAGAAATCCTAAAACTCTACTTTCTACTTCATTAATAATTTAAGATTCGAAATGGTTAGTGATGCCCTCCATCTGAAGGAGACACGGTTCTTAATCTAGAATATCTTTACCCAGTATATTGATTATCATGTTCAGTAGATGAAATACTTGTAGACGCTGAGTGAAATTAATTTCGTAATATTGTTGACAGCTACATTAACAAAGATGTAGTTTTGACTAAATCAAAATGAAATGGTTTAGGCATTAGAGAAGTTTCTTTACTTCACTTATACGTGTATTAGTAAAAGCACCCAGATTATATTGACATACCTAGGTCCTATTTTCTGTATAATTTATTATATGAATGATTTGCTTAAAATTGGTCTTAAAAATTCCATTGCTCTATATATCCATATGAGGATGATACAGTAAAAATATATAATAGCTTATCGTAGGTTAGAACGTAAAAAAATACTAATAACTGCATAAATTTGGTTAAAACAATGCTAAATTGAAATTTACTCTTGCTAAATATGAAGACATCTACCATAGGGATTTTTTAAGTAATTGTTACTCGTTTACAGATACAGTATTAAAATCATATAATTTATTCATATTTTTAGATGTTCTACTTCTGGCATCTGTGTATGCCCCACATTGAAAGAATCCACTCATGTGTAATATTTAGACATCGTAAGTTATTCTACCAACATTTAAGATGTAATAAACATTTTATATAGCCTATTTAAGTTTAGGCTGAGCATATTTATCTACAAATTTATCCACAGTTCGTGTGCTCCAATAAATGTTCTACACATGACGTATTTAGCTTTATTTCAGTCCATTGTTCAGTATGGCATAATAGGGTGGGGTGGAATTTAAAAAAGACGTTCTTAATCCTTTAATTTTACTATAAACAATTTTATAAAAATATGTTTAGCGTTTAGAGTTTGACTTATCTAATTTAATTTTTCTTGAATTTAATACACTCGACATCGTAAAAAGTTATAAATATATTAAGTTATATTATTAAATTTAGGTCTCATATACTTGGTTGTAACTTGTAATCTACATGAACTACATGAACCAAAATGCCAAACTACTGCTGAACTTAAACACTGGTAAAATGCTGGTCCATGATTCTTTAATTCATTTGTTTAAAAATAATCCCATTTTAGTAACGTATGTTTAAAAAAACATAATTGTATGATACCTTTAGTTTATATGAAACTTTTAATTTTTATTTTTATTTTTTGTATGTATCTATATATACTGTGATTTTATCTCTTTAAAATTCAACTTTATATTACTGCATTATTAATGAACTGCTCCGAACATGAGCTTTGCTCATTCGGGTACTCCGTACCATGCGTATTTATTTATGTGTGATTTAAATAGAATAAATAAATAAATAAATAGAATATTAGGTTGAAGGAACGTCTTTATTTATGTATGACGCTTTAAGATAATGTGAAAATAGGTGTTATTATGCCTAGCCCATCATGTGCGATGCAAAATTTTTTTACGTTTTCCTACTAATTTTACTGCATGAAAATATACTGTAGAGCTGCAGAATAGTAATATTTATCTGGTTTACCTTCTGCGTACTCAGCAGGAAATTGCTGAATAATTTGTTCGTGTGATCTATGGCATCGTTGCGGTGCTGAGTTTCAAGGTACTACAGGTGTTGCGACGTTTTATGCAGTCGACTGTATTACGAACACATTGGAAGCACTACCCTAGCCGTTCCGTTTCGTTGACAACCAAAGTTTGCTTACTTGTTTGGCTTGATTAGCGTGTGCTGGTGCCATGGCCACTAGAACTCTTCCCTACGAATAATCACCACATTGCCGCACGAAAATGTTGAACACTATTTACCCTTCCAAAAGTCAAAGACAAAGGTCATAATACACGAATGTTCAACATGCTTCATTTGCCATTCGTGGCATCTGGTTTAGCCTATGAAAACAAAATAAGCAATTTCCTGTAGGTAATGGGATAAGACATCCGCAGAAAAGAGAAAGATATAGCTGCCAAGTAGGTATCTTTTTAAATTTAAAGAAACAAATAGAATTTATAGTAACACGAATATAAATAAACTATAAATCGTGTATAGTGAGTATTAATTATAATGTGGGACTTATTATTAAACAACAAGTATGCGTGTGTTAAATTGTTATTTCTTTAATATTTATTGTAATGAAGCTTTCATTTTATTTCTTTGTTCTCTGATTGTATTTAAGTTTTATTTCGAATTTATTTGTTTATATTCCTTTTTTATGTTTAGCTTGTTAGCATTTTGTAATAGTCTTAATGAAAAGTCTCCCCTGTAATTATATTGTTGGGTGGGATATAAATAAGTAAATAAATGTCATTTTCCAGCAGAACTTATTACTGAAACGTGATTGCCTACCTACATGCTTCTGTACATTTCCGAACTCATGAAATATATTTTTTCCTTTTTTTCGAAAAACTAATAATGTAATATTAATCTGAATAATTATTATGTAGTCTGCTTCTTTGTCACGGAGTTGCACGTGAAATTGGAAGTGTTATCATGTGTAGGGGTCTTCTGTTGGTAGACAGGCAAAGAGCCGTGCCGTTCCGAGCCGATTCCTCGACCGTGACGTATGTGGCTGGATGACGCGCGGGAAAAGAAGGCGAACAAGCGAGAAGCGTTCTTCCTTTTCCGAGTGAAGAGAAATTGTTGTGTGGAGTTGTGCAAGCGCTAAGCCGCAGAAAAAAAGGAATAAATTACAGTAGAAAAGAAGACCCCATAACGGAATGTAACTGTGAACATTTATAGATATTGTAATCATCACTTGAAAGTGCTACGTTAATTCTGTTCATCATAACGAGTTTGTGTTAAGTGGAAGATTTAAAGAGACATTTTGATTTGTACTGTTGGTGGTAAGGTATAGCTTACTGAGGAATAGCTTCTTGCGCACCACGAGCGCCGACTGTTTATCGTTTTGTGAAGGAGTGCTACAACGTGCCGTTTTTTTGTGCCGGATAATAAGCTTTTTATACGTTACCAGAATTAAGAAAGTTGATAATCTATTAGGTTTTTGTAAGTTTGTTTACAATAGTTCCTGACCTGCGTAATATTGAATACAAAGTGTTCGTAGTATCAGTAGTGGCTTGGTTATAATAATCAGTGAAAACGTGTCTACTTCAGACATTTTATAACGTAGACATCTCTAACAAGATAACCCAATCTACCCTTTGGTAAGTACTGTTTTTAATCACTTGAATACATATTGGTCTAGCATAAAAATAATACGTAATGCTATCGGTCTATGTTCTGTGTGTGCACGTGTAAAGATGTTGCCTAATATTTCGACGATGAGAAGTTAAAAAAGTCCTCGTACAGGTGTGCATGCTGTGTGTGAATGCCATAGTGTGTGTGTCGAAAAAAATTAAGTGCACACATGTGATTTTAGCGAAGGTCTTTATGGTCTCTCCAGAACAAAAGAAATTGCCATGCGTCACCTCGTTGCTCAATTTGTTACTACCCTTTCCAAAAGCATGATACTAAGCGGGAAATATTTTAACCGGCATTGTAAATGTTGGTTATTTATTTTGTTATTACATTGAAAATGATCACCCCACATCTATTTTGATAAATATGTAGACAGCCCTAGGGAGTAGATGAAGCAGGCCCTCCGAAGTTTCTTTGTTACCGGTAGTCTAAATCGACGTGCAATAGTTCCCCTCAGTTTTTAGGATATCCCAATATTTTCCATGAGTTGCAACCAAGGATTACGTTATGTTGTAGAATGTTAAGAAACCTTAAGGTTCCACGTCATTTAGGCCTACTTACTTAGTTTATTGTATGTTTTGTGATGCTTAGATCTATGACATGTTACGAGATTAGGTTAGGATACAGAGTGTAGAGGGTATGTAAGAGAGAAAATAGCTAGTCATTATTCAGGTTGGTCTACTGAATTTGAGAATGTTAACCTAATAGATGATTTCATTAGATATGTTTTTCCTAAAAAAAATTCAGTAGGCCTAATTTAATGTACCGGTACACATGTGTAATTAAGAGTTCACTGGGCAAGCTCAATAATCGAGAATAGTCTCATGCAGCAAATCAAATTGAATATAGGCCTTAGGTTTAGCTATTGTTATGAACGATAATAGATGTAAACATATGAATGAAGGTCTATCCTAAGTGCATATGCGATCCACGACATCGATAGTTCGTAGTTGCAGTTGTTCGCTTGGGAGTTAGCAGGGAGCTGTCCACAATATGCAGCTGAAATTGAGGTTAGGGAACAAAATACAGCAACGAAAATAAAGAGGAATTAATTTGTAATGCCTAGTTTTATGTTAAAAACTTGCTGCTCTTTGCACTAGTAAAAAAAATAATTTAGTTATGTAGGCCTACCATAATAGCCTATGGTATGTAACTTATAATTGTGCGAATGGTAATCGAAGGTCTATTTTCTGGCCGTGGACTACCAGCTTCTGACTTTAACTGCATGTGAATGACGTCCATTACTTATATCTAGCCTACGTCTTTTAAGCTTCATCCTTGTTGGATGTCGTGTGTTTGTATAATGCACAGAACAAAAGCTGGACATGAATTCAAATTGATTACAACTAACTGTTCTACATTTCTGTTAATTCCATTTGAGTGTGTCTTTCTTTTGGAGAGGGATTGCTTGAACTCTTATCTGAGAGCACCTAAACCATAAAGCTGAAATTCTTTCTTTTATATCGTTTTAATCGTGTGTAGGCCTAATATTAGGCTACATACAAGAGGTAGGCCTACAGATTTTATCGTTAAGTTCATGAGCAACAAAGTTGGGAGAATCCAATCTTGGAGTTCTTACATTTATTATGACTATTTATCGAATACTTACAGAATGAATCATGTAGGCCTAATGTTATTAAAAACCACAAAAATAAATAAAACACATTTCTGTTTGTGATTCTAAGCAAAATAGCCCATGGCGAGACAATCAATATAATAGCCAGTATGCCATCGGTGATAGTTGTGTTTGGTGCAACATTTCATCAGATCTTTTATTTTTTAGATTAGGCTACGGTATTTGTAACCTCTTTGATACATCTATATGGCGTAGATGGCTTGTGAGGCAGGGCTAGGAGGGTCTCATCTTGCAGTCGTGCACTGTTGCTTAATTCGGACACCCATGGCACAAGCGTCAGCAACAGAGTTTCCTATTTTTCATGTGCAAAAATACTATTGGAACTGTGTAATTTTAATGTTCTTAGTTATAAACAGCAATCAGTTTTGAAGCAACCTGTACAAATGCCACATTTCTGCACTGTAAGGTTTTCAAGTTATCGTGTCAGGAATGAAGAAAGCAATGTACCTTTACCTCTATCTCCGTGCCTTACTCGCTCAGAATGCAACACTTGGGAGATGTGCAGCTGTCACAAGCAAGCATTGGCTCAGCTCATATCCTTTCTAAACCATTCGCCATATAATAACGTAGTCCTAATTTATTTTTTCATACCATAGGCATAAATGATTTTTACTCTTAAGGTTTTATAGCGTATTAAAGTAACTCTTGAATTTGGTTTATATACATTCGCAAGGGACGTTTTAGAAATATTTAATTCCTTCAGAGGAAGTAGAATTTCTGAAGCTACTCTATATTCGTAACTTTGTTGCTGAATTTTAAAAGGGAATTAATACTGGCATTAACTTAATTAGGCTGTTTTCTTTGTCATTTGAATTTTTCGTAAATGGTTGAAGCTTTTTGAAATAGATATTCTGGTGGTTCCACCAAAATCGAAAAAAGCTTGACCAAAATCAACCGTTTTATTTTGCCAAAAAGAAACCAGCTCCTCCTCAAGTAGCCTATTGGTAGTTTCATAGTGTGTGGACTTCTCGATGATGTCACTGATTTCAATATGAAATTGAAAAATGAATCTTTTTACTCATTGTCTCCTTCTCTCTCTCTTTCATGTCTTATTTTTACTATATCTTCTACAACTAGATTTTAATATTAAATAGGCCTACCGTCAACTTGGGTGGCTGATAGCATTTTCTCTTTAATCTGTGCTAGTTTCTAAAAAAACATTAAGTTAAGTAGGCCTAAAACAAATCTAAATAAAATAGCCTATAACATATTCTACTTGTTTTGAAAATTCTAAATAACCTATTTACTTTCAGATCAGAAGTAATATAACTTAGGCCTACACTGAGAAAAAATAAAATATGGTGTGTCAAAGACCCTTCATGTTGGGTCACTTATAGGGTCTCTTAAAATTGCAGAAAATGAGAGGCAAAGCTCACCTCTCACTTAAATCTGCCGGATAGTTTTTATACCATAGCAAGATGAAATTTTTTAAATCGTGTGATGACTTTGATACATTACCTTATACAGTTCCTTAATTTTGACTGGTGGCCGGCCGGTGGGAGGTAGCTGCTGCCGCGTTGAATATTTAAATTCTAGCGCTTAGGTTTATCATGCAAATTATAATTACAATAACCACATTCCTTTGTCACAGAAGGTGTTGGAAATGATGTCCTTGTTCTGCCACGCATCTCTCACACCTTTGAAGAAAATTTCCATTAGCACGCATTAATTCTTCTGAAATTGCAGTAATTTCTCTTCTGATATTGTCTTTCAGTTCTTCCAACGTATGTGGGTTGTTCCGATACACTTAATTTTTTTAAGTTCCCCATAAATAAAAATCGCAATCTTGGGCTATGTTCTAACATTTGTCCTATCTCATTGAGTTTTTCCTCTTTAAGCACACGGCGAGTTCTTTTGGGTTTCTTATCAAGAATAGAACCCGTTTCTCTGAATCTGTTTACAAGTTTACGAACTGTCTCTCTGTGAGGTGCAGGGATACCAGGGAATCTGTCTACAAATAGCTGTGTTACTTCTCTACAAGACTCTGTTCGCACGTAGGAATCATACATGAATATGCGATGTGCTAAGGTATACACACTTCTTGGCATTATAACAGAACTATCACAATTTAACAACAAAGAACAAAACAAGAACTCGTGCTAGCAACGACTGCACATGCACTGACGCGGAGAATGGCGGGAGCCAGGAACAGTGAGAAACACTGTAGGCCTATAATAGAAACCAGTTCATAGGACTAGGCCTATAAGTTGAACTACAGAGTACTTAAAAAAAAGTAGGCCTATACATACTTTGAACTGGCATAGAAAATTTTTTAAGGTTACAAGGTAAAATTTCTGGGAGAAAGTAATATATTTCTAAAACAGGTGGCAGCAGAATAATTTCAATCCAACAATCATGCCGATAATCATTAACAAAGAAAAGTACCTAACAATGCTTGCTGATTCCATATTCCCTGCCATTCGTGCATTATACGGTTTTATTACCAAGATGGCGCCCCGCCTATCATAGAGACGTACGAGCATACCTGGATCGAAATTTGCCAAGGCAGTGGATAGGACGCAGGAGGCCAATCAAGTTTCCTGCACGCTCTCCAGACCTTACGCCACTAGATATTTTCTTATGGGGCACAGTAAAAGATGAGGTGTACAAATGTAAGCCATGTAACCTAGACACGCTTTGGAATGAGTTTCAAGCGGTGTGTGCAGAAATCTCATTGGAACTTTGGTACGATGTACAGAATCGGTGGTGATTCATACTCGGAAATGTATTGGTGCTGAAGGCCACAATTTTGAACATTTGAACATTAGGGCCTAATCACATTTTCATCAGAAAGTAATTTATTCTTCAAATTCGATTTTAAGCTTTTCATTTCCAGAAATTTAACAAAGTGTGTACACATTTTTTTGAAGCACTGTATTTTATGAAGGCTCAAAAACTAAACAAAAATGTCTTATAAATAATACATGAAATGCATAGGCCTAATTGCTTATAAAAATCTTATTTTCAAAAGTGTAGGCCTATCTCTTCTGACACCACTTTGTTCAGCTTTTCATTCTGGCAGGATGGCGAAACCTCTTCAGTTTCCACAGAAACAATATTCTGTGGTTGGTTTCGTGAATGTAACTTACTGGTAGTGGTATAGACTATAATACCATCTCTTCAATTTCATTGTCAGTAGAATAATTTAAGCCTATTATGCTTGAGCCAGCTAGATGCTTCTTCCTAGTGCTATACCCATTCTTTTCCTCCTCCAAGACATTCCCTTCTTGACTGGTCCATATCTATTCTCAAAAAGAAATCATAAGTCAAAGAATCAACTGCAATTTCAACTTGCTGAGAGTCTTCCGTTCTAAGTAATGTACAGTATTGAGAACTCTCTTTAGATTGGCTGGTACAATGCCAGTTGCCTCAAAACCACTTGTAAGTTTCGTTTTACACTCTTCACCTTGTCCATTTTATTACATTTTCTTATGAAGGGATAGGAAATTGGGCCTTGCATGGGTTTTTACCTTGGATTCCCTATTTTTTTTTTCATTCACAAGAATAAGTTTTCTTTAACTTCAGGGAGGAATACAAAACCAGCATAAAGATTAATTGCTTGCAGATGTTGATATCTAAGTCATCCCAACATTGGTATCAAAGTGACCCCATAGAAAGAAATACTATAAAAATAAAACAGTTTAATTCAAAACAATAATTAATATATGTGCAGAAATAATGAGGAAGAAGTCTTGTTTCATGTTTAAACATCAAAATCTTAAGATTATTTATTTTACATGGGGTTTTAGAAGTTTGAGCACAAACTTTTTTGACAAGAATACAGCGTTTCAAACAACATTGTTTTTCTTAAGTATACTGTGGATCAACGTACATAACTCAAAACTAGAATAATAGGGATCTTGAAAATATCTCACTTACATTTTAAACCTCACCACAGTGATTCAAATAGGCCTACTTTCTTATACAGTACAACTTGAATCATGAGGAATTATCCACAAACCTTTGGATTACCAGTTCAATGCTCTAGTTACTGAGCTAACAAATTGCTCAGGAGCGAAGGCAAAATGTAACATAAGATGTGCATGGTAGTTTGTAGCTTGGTTCATAGGTGTCACTGACTTGAATTATTAGCGATTGTATGAAACGACTTTACAAAACTCCTGTTATGAAATTATTTCCTTCCTATTATCTGAGGGGGCAAGCCCTCAATCCACTTATTTTTATCATCTATCACCTTAACCCCCATACATAGATATATCTCACTGAAAGTAGAATATGTTGCACATAACATAGTCTGCCATTTTCATTTATTCATGAAGAAGTTCTGATGTGATATTAGATTAACTGAATTATTAAAAAGTAGCCTACAGGTCTTCTTTAGCACTCTGCTCGGTACTCACCGGATGTTGCAGTGCAGGAAATGCAGTCCATAGATTGTTTCCCAAGACAAGGCTGTGATTATTCATCTTATTTTGATTGTGTTGTACAGTACTGCCAATCGTTTTAGCCTACACGTGGGATGAACAAGCACGAAGTTAGTGACAGGTAGAAGAGGTTTGCGTTTTGTGACAGGTTAGGTTAGCTAAGGTTAGTTTAGTTTAGTGTAGTGACATGTAGCTCGAGCAACAAAACACCATAACCATTGTCAGCATCATGATATTGCCTACGCTGTTTCATGATGAGATCAATTCTGCGCACAGTTCCTCATATCATGACCACCTATACAAAGTTCTGTATGCCCCTTTTAGATTAGGCCTATGTGCTCATTTTGCCATGATATATTTTTTTTACAAATTTTTAAGAATATACGGTCCTGAGTTTATATGGATTCTGTAGGTTCTAAGGAATATAATGACCTCAATATAGTTATTTATCACGTTTCTTTTTAAAAAAATAATAATCCTGTAGAGTGGAAAAGAATCCCCAAAATTACTAATCCTTCAAAATACGTAAGTAGGCTACATTTAAAAATGAATTGTATAGCCTACACTTCTTTATGTGCAACATTCTGTTTTAAAATAGGCTATAATTTAAATATGAATTAAGTTCCGTTATAAACAAATTGGAAGCCACATAAAGGTTATGAGCATAGCATTCTATGATGTCATTTTAGCTGAGATGTAGGCTTTGCATTTTATGTACTTATCCAAGCATTCATGCTGGAGGAAACTTTCCAACTAGCATTATATAGACCTAGACTTTTATTCTTTATCTCTGCATTACCGGTAAAATACTGTCAGGTGCACCTGTAGGAAGCTGAAGAATTTCCTTTAATATAGGCCTAGTTCTTATGAGCTCATCAGTATTTGATAGAAATCTAGATGAATCGTGTCCAGATGGGTAGTTTGCAATTGTAGATTAGAGCAAGACAAATAAGTGGATAGCACGCAGTAGGCTAGTAGTGCTAAATGTCAAGTATTTTCTGTAGCTTTGCCATACATTTTGAGCACATTAAACATAGTGAAACTATGATAGGTGACACAAAGATATTTCACAGTTTCTCCTAGGCTTTTGAAAGTTTAATGTAGTTTGCTTGGAGCATTTAATTCTTTAATCTTCGTAAGCAGTGTCTGAACTATGGCATACACTTCATATTCACTTATAAGAATTAATAACATTGCTTACCTTAATTTATAATTGACTAGCTTAAAAGACCCGGCATTGCCGTGTTACCATAAAACCGTTTTGGGGATGAAATTAAACAGAAATGTAATATCACTTTCATACTTCTCTCTCCAAAGACCTGCGATATAATATTATACATATTACCATACCTCGTATTGTTTTCTCTATGTCCAGTTATGTTACTGCATTATTTTCGTGGATTTCATTCTTTAATATTTATTTATAACATGGATTATATTGATAGTTCTCTAATTTGTCCAGTTTCATTTATTTCCAAAGTCTTATGTGAAGACTGCCAACAATACTATTTTCAAGTGAACTGTGATTTGGATTTGATAATTCTGTGTAAAAAGGGACTAAATATTCTTAAAAACATGTAATTTTTGGCATTTAAAAACAAAATTTTTCAAAATCTTTTCTTATTGAGCACCTACATTATGGAACGAAGGTTCTGTCAAAATTCCAAGTCTCTACCAGTTATAGTTAAGCTCTACGTTGATTCTCTGTCAGTCATTCAGGACAAAGCCTTTTATAGGCTATGTATAGAGATTTATAATCGCTTAAAGAAGAGTAACAGATGAGACAGGGAAATGACATGGTTTATGCAGTTACGATATACATAAATTATTAAAATAAAATAAATGTAGGGTGTGAGTATTGTGCTTAGGCTTTTTTTCAAAGGCTATTTTTCTTTTGTCTTTAATCCAACTAGGATGAACACCACAAATGATATAGCCAGGGTAACAGATGGGACATGATGGTAACGGACGGGACATTTCGTGATTTTATTTATTTAAATGCATAAGAATTATTTCTCAACTCTGTGTAACTGAATTAAATCACTTTTGCTACATAGGCCTACCCATAATTACAAAACTTTTTTCCCTCAAGTACGTAATGAAAATTGAAATAGGCTACAATGATGATAACAATCTTTTTTTAGAAGTCAGCTTGTCTTTAAGAAAAATTATTCACTCTTAAGTCAGTTGTTTGTTGTGGAAAAATAGATTGACGGTAGCATCACTCGCTCAGTCTAGCTAAAACCAACACATAGCTGACTGGTATCTACACACGGATTCCCGTCATTCCATATGAAATCAACCAATAAAAATACAAGGTTTAATTCAGGTCCGTCATGAATCAGTCCATCTAGAGAGATGTGCTCCGGACAACGGCAACAAGAGTGACAAAGGACAGCACACCTTTCAAGTCAGTGGATACAATGCTGTAGCCCTAGCTCACACACTGATAGCTATACCTACAAATCCAACATCCAACAGTATCACTATCGGATAGAACACACCTCAACTTAGCGTGAAGATAGCAATGATACATCAAGGTTACCATGGACTGAATTGGTCAAATATTATGACAAAACATCAGTTGCCTAAAATATATCCAATACTTTCAGACATAGACTGATCTGGGTTAAACCTAAATTCTAACCACTCCAAATATGTACTTATACGGCCATATGTACTTAGGGAAGACAGACCGCACAGTAGCAGAATGCTTGTTAAAGCATGTACGTCACTACGTATTCAACATCACGGATAAATCAGCTATAGCCCTCCCCCTATTATGAAGAGAACATGTTATCGATTTTGATAGTACCCTCTTCTTGTCAACAGAACACAGTTGGTGGCTGAGAAGAGTTAAAGAAGTGTGTGAATTAGACACCAGAACTTCAACGTAACAAAGGCCTTTAGTTGCTGAAACTCAGGAACACAAATATCCCACCTCCCGACCAATCTCTGCTTTCCGGCTGATGTTAAGTACTAATTAAATGTATCAGTTATTAGGCTATCATTATCCTGTAGATGCAAATAAATAGTAATTTTTTTTAGTATTATCACTAGGGACCGGATTCTTAGGTTTTTACCTATTTTTTTTTCCTTACTTCCAAAACAAAAAGCGCTCATACACTTTTTCGAATCATGTCCATAGGATTCACCCACATTAATTCTGTAGCACCTAAAAAAACCTAAATGGGATATAAAAACCTAAATATACCTAAACGGGATATAAAACCTAAAATATTTAATTTAGACTACTTTTTTGTCTTTTTTGTTTGTCGGTTGAGAATGCGGTTTTTTGCGGAGATACAATAATTTTTGTCGAGTTGAAATTAATACCAACAGCGTTTCGTTCAACCCATTGTTGTCTAGGATGGACAGTATCTAGAGAGTTAGTGTACGAGTACCGGCCAGGGTTGGAATGTTTAAAACAAGTGTTTGTGTTTTTTTTAAGTTTGTTTAAAACGTTTTAAACAATCCGTTTTAAACATTTTTTTTAGCATATGTTTAAATCATTTTTTAATTGCGTGTTATATTTAATTATGAAGACAATTTACATTTTGTCAAGTCAGTGACACCCTGTTAGTGTTGTAAACAGAAAACAAGAAAAAACTAAGGCCAGAATACCAGAAAATCATGTGAGGTGGTGTCTTTTGTATCCTTTTCCTCCGGACTTCTATATCCTCTGTTGCCAGCTTCCAGTTTCTGATTTTGAGTAATTGATTTGAATTTTTCTGACTGCATCCTACCATCTATTTTGTGGTCTTCCTTTTTAAAGAAAGAGATTAATAATATTAAATATTGAATGTGTCAATTTGGCAACACTGTAGTAGGATATCCCTTGTAAGTTTGATAATGTAAGGCGGCTAAGACCACATAAAGCATGGTGAAAGTCAATCATCAGTTGAGCAGTAAAGGCAGTAATTAAACAGTAGTTTGTATTATTTTTTATTAATCATGAACTATTTAATCATAAACAAATACTACTGGTACAAAATGTATTTTCAAATACTATTAAGTCTACGACTCTTAAATCTTGAACATCTTAGCACAGGGTGTCATTGGATTGACAAAATGTAAATTGTCTGCATAATTAAATATAACACCCAATTAAAAAGTGTTATAAACATATGCTAAAAAATGTTTAAAACAAATTGTTTAGAATGTTTTAAACATTCAACATACATATATATATATATATGTATATAATAGGCCCTATACATTAAAATGGTTGATTTAAACAAAATGAACAATTTAAACTTATTTTTAAACAAACAACATTGTTGTAAACATAAAAAACGTTTAAAAAAACACGTTTAAAACAACCAACAATGTTGTTCACATATAAAACGTTTTACACAAAAAAACATGTTTTAAACAAAAAAAAAACGCTTTTTTTGTTCTTTTTAAAAAAACATGTTTTTTATCAACCCTGGTACCGGCGTATTCCTTTTAAAATATTCATACGAAGAACCATTGTTGCCGTGTATGAACAAGGATATAGATCTCTGTGTTTTAAAGCGCTTGTTTGCCTTTAGTACTGCCCTGTTATTCATACTGAGTGGTCACACTGTGAGTTTTAAGTAGACGTGTTAATTATGCCGAAACAAATGAAATCGAGCTTACCGTATTCTGGCAGTGGATCATTGGCGACGACCTGATTTTCACTATCGATGGCAAGGTAATATTTTGTCAAGCCTGCCAGAAACACGTGTTATTTACCTTTCTAGAAAAGGGGGAAGTTTTCATCCCTAGTTGATCTGTTGTGCGGTTAGCATGCGTAACAACCGAAGAAAGGAAAATAATTAGTTTCACATTATCCACATCCAATCATAAAGTATTTTACTCACTAAATTAGAAGCATCGGATTCGAATCCTGAGAAGGATAGTGTCTAGATACAGTATTAACTATTAACTAAGAGATAACAGGAGGAACTTCACAGTTGAGAATCTTGAAAGATATTTAGTGATATACTGTAACCAGGAAATGTGAGGCAATCTTATTTTCACTGCTTCTTTTGATTGTTTATGCTTTCTTTGTTCAATTGTATAATATTGTACTAAAGCAAGTTTATACAAATTCAAGTCAATTTTGTTAAGTTAAACTTTACAAGTATTATGAACAGAATCCTATGTAGCACATTCAAATTCGTTAAACCAATTATTCTACCCGAAAACGATATTTTGGACAAAAAACCTAAAAAAAAAAAACTATTTCACCTAATGGAAAACCTAAAACAGTGTTTTTAAAAACCTAAAAATCCGGTCCCTAATTATCACTTTGTACATAAAGCCCACAGTGATTTTGAGCAGCCAATATTAGAAATATTTCTGAAATATATGGTATTATCAAAATGTGAAATAGACTTTACCCCGATTTAATGCCCCTTTATTGTGCCACCTTCACACACTGCCAAGGAATTATAAAACATCTGTTTATGTTATTTACACATGGGAAACCTTGTTATTGTGTCTATTAACAGGCAGCAAAGTATGAAATACAAGGATGTGCAGAGTTGGCAGGTTGCACATTTCTGAAGACCTGGTATTAATTCTATTACTTCTGTTGTATTGGTATTGCTGTTATTTTCGTAGAAATAAACTTATACACAGAATAAATTAATAATACATTGTTTTCAGCAACATGTATAACTTATTGTATGTTTTCATTTTGTAATGAAAGATTTCCCCCCTCCCGGGGAAATTTTGATGGGGAGGAATTTTTAGATAAAATCATTGGTGGGTAGGAAAATCCCCCCTCCACGATTTTGCACCCTGCCTGTTCACTTAGTGGAAGATAAAATGTTGTGGAAATTTTAAGATCTGGCTTGAGAGATTTCCTCATCATATCCATTAAGCAGAAATGTGATGTTTAAAAATGAAGTGAACAATTTCCCAGTGGCTGAAAGAAGTTTGTGGAACATGTCTAAGTAGCCTAATAATAATAAGCAGGCATTATCACAGAAGTTTTTAGTAAGGCCTGAAAACAAAACTTTAATGTTGCATGATTTAAGGAATATTATGTAAGTTACGTGTACTGTAACTTATAGTACAGCACTGTTTTTTAATAAACTACACTTCTTCATGGCTGTTACTCTACCATAATATTAGTGGGCTTATTGCATGTTCTTATTAAGGCAGAACTCTTTCTATTCAGTTGAATGTCACGATTTCTAAATTAGTTCGAAGTCCATCATTTCAAACAGTGTACTGAAATAAGAATTTTTTTAAATGTCATCCTCACTTCATGCCACAAAAAGTTATATGCAGTATTGGCAATATTGGGGGGGGGGGGGGGGGGTTGACAGTATCTACAGCCAGCTGCAAAAAAGAATGAACATCCTAAAAGTTATTAGTTCTAGAATTAGAATACTGCACATGCTTGTCTCAGCACCGCCTACATATACAAGATAACATGTAAACTAAACCATTGAAAATGCCTGTATTTTGTTTAAGAGTCTGATATTTATTACACTGAGTGGAGAGTCGAATCTGGATATACTAAATTGTCTGGAGAATTAATAAGAACACGGTTGATAAGTAAAAATTCCACCCCAAGCCAATACGAGCTTTATAGCCATGTATTATGCGCGTCTTTATGTTATAGGCCATAAGCAACCAAACTGGCTTCAGTCATTATTAGGGACCAGATTCTTAGGTTTTTACCTATTTTTTTCCTTACTTCCAAAACAAAAAGCGCTCATACACTTTTTCGAATCATGTACATAGGATTCACCCACATTAATTCTGTAGTACCTAAAAATACCTAAATCGGTTATAAAAACCTAAATATACCTAAACGGGATATGAAGCCTAAAATATCTAATTTAGGCTCCTTTTTTTTGTCTTTTTTGATTGTCATTTAAGAAATCAATATTTTGCGGAGAGACAATAATTTTTGTCGGGTTGAAATTAATACCACCAGCGTTTCGTTCAACCTATTGTTGTCTAGGATGGACAGTATCTAGAGAGGAAGTGTAAGAGTACCGGCGTATTCCTTTTAAAATATTCGTACGGACAACCATTGTTGCCGTGTATGGACAAGGATATAGATTTATGTGTTTTAAAGCCCTTGTTTACATTTATTACTGCCCTGTTATTCATACTTAGTGATCACATTGTGAATTTTAAAAAGACGTGTTAATTATGCCGAAACAAATGAAATCGAGGTTATTACGGCAGTGGGTAGCACATTCAAATTCATTAAACCAACTACCCGAAAACGATATTTTAAAGGAAAAACCCAAGAAAACTATTTCACCTAATGAAAAACCTAAAACAGTGTTTTTAAAAACCTAAAAATCCGGTCCCTATTCATTACATATTTATTCAAGTTCATTAAACCAATTTATTCTAGCCGAAAACGATATTTTGGGGGAAAAACCTAAAAAAAACTATTTCACCTAATGAAAAACCTAAAACAGTGTTTTTAAAAACCTAAAAATCCGGTCCCTAGTCATTATACTGCTGCTCCACAAAGCGAGTGAGTGATACTGCCTTTACGTTTGAGTCTCATCCAATCCTAATGATAAATTTTAATTACCAAGTTTCTGGTCATACATTTCACCAAGTTTGATTCACTTTTCAACATCCTTCGGAATAAGGCAAATCTTTTTGAAAAAGATTCTTCTTGTGAATGTATCATTCTTATCTTTCTCAGTGGTACCAAGGATGGCTGACAGAGAAGTACTTTGCCATCAGCTCAATTAGCATCGGTTACTCAGTGAATAGCCATTCCACGGAAAGTGAGCCTGAAGTGTCCAGACCGTAACAACCTTTTAATATTAATTTAAAATATATGTCATCATTGAAAAATTATGAAATTAATTTTTAGTACTAGTCTACTGAAGGAGTAAATCTCAAAATTAACTTCATAATTTTTCAGTAGTTACATATATTTTAAATTAATATTAAAAGGCTGTTACGGTCTGGACACTTCAGGCTCACTTTCCGTGAAATGGCTGTGAACTCACAATCTTCCGTGCTAGAAAATGGAGGCATTACCTCGGCGCCAAACGCACCGCTTTGAGTTTAATATATATGTTCTACTTCCAGTGAACAAACATCACAGCAATGACAATGTTTGTTTACACATTTTGTGAACTACGCCGTAGAACGTTCTGCTGAACAAGACTCCACTTATTCTTTTTGCAGCCAGGTGTAGATTCAGTCTGAATGTAGCAACATTGATATAATAATTGATTTTAGTAATATTTGCAAAAATATGTAATGAACTGAAAATATGTCATTTTAAAAAATAGTCTGTGGAAGCCTAATTGTTGATATTTTACAAATAGGTTAGTGTGGTAATTTAACTGACTGCTGTTATAAGTTTAATAAGGTTTTTATTTTAAAAGGAATAGTCAAGGATTGATTGATTACAGTTTAATGTAACTATAAGTTGAAACTTTAGTATTGATGCCTTAAGAACGAAGGTGTTTATTATACAAGTGTGAAATCATTTAGATGTTTTAATTGGAATAACAAGATATTTTCTTTCTTTTCTAGGTGAGTGAAGTTCTCTTACTGAAATTACAAATTCAGACTTATTCTTGCACAGTACCTGTTGAAGTAAGTAGATAAAAATCCCTTAAATGTACATTGTTTGCTGCTACCAATTATTTATGAAGTATTTCTACTTTGAACTTATGTTTAGTTTAGGATAATCGTAGTGCATGATAGTAAGTTCTGTGTTGACATTATTGCAAATCATTTACATTAGACTTATCTACAACAAGAAATTAATCTGCTAGCAATTTCTGATCTGTTTATGTTGAAATCATAAAGTGTATAGATTAAGATAGCTGTTATTTTGCTTTCAACGCTTTTAAACTGGAAGTCCCTGGGGTTCCGTAATACAGAACTACAGAATTTTCTATTGTTCTTGTTAATATGTCCGTCAGTTTGTCTATTAATGAAAGGCTGTAGCACTAAAACTACAAGGTCAAATTTTTTTTTTTTTGGAAAACTTATGTTATGTGGCAGCATGTATCCATTGATGATATCATATTGAAAAAAAAAAAATGAAAACACAAGGGGGATTTCAAGGGGTAGGGGAGACTGAGGGTATTTCAACATAGAGGATATTTGAATACTCCCTATTATCTCAGTATTTGGGGGAATTTAGCTTCTTACTGATGGTGTTCCAGCTTTAGACTTACAGTAAACCTACAAATTACTTAAGCCTACAATGGACATAGACGTTGAATAGTAGTGTTTATCACATCACATGTGCTTTTAGCCATCAAAAGCAATATTTGAAATTTTTATTACCGGTACTTACTTACTCAATGGCAATAGACAATTCTTAAGCTAAAGGAATATTATCTATTTTATTGAACCTAGAGGTTCATTGCCATGCTTACATTAGTTTGCCATTCAACCCTATTCTGTGCTAACTCCTTCACACAACCCTTGCAAGCCCTACTTTCCTTAAATCTACCCTAATATTGTCCTCCCACCTAAGTTTAGGTCTTCCGAGTAGTCTCTTCCCTTTGGGTCATCCAGTCAGTATTTTTAAGATATGTCTTTCCTCCCCCATGCATGCAACATGTCCAGCCCATTTCATCCTCTGTGATTTAATTACCCTTATTATATTCCGTAAAGAGTGTGAGTTACGAAGCTCATCATTATGAAGTTCTCTCCAGTCCCCATTTTCATTTCTTCTAGGTCCATTTAAATTTTCATTGCTAAACATTATTAGATTAAACACTTGAAGTGAAATTTTGTGTAGAATAAAATAAAGTAAAAATATGGATTCCTGATATAAACATAGTTTGTGGCATGAGGCACTTACTGTCAAAGTGTCATATGGGATATTTGAATACCATGTATGCCTAACTTGTTTTTAGCAAACAATGTTCATAATTATAATATTTCTTGTTTGATGTAAAATACCAGACTTTATAAAAGGAGAAATAATATATTCATACCTTTTTTATCTTATAATTTTCTTTGTATAATTTTCTTTAATAATTCCAACTCTAGACATGTGAACAATAAATTTTGTTTTAATGTCTTCTGTACTTCTATGGATCCTCCAAGTGTGAAAGGAGTTGTATTTGACTTTTTATTAAAATATAAGAATAGTCTTTAATATACATAGAAAAAAATTAGTGTTCATGAGTGGGTGTGACATTACAGTCACAGCATCAGAAGAACTGAACTCAGAGTATATTCTTCGATGAAAATTCATGTCATCAATCCACTTGAAACTACAAACCCATTAGTAATGGTAAGAACAGTAGTAATAACAATAATGCTCAAGTTTCCCAGCCACCATTTTTTGTGAACTGTTTCAAAATCGAGGTAGAAGTAATAAGAAAATCGGTTCACCATTGCTATAATATAATAGTTCCCCAACAGTTTAATAGTTCATGTGGTATACTCAGCTACAAAGCCAGTCCGTGGAGAAATTTATTTGTTCCTTCCTTGGCCATTCATTTCCTTTGTCTTCCATGTTCCAGTATTCAGATTTCATGCTATTGCAGCAATAAGATGGAATGTTTGCAGAGACACATTTCATTGTTTGTGTTAATATAATCCCCTTGGCTTAACTGTCTGTACATTAAATAATAACACTTATATGTTTGAAAGATTGGACTCTCACATATGTGCAGTTCAGTCCAATAGATAAGAGAATGTAGCTAGTTCTGGGTTTCCCATTCCCCCCCTCCCTGTTCAGGCAATCAAAATTTCAAGTGCTAGGCAGTGTACATAGCCATAAAAGGGCTACAACTTGTTCATGTATATGCAGATATGATAAATTATTGACCTATGTATTTTGCCTGTATTGTTATACACCCAATCTTGATTTCAAAATTTTAAATCTAAATTAGGACTACTAAGTTCTTTCCAGTCCTTTCTGTAATGCCTTAATATTACGGTCCTATAAATTAAATTTCATACGATTAAAATGCAGTCAGTAATTTAGTGTGGCGGTTTGTAATTTCATCAATTTAAATTCTTATGCCATTGATACAAATTGTTATAATGAATTGGACGTCTTGTGTTTGGTTGAGGAAAACATACCGTGCATCACATCCTTCAGTTCTTTCAACCAATCCACCTGCCTCTCAGTTTTTTTTTCATTATGCTCAATTAGCTTTAGTTTAAAAAATATGTTAAGTATAACAAGTTTGAAAAAAGTGCTGTTTTCTGTCTTTACTATTCCTTTATGATTAGTAAACAAGGATTGATAAAACATTACTTAAGTAAAAATTGAAACGAGCATGATTTAGCTAGAACTTTACTAGTGTTATCTAAAGTATTTTTCATATGAGAAGCCTTTTCCTTCACCGCCAATCACGTGTATGGGCTAAAGAACTGCCGCTTGCAGTAAGAGTCTTCCCTCCGTCTCGCCGTCTCTGATTGGACCGCGTATCTAAGCAGGAGAAGAAAGAAAGGGCTTGTCATCTGCAAAACACTGTAATAACTTTACCATAGTATTGTAATACCAAGATGGGTACAATTGGAACGTGTGTGGTAGAATGACAGCAAGTTATGTAGGCCTAGTGAACTTTTTCCTTCAACAGAATGCCAGCAACATACTCATTGTACTTAAACTTTCATTCAAAGTTTTATTCCATGATGGTTATAAGAAAAATTACTACCAAACCTTTTTTGATTGACTATTATAGTTATTCTCAGAATTGAACGTAAATCATCTTATAGGCATAAACTGAATAAAGCAGTATACAGTATTAGTTTTCAAAATAATGAAAACTAGTTGAAATATATTCTTCGCTCAGCTGTTGTTTGGAATCTTCAAAATGTTTTTCTTTTTCCTTCGGTAGTTTTCCCTACAGCTTTTCATAATTGATGAACACAATTTTTCTCACTGGCTGTTATAGGAATTGTCAGAGAACCCTGTTTGTTTAGTTTGTTAGGGTTTTATTTAAATTCAGCTACAGTAAAACCCCTTTTTACACTTTTCAAGGGACTGATTAAAAAAAGTGTAAATTGCAGGAAGTGTAATAGCTGTAATGTTATATATTGCAAAATTTAATACTTGAAAATAAATATAGATACCTATGTACACTTACATTATCTATACAAAATATGTTGCACATTGCAAAGAAATGCATTTTCTGTTGTTTTATTTCAACTTCATAATACCACCAAAAATCTTGCAAAACAAAAACACTGGCAATGATTCAAATTACGATGAATTATGCTATTTGAATAACTACAATACATTAAAAAGCAGTAAATTGCACCCGCACAGAAGAAAACCAACTTCACCTGGACTAACACAAATAAAAACTGACACCGCGTCTAAGAGAGTTGGCAACATAGCAGAGAATTTTGTTAAGGGAAAGCAGTTCTTCATTGAAAACCAATGTTGCCAATAAAGAAAATGTGTAAATGGCAGGAAATGCAACTGTTTGAAAGTTGTTAATGACAGGAACACTATGTATTATCGGAATAGGATAAAAGATGGGTCCAGCAGAAAATGATGTAAAAGGCAGGAAAATGTAAATGACAGGAATATAAAAAGGGGGTTTTACTGTATGTTAGCTTTTTACTCTTGGTTCCAAGCGTACTCATAACTAGACCTTGGAAGTTTGGCAAATGCCTATTTAGTTCCTATAGGAAAGTGTGCTAAAAATTGTAGATATTTGCAATATATATGGAGAATGGGAACTCTTTTATAGTGCAATGGGGTCATTGCCTATTTCTTCCTTTTTGTGCCTAACCTGCCTAAACAACTAAGGGTTTTTAAAGAATTTAAAGAACTCTAAGATTTAATATTGTAGTTTACTTGACTTATTTACTTTAAAATTTGTCTCTTGCACTGAATAACACCACATTGCACTAGAAAGGTTCAGTACAAGGGGTGTAAGTGGAGGTTAAGGTGAAATTTAAAACTTTTAACATAATTTTAGAACCATTATTTTTTTTTTTTAATTTTCTTTCTCATATGTGTAATAATAAATTTTATGAATTTCAAACTGATATAACCTAAAACTCTCATTCTACAGTACCCTAAATTGATTTTGTTTGGTTGGAAACAAAACATATTATTAAGCATCGTTACAATTTAAGGATTTTTTAAAAAGGTTTTTTTTTCACAAGGCTCCATATGGTATTGGTATTAAAAGTTGACATTATTATATCTATTTTGAAGAATAAATCACTAAAATTTGAACTTAATACAGCTGGCTTTCCCCACTTTAAATATATTTTCCCTTATTTTATTGCATTTAATCATGGATAAAATGCCTGGTGCATATGGTAACTCCAGAATTGTGGAAAACAGATATCTAGCCAGGAATAATGACTGATTTATTCTCTATCTGTGTATATGAGAGAGGTATTTTATAGCGTTGATAGTCGTGGGGTAATTTTGTACCGTAGGCCTATTATGGGATAGCTATTGTTTTTCTCAATTTGTGGTGTGTAATGAGATATAAGTTCATTCTTAATTGAGATATCTCTCTCTACACTTGTTTCATGGAGGAAAGATAGGTATACTTGGAATTAAAACCAATAGGCCTACTTACCTCATTATGCACTAAATTTTTATGAGATAGACTACCTGTTTACCCACTACCATGTTTATCTCATAATACTTTACTGCATAATGAGGTTAGTAATGATTAAAATAACATACTTTGTTTAATTTTAAACATTAACAATAATAAAAACTTCTTTAAACGCAATCTGTAATTTCACAATTCTTACAAATAATATTTATATTATTATCTATAACGAAAGTAGATTTCTTCAATGCATGAACTTACTTATTCGGGCAAATATTAAAATTAATTTATCACAAAATTAAGTTTACACATGCATCTGACAATTTTAATATACTATACTTTAATTTAACCATTTTCTTGTAGTAGTAAAAATTGGCTCGTAATTATGAAACACTGATTCCTCAACTATACCTCAGTACTTTTTATGTGTCCTAAATAACCTCTCATCATGTGCATACACACTTGTATAACATAGGCAAATTTCAAATAATTTTTTCACCCTTTCAGCTTTTCTGCCTTTTTTTTTTAGTTTTCTAGCAAATAAATATTTATTTTATTTAATTTTATTTATTTATTATCATTATTACATAGAATTGCAAATACAAATACAAATACATATTTATTCAAGTAAAATAAAACAATTTTCAAAATTCAAAATTAACTACAACTATTATTTAAAAAGAGTAAAAGAAATATAGGCTATATCTTCACAAGAAGTATTAAATTTAGTAATACACCCGAATGAGCAAGACTGCTCGTGCTCGGGTGCAAATGATCTTAGAGTTTGTAATATCGTCATGTTTCTTCTTCTTTTTAAAGTGAAGCTGTATAATGCAGCTAGGTTACAAAGTGGAAACATGAACTCAAATAAAATTTGATGTGAAACTTGTATAACTTTCTCTGTTCAGATACAAGTTAGCCTCTTAGTATAATATATTATGTATGACATTCTCTTTATGTAAATTGGCTGTAAAAATGAAGAGAATGTCTCGACCACATCACCTGAATCCATAACCCAAATCAAATTTGATAAATGCACTCTCGTAACTTTCTTTACTTTAAGCCTGGCCTGTACATTTTTCTCAATTCACATCCTGATATAGAACAAGAGGCTCTAATGCAAAGAACGCGCATACAGAGAGGGTAGCTTTCAGAGATTTTTTCGAAAAAATGTTTAAAATAAGTTTATATAAGCACCCATCTATAAAATTCAAAGAAAATCGTTAGAGCCGTTTTCGAAATTAGTATTTTTGGATTTAGGTGACCTCAAACTAATGTTAATAACTCAACTTCGAATTTGGGGGTCGAAAACAATACTTTCTCTACCTAGTACGGGCAGAGGAAGTAGAAATGAACTTCTAAGGAAACTATATTTTTGCTATAGAAGGAAGATCTAAACTCAGAGTGTGGTTTATAACTTTCTGCCTAAATGAGGAAAAATGAGCGTTAAGTAAGATAATTATGCTATCAAAAACAAAATTCCAATTTTCACTTGTAAAGTCTTGTACATCCCCCTCTGTTTTTAGTTAGTTTTGAAATTGTGGCAAAGTGTTAATCGAAGCATACTCGTAATTCTGAGGCTTGGTTCTAAAAGGGCCAATGTCATAAAATTTGCTTTTGAGATAACTGACTTTGAAACCTTTGTGGAATTAACAGTTTTTGCTGAAAACTTTCGACATTGGCCTCTAAAGCTGCGTCTCCATTGATATACATTTAGCACGAACATGTCAATATTAACAAGTTGATATTGACATGTATATTGCAATTTCGCGTTCCAATTGACTTGGCATGCAAACCCAGCGTGTTGCACTTAACATTTTCAGGTGTTAATTTGTTTTCCGGAGAAAATGGACAGCATGTCAAGTCAATTGACTAGTCGGTCGATATCGGCTTTGTTTCGGGAATTTCCGGGAAACAAAAAGCGATCGCCAGCTGAATCGGCTTTGGTTCGGGAATTTCCGGGTAAACAACAAGCAGTCGACAGCTTCCTCAATATTCCCGGCATCCATTTTGTATTATGTGAGTATTTGGTATATCAGTGTTCTCAATAGTATTGCATCTAATTCTAAAATTATTTTTTTATGGCATACTCCATTGTTGAAAAATGTGATAGTTATTTTGTAAAGATCAAGATATCTGTACATAATTAGTATTTAAGAAAGTCATAGACAGTTAACAAGAAGATAATAACGAGTATATAAAACTACTCTCATCTTGCAATGTTGGCTGCCCTCTTCAGAGGATTTTCTTTTTTTTAATGTTATTCATTTCTGTTCGTAACCTCGCCAACACATGTTAACCTATAATATTGTAGTGGAGACAGTTGTTAATTGGCAAATCACTTGACTTGTATACATCAACAAGTTGATGAAAAACATTTAACATATGTTAACTGCAACATGTTGGTGTTAAATGTATATCAATGGAGACCCAGCTTTAGGTTTCTGTATTATGTCTGTTAATATCAACATACATTGACACTTTTATTATACGAAAGATAAATACTAGCCGAGCTCAATAACGCATAGATCTCATTTTTGCAAGAAATTGACTCTGGCCCTTTTAGAACCAAGCCACAGAATTTGTGATAGCATTCGGAAAGTTTGAGTGTATAAATTTGCATAATAAACTTATAACTGGATAACTCGTGTCCTCGTGATATTAAGGATATTTTTTTTTTTTACGATTGACATTAAGTTATCATTTGTTAGCATATTACTAGTTCAATCGTGTGTGTGATATACTGATAAAATATATTTCCTACTGGTGAGGACTTGTTTTACATTTAGACATTAAGGCTTCATTAACGCCATCGGAGTGTCGCGTAACGAGTGGGTGTACGTTTATTTGGATGTGTGCTCAGAAACTGTGCACTTGATTAGAAAATTGGTCGGTGGTGTTTTCTGTTAGCCATTTGTTTTGTAGGGTTAATTACTTGTGTAGCAGTATAGTCCACAATTCATTTGGATGGCTGCTAGTTTGCAAAACAATTACGTCTTCAATTTCAATACATCGCCACTTGTATTTCATTCGGTAGTCGTGACTATTGCGTAGTGGTTTAGGAGTTTGTTCACGCGTTCCTGTGGACGTGTTGCACATAATATAGTGGAAGGAGGATTGGATTGGGCCAGCCAGGCTGGACTTGAAAAATGTCCGCTCGATTTATACATCAACCTTCCTCATGCACATACCTGCATTTTAATGTTGTAGGGCCTATTTATTTAAAAAAAAAAGTTTATATAGTTAATATTGATTTAAATAGTTACAGTTATATAGATAATGACGATCTTCATAATCTGTACTCTCACCGAATGTAATAAGGCTAATCACTTAGGATGAAATGGTCTGGACATGTTGCGCGCATGGGGGAGAAAAGACATACCTCAAAAATATTGACTGGTAGACCCGAAGGGAAAGACCTCTTGGAAGACCTTAGACGTAAGTGGAAAGACAGTATTTTGATTTAACTGAAGTAGGATTGACGCAGCGGTCGTGTGATAGGCCTTGTCCCTTCAGGGATGTAGCGCCACGGGGTTTAGTTTTTTAGGATTTGCGAGGGATGGTTGGAGTTAGCATAAAATAGGGTTGATGGCGGTTGAAGCGCGGCAATGAACCTCCAGGTTCCTTAAAGTAGATATTCCTTTAGCTTGTTTAGGAACTAAGTAAATTTGGATGGTAGCAAAATCTATAAGCTCGCTTTTATAATACAATTAAGGTGTCAGGTTACATAGGCTATGGTGTAGAATGCTTGTCTCTATTTTTTTCCAGCAAAATTGCACATACCTAATTGAATAAGTATGGATTTTGCTTACCCGCTAGCCATTTTTTCATCCAGTTCGTTCAAGGTGTGTGCTCGCATATGGGATTATGTTGAATGTTGGTTATTCCATGTGTCGTGGCAAAACCCTGTTTTTCTTTTTGCTATATAGGAGGAAATTATTTCTGTCACGTGAAGCTATATATGGAGAGAAATATTTAATTATTGTAGCTACTAAAGTACTTCTATATTTTTATTTTAGTGTATTATTTAAAGTACTCAAATATAGTGCATCCTCACTTTAATAGGGGATGCCCTATTCCGTAGCTGTACCGCTTTCTCGTTCCACTCCATTAAGGGTCAGACGATGAATTAATCCTTACAGGATTAACGTGGTTAACTGGCTTTAGAACGCATATAACCCGTCCTTTTTACGGGTGAAATATTTCCCCGGTCCTTAGCGTTTTTGGGAAAAATTGGATTTTTTTTTGTGCGTGTTTTTGTCGAACAGTTTGTGAACAGAATGGACTAGTATACGGTATTTAGGCCTACAGCTTTTTCTTTTTGGAATCTTTGCATACAGATTCTTGTTCCGGTATCTCGCTAGATCGCTGGGCACAATTAATTAATCGAGATAATTAGTGACCGTCATTAGCATAAAATGGTATAATAATTTATACAACTTAACCTCCAACAAAGTTGGTCCATCTTCCTAGACATATGACTGATAGGCAATTCTCTGAACCTTCCTGGTGGGCCTATGAAATTTAAAATGACTGTTTTTCTTTCTTCTTTCAGTTCCATACCTCTCTTGTTAAGCACGTCGGTCTGCAGTTAAAAAAAATTGGTTCGTATCCATTTTCTTTTTCGGTGGACATGATTTCTGAATATACATATTATTTTGGTGTATAGTTCTAAGTTAAGCACACAGCGTTCTGTGAAATACGCTATTTTCTTTTAATTTCCGGCTTGCTATCTCCATGTCGCATTACTTCCACATTCCTCGCATAGACAGCTGTGACTGGCATTCATATTGTTCATTCTTCCGCTTAGGGATGTTATTAATATCATCTGTTGCAATCTGCCATCTGGCCATCTCGGATTGTATTTTTGGGTCATCGTGGGATATCTGTGTGGCACTCCATTCTACTTATGATTCTAGGTTTACAACTACTATTGTGTGAACAGTGTTTTTGGTCCAAAGCGTTCTGTTATATTTGTATAGAATTGTAGAATTCACATCTTGGTTGGATTCAGGACATCGTACATTTAATATTGTTCGAAGTCTTCTGATCGTCTGGATGCAAAAGCCATTACAGGCCTTCATCTTTTCGTGCAAAGACTCAAAATAATGCAATATTAGAACTTTCCAGACTTTTGCTCGTATAGAAACTTTTGCTGAAAACAACGTTCTACTTATGGGTTGTTTATATGTGATAAACAGGAAACTTGCGTATTTAACATTATATTAAGTGTTCTTTGATTAACATTTTTATATTGTTGAAGTTCACTTCAATTTATGTTTTCCTACAAATGCACTTCTGGAGCAAATCTTGATTTGAATTTTCAGATGAAGTTTGTTTTTGTTCAGTGTGCACAGCGTTTCAGTCAGATTGTTACCGGTATGGTTACATTGCTTACATTGCTTACATTGCTTACATTGTTTTAATTGCAGTTGGATGCTTCATTTACATAGGAATAGTTATGATTGGTTTATTAATAATCGATTACAGGCTTTAAAAGTGACTAATGTGAATGAAAATTTACACAGTTGGAATTTTGTTTTACAGGCCTAATCGTAAGTTACATCTTAACTTGTTAAAAATTGGAGAAACATACACATCGCTGTGTAGTATAAAGGTATATTGACAGTGTGAAATGTTTATTGGCCTCTGGATGATTGAATTATCTTAAAACGAACCGGACAGTTACAGAGCTTCCAGTTTTAGTAAGCTTATATGTTTTCTGGTCCCTTAAGTCCGAAAATAGGTTATTCAGACACACGATTGTCCACAAAACTGAGTCTGAATAGACCAGCTACTTTCTCATAAGAGTGTATTAGCCAAAATTTATTTTTGCACTCCTTAGCTAGTAAGTGGTACTTACTAACTTTGTTTACATGGATCGTAAGTTGACATTCCCACACAGTCTTGTTGCTAAGAACGGTTGCGATGAGGTTAAATTACTTACGGTCCAAGCGCTACGTCATAATTCATTACGATACACTTCATAATACAAGCCTTTATGGGCACGGCCCCCAGGACAAATATTCGGTTCCCATAACAACAAACACATGCGAATCACTTTCTGAAATAAACATCTATTTTCAAGAATGTATTTACATAATATTTTCTGGTAATATCACAATTAACATAATTAAATTGATATAAATAATCATCGTGCAAAAAATAGCATGCAACACATGGGCCGTAAAGGCATTTGTATCGCAATATAGGCTACTATTTTAGTGGAGTGGCTTGGAGTGTATATTCTGAAAAAAAATAGCCTTAAGTCTGTGACATTGTTTGTGTGTGGCTGTGATAAAAAATAGCGGAAAACAAGATAATCTTAACAAAACGAAAAGATATACGTTAAATATCTTCTGAGAATGTGACTCGACGCATGTCGACAGCTCTAACGAGTTTGTTAATTGTTTTTTTATTAAATTTTGGATCGTAAACTTCTTTTTTAACGGATATCTCTGTCTATGTAAAGTTTTACTTTACGGGGCGCTCGTTTTGTTAACACCCTGCTTGCCTGTTAAGTTCTACATAACGGTCTTATACCGTAAATAACTAGTACACCAACTATGTATTAATAGCCGGAACGTTATTAGAAGAAATCTTAGAAATCATCCGAATGGTAGTTATACGCTAGCCATCTGTTCCAAGGAACTCCTCTTGAATCTGAATATCTTTGCACTGGTCAATTGTCGTTATGCGATGTAAGAAAAGTGCATTCTTCCTGTTAATGTTTCACCTCAGATTATATTTTAGCAGGTGCCCGCAGCTTCACCCACGATAATTGATACAAAATTTGAAAATTAAGAGCATAGTATTGAAACCTGTACATTTATCAACACTTACACGCGAATCGTTCATAAACCAAAAGAACGTAACATCTAAAATTCCGGCTTTGGAGTGCATTCCACGATTAGAAAGCGCCGCCTGGGAAAAACGACCTCGGATTCGATTTTGCTAGCCCAGAAAACCCCTGCTTAGTGAGTTCCATCCAAATCGATCAATGTTTGCCCATTTAGGTCTATATTAATTATCCCTGTTCCGCCTGTGTTGAAAATTTCAGATGATTGCATACCTGCACATTATAAACAAATAAGTCGACCATGATGAGGTTACAAAATTAAAGCGATCGATAATTCCATTCGATATGTTGAACAAACAGCAATGCTCTTATTTTCAAGTTATGAAAAAATAAAGGCAAATCCACCTGCAATTAATTTGACAATTGAAATGTATTGCCGAGAACTGATGCTTCGATAGAGCAAAACATTCTGCCAGTTTTTTACTCATAACTCGCGAACGAAAGCGAAAATTAAAAATCCGGCTTCGAGGTGCATTCTGCCACCCTTCAGTTCATCTATGTTTAAAATTTCAGATCTCTGCGTGCAATAGATTTTGCTGGGCATCGCGCACAGACAGACAAACACTTCCTCTTATTGTTATAGACAAAACAACTCCGAGATAATACGCTATCAAAGTTTATGCTTTAGATGCTGCACAGTTCGCTTTTCTGTTTAAAGAAGATTCAACCCTGATGTGAACCAGAGTTTTCCCGTTGGGAATTCGTGCTCGTTATTCCGGCTTGTAAGCATAGTATTCCAACCATAGGTGAAGGTTAAAAAAAACGCGGATGTTTCTGGAACGTTGTTATGGTGAGAAAAAAGTAACAAGGGTTCGTTTCACAATGGTATAATGCTGATTTTCTGTACTGATAATTACTTTGTCCTCTTGCCATGAAATGGAATGGAGTTGAGACGATGTAATAGTAAAGGTCACGGTGAGGACTTGAACCATGACATCCCATTATACATACAATCTGCAGCTACTCCGCCATCTTCTTCATCAAGTGTTAACTCACGGCATGTAATTCAGGAGCCACATGATTTTAATATTAGAAAGTGTTATTACTTCCATAACTTGTGTTCTTTTCCGAAAAAAAAGCTTGGCGCAAGTCACGATTCATCAGAATAAATCACGAATTTGGTGAGTCTTCTGCACGAGTGATCCAAGTCAATTTGTTTGAAGTAAGAAACAAGTTTTCTTTATTAGCTAAAACCATGTCCTACTTTCGGTTTCAACGCATGACAAAAGCGGCAATATTTAAAAAAGGTATTTCATATTTCACTTTTTGTGCTCTGTTCTGTTGGGAGGTAAAATGTATTTCTTGGATTCCTCGTTTCCTTCAATTTGTACATTCTCATTCGGACTAGTTCACATATTTTATTTAACAGCTGTCATTAGATCAGTTTTAGTTTTAGTTAAAAATAACACTAGTACGCCTACTTGTTCAGCTTGGTCACGCCTGTGATTTGAAACCACAGACCTTGGCGTCATCTTTCATAATTAGTTAACTGGAATAGCCCTACCGTATTCCTTGCAGGCTGTTCACAGAAATATAGAGAAGGAAATGACAAACGTAATCGGAGGTTCGTCAGCGTTTTTGAATTGTAACGTTGAATAAATTTGATGTTCTTCGTTAGGTGTCCAATGAGGGATCAAGTATTAGGCCCTATGTAATAGACTTGACCACCTTATACTCTAATATAAAATTAAACCACTCGATCTTGTTTACCTTCAAATAGAATAGCTCCTTTATTATGTTAGGTATTGATGATGACGAAAATCGGATCACATCCAAAATATTCTCCGAGATTTAACCTTTCTACTGCTATTGAAGTAGGCCTATAAATTCGTCATTTAAAATTACGGTATAGTAGTAATATAAAAAAAGGTTTATGTACAACGTACGTCCTCGTTTTACCATAGCCATCCATGGAAATAGGCTAAGCTATTTCGTTGAAATTTTCTTCATCGATTTCAAACTTAAAGCTTATTGATGTTGTCACTTGATTGCTTATAGGCTACCGTATTTATGAATTCACATCTGAAAGAGTTAACAGTGTTTTATTGTCATTGTCTACAACAATTCTCGATTTTAGTAAAATAATCCTTAGCCTCCTTGGTTTCCTCGTTGTGATGTCACACCTCATTCTTAGATGTTTATCACATTTTTTTTTAAGTAACGGCATAATAGTATAATGCAGTTTATAACGTGAAAAGCTTATTATTTTCCTGACTTGACCCGGTTTAGGACAGACCTCTCTCCCTCCCCCTCTCTTTCTCTCTCTCTCTCTCTCTCTCTCTCTCGTGTGTGCGTTTTTTTTGTATGCTCACAGCTTTCGACTGGTTATTCAGTATTTCAAATATGTTCTAATTTGGAATCTTGCTGCAGACAGCATTTTAAAATCTCAGTGCACTTCCAACTGCTAGTGCATGCAAACTTTAATCGCTGTTTTCTCAGCTTCAATTTGCATGTTATTTTGCCATATTCACAATGTATCTATTCGCATATAAATGGTTACAGCCATGAAAGTTTTTCACAATATACTTGACAGTGTGTGAAATAAAGTGTCTATAATTGATCCGATTTTAGTTTGATCCTAGTCAAAACAAAGGGGAGGAGAACTCACAGAGAGTTCGCGAAAAATTCGCATCATGTGACAAAACGTGATTGGTTAATGTCATTAGCATGGTGTGGCTAACGATTGTTCTTAAGTTCATGCAACAATAATATCAACATTTACACGTGAAATAACAAACTCTCACTGGCATCTTCACGATCATAGTATATCAATTAGCAAACAAAACAAATGATCCATTGTTCACGACGACCCAGCGGGTGAGTTGTGAGAATAAACAAACTAACATCAACACGGTGAACACATGTGTTCTCACGTGCGGGCTATGACAGCCACGCCTCTTTGTTTTGAACAGGATCGTTCTTAAATGGGATAGAGAATAATCAGATTTTGTGCATAGGCCTTGGTTGGGATAAAATATCTTCCGTAGGAGTACCAAAGTATGAAGTTGATCCTAGAGGCCCATGGCTTCCGTGTGGTACTTCATGTCTTTATGAAGATGACAAAATTGAAAACTGGATTTGTAACGTGCAATGAAAGCTTACTCTAAATCAGGACGGGCAGAATGTGTGTCGCGATTACAATCGTTATCGTGGTGAGTGATATCCTTCGAAATTATTGGCGTAGGAAGGAAAGGGGCCTTGCCATGGGACGAAAAGTCATTGAGTTGTCAATCACGTAACGTTCGTATGTGTTGTGTGGGTGTACAAGTAAAATACCGCAAATATTTTTTAGACATTTTGAATTAAAAGTAGAACTTCTGGCACAAGACACACATGTAAAAGGTGCACATTACCGCACCAGGGTTATAAAGTCTTCATGCCACTCGATTGGTATCAATTTTGGTATCCGTCACATGGAAAACACGCATTTAGTTAAAATATATTTGCATATGATTATTAAATAGACTTAGTTTAATAAAAATTTACAATTTTAAAATTCATTACGCCTTTTCTCACATATGAAATTTCTCACAGTGAGTGCAAAAGTCGTTATGTATGGTGGGTGCGCGCAGCAATTTGGCTGGCTGTATGATCTGTAATTCATTACGGTAATATTTATTATTATTTTACTAAGAGTCAACGGCTGTCTAAGAAATAGTGTAAGGCACGCGTGATAAAAATTTTATTCTGTTCGCATTATTGCTCAACTCGCTACGCTCGTGTCGTGATCATTCTTACTCTCTGAATAAAATCAGCTTTTAACCCTTACACCATAAATAACTATTGGAGTGTGTCAGTACTGCCATGACTTGTAGCCTAAAGCCGTGAGTGTACGAATGCAGAGTACGAAATGGTGTTAATTTACTTTGAGTAATTTGGGCGTGGTTGTCACTGTGACTGATGTGAAAGCAGAAAATGTCAGAAATGGGTTCTTTCCCATCAAAATGGATAGAACACACTATTTTTTTTTTTCAAATATAAAATATCAGATGTTGAACCCCTTACGATTAATTTTATTTGTATCGATAAGCTGCGCCGTTGTTTAAAAATGCTTTAGCAACTTTTTTTTTTATTATGGAGATTCTTCATCCCTGGATAATGGAATATGAGGTTGAAAGCTAGTATAGACAATCTGTTAAGCTTTGAGGTTATGAAACCTTAAACACACATACAAAAAAATATGTTTTATACACTGACAACGCTATTCTCTAATCTATCCAGACGTGGAACATTCCTTAATAACAGTATTGTTCAGTATATAGCATGATAAGAAACAGTGAACATTCCTTCCTGCATTATATACGCCTATTCATTGGCATTTATTAGCCTCTCAGAGCAGAGGGAACTATTTAATGGATTGTAAAATTAATCTTCAGATTTCTAGCTTAATGAGCCCGTTAGGCCTGTTTGAATTTATGATACCGCAGTCTTAATATTGTAAGCTTTTTATGCGAACATAACTCCGAGTTGGAAAGGTGAAGTCAGAATGAAAAATTCAATGCCATAACCGGGATTTGACCAGGATCTTTGGCTCTCCATGCCACTGCTCTAACCACCTGAGCTACCATGGCAACATGCCGGTACAACATTAAATTCTCCAACTGACTCACTTAGAGCAGAGGCTTGGAGAGCCAAAGATCCTGGTTCAAATCCCGGCTATGTCATTGAATTTTTCATTCAGAATTCACCTTTCCATCTTAGCCTACACACGGCCAATGTGAAAAAATTACCATTCCATAACTCCGTGTTGTTTCCATTTAAATCGCGTGCAGAATTCAGTTTGCTGATTTTATGTTTTTTTTAAAATATAATTTCGAATATTTTCTGTAAAACATCCGTAAGTAGGAAAAATCCAATATATATATATATATATATATATATATATATATATATATATATATTATCCTCCAGGAAACAACATAATGAAACTGTTGATATTTTCCCATTCTTTCTTCCTGGCTATGTAATTTGTATTCTCACCTATATAGTAATTCATTAGGCCTACTGGAAAGTAATGTAAATAAAATAAGTGGCGCAAAGTACGTTGTCACATATACATGTTAAGAATTATAGACTATTATTGATGTTTTAGGTTGACAAAGAAAAGGTACCATTAGAAAATTAATGTATAACCTCCATTTTTGGGAATCCTACTGAATTTTTCATATAATATTTTCTTTGTAGCCTCACACGTGTTAACTGAATAAATAATGACTCCGACTGTTCAGTTTTTAGATTTAATTGAAGAGCTTTTAGCAAAAACAACCTTAGTCCAAAAATTTTGAAAATTGAGTTTTCTGTGTCATTGGGTGCTACAACCTACTGGTCATTGTTTAAACTACATGATATGGTAAAATCTGCCATAGTCCCTCAAATATAGGATTACAAAGTTTACCAAGTTTAGCAAAAACAACCATTGTCCATTCAGTTTTTTGCAAATACCTAGTGAATTTTTTGATAGAAGGTGGCTATCATGCAGAAATCTGTTTCTTAGAATCAGCTGTTTCATTGTTGTGCAAAGCATTGTCTCCTCTGATAATAACAGCAGTGGAATCGAGGATCCATAAACATCCTAACTCATACAATAGCTAATATTGATATTTTTCAGTAACATGAATAGTGTGACGTGTAATTAAGAATTTGAATAACATTTTTCGTGTTTATTATTTGATTTTATATTTTTTCTTTGCATTCTTAAAATTTTTTTAGATAGTGGATTAAAATTTGTTGGCAAAAACAGCCATAGTCCATGTGTCTTCAGCTTTCAGGTCTGGTTTCAGGGCACTGAAGTTACATATAGAGGAAAATTATTATATCAAAATATTTCTATATATGTTTACTTAATTATACAATGAATTTTAAATTCATGAAGTAATAATTGCCAAAGGGAGAACGTTTTTTGCTTCTACTGAAAATTTGGTTTTTGGACTATGGTTGTTTTTGCTAAAAGCTCTTCAAATGAAGCAATTAAATCATAAAACAGAAGGCAAACTAAACAAACTCAATATAATATAATGACTTTAATTATTGCTAATTTTGTTTGGAGATGATCCAAATACTTTTCATTAAAAGAGAACAGATTTGTTCAAGAAAATATAGTAATCTGCATTTAAGCCTACTATTTTGTTTATTAAATAATGCCATTACTATGATTGTTAATATATTATTATTATTATTGCTTACTTTATTTTTCATGCTTTAACTACATATAGGTCATATCACATGGTTAGAATATAAAGAAAATAGTTATTGTTGAATGCTATAGAAACGTGCTATAGTTTAAGTTCAAATTAGTTGGCTTTTGTAAATAGTAAGTAGGGACTGAAAAGAGTAGAATATATAGCATTGTAGTAACTTTAATTGAAATTGGAAATACGTTATGTATGTCGGTTTGTGCTTGTTCGTAAGTAAATTTTTGGGGGTTCTGTTGCAATATTGAGATATTGACTTTGCAATCTCCATCGAAAGCGGGAAGTATAGCGTGATAAAATGTTCTCAACCTATTGCTAACTGTGCGTGGGTTCTTGTCACTCCTATACTGCGCTCACTGCAGTGTTACAATTCTGATAATTCTGGTACAGTCACACCATCGTCTTTGCATCTGATTTCTCGCCATTGAATCGTCTTCTTGAAATGGTAGTGATAATACTGTTCAGGTAAAGAATTAAATATTTTTCGATCTAAATATCCTCTAGAAGAAAAACAGTGGGCCTATGCACTGTCACATCTAAAACGAATTATTTGTTGCAGTTTTTTAAATAAGTTGATTAGGAATCAGTGGTTATTATTTTAAGGGGGATCAAACACCGCTATCGTATACTTAAGACAACATTTCGTTAAAACAGGATACTATGCATCTTTACATGAAATTTTATTACACTAATAGTGTAAAACACACTATTTAATGTGATGTAAAGTTAAATCTGTGTTGTATTATACCCAATAGTAAGAGAATATGCTAATTTTTAACTTTTTGAATCAAATAACACGAGAAACATACTTTGATGAAAATTACGAGTATATATATTAAGTATTATATATATAAAGTATATAATTAAGTATATATATATATATATATTTTTTTTTTTTTGCCTCATATCTAAGACCTTGAAGCTGAGAAAACTGCTATTAAAGTTTACATGCACTGGCTGTTGGAAACTTGCTTAGGTTTAAAAAATTGTGTCTGCAGCACCTGTTTCATGCCTCAAAACTGCCTAAAATTTTGCACAGATATACTTGAGGGTATGCTTGATTTTTTGACACTAATTTCCAAAATTTGTATTTTTTACCAAAACAGGTAAATCAACATCGCTTATGGATTTTGGGAGTTAGAAGTCCGCAAGAATTGTACCGAAATAATTTTTTACGGTAGGGTCACATATACATTAAAGGATATTTTTATGGGCCCAGGACAAAATGTGATATATACAGTACATGTGCTCATGGCTGTTGTCAAATAACTCGGATATGAAATGAATGAAGTCTTACTTCAGAGTACCATCAGTGTATGCAACCGTGTAACAATTTGGAAGAGTTCACGTTTAAAGGATAATGTTGAAATTCTGTGTTGAGAATTTCTAATATACAGTTCCTTGAGTCGTGTAAGCGTAGCTTCGTTAAAACAGACTTTGAGGTTTGTATCAAAGCAAATTCTGTTTTTGAGTATAGTAGTGAGCCAAGCGTGAAGTAATTGATTGTTTTTTACGCTTTTACTACAAATCCTTAAAGAGCTATCCTGTCAAGGCGGGTTGGAGTACAAATAAGATAAAGTATGCAATTCTATTCCTGTCGCTTACGGCCGTATATACGCGTATTTACTCAGCACGATAAGCGAGGAAAATTATTTCTTGATAATTTTATTTAGCTATAATTATTATGCTTAAATTTAATGATCTTACAAGAAGCATTAATAGTCTTTTACTCTGTTACTGTCCTTAGATTATACTCGGCCGTATGTTTTATGTTCAGTCCAGTTTTACCATTGTCTTATCTGCGTTGTCTCTTGTCTAGCTTAAAACTAAGACGATGTTAGTATAATCAGTTTGCTGTGTTCTTGCTGTAATGAAATATACCATTCTTGAACCGAATCGCTCAACTGAAACACTTGAGAATTTAGCCTATCTTCTAAGAAAGTCTATGAATAATTTAGTCTGTTCACGGGGAGTGAGCCCATTTTTAACTTAAATATTTTACTTGAGGTTACAAAAGGAAAATCTGTCATACTTATGTGAATATTCAGCTTATCCTAGGAGGTATTTGGCATTAATCGTTAGTAGTCCACCTATAACAGGTTTAAGTTTCCTTACTAATAATTAGGGTATCATCAATTATTCTTCATGAAATGGTCGGATTGCTAAGAATTCTGCTAATATTGCGCTATCTTTTGTTTAAGGTTTTTTTTAAGTATTTGTGACAGCTGTAGGCCTAGTTTTATATCCCGATGTCCTCTCGGAATTTGGCTTTAGAGTCAGCTATATTGAGAACGAGTTGACTGGGAAGAATTGCCTGTGAATCCAATGACTTTATCAAAGCAGCATTATTTTTAAAATTCCCAACATTATTTATTTTAATATTATGATAACCGTGTTTTACTTCTTGAAAATATTATATGACAGGAAGTAATTAATTATAATTTATATTAGATTAACATTTAAGAAAATCTTTCCAAACCCATTCTTATTTGTTCCTCTCCAGCAAACAAGGTACGAACTACTTTAAGGCAATGAATTTGAGTACAAACAATGTATAAAATTTCCAAGATGGTTGAAAAAATAATAGAATATTAATATCAGTTGCCTTGAGAATGTAGTGTGTTACTTTCAGTAGTAATTTTCTCCGCTTTGTATTTTTCGCACGTGTTCCAAGTTCGAAATATTTAAGTTAGATTTTTATTCAATTGGAATATAATTTAAAACGTTTTTCGGAAGATATATTATGAACGAAGCCAAATGTAGGCCTGTATTTCCCTATTACTGTATTATTAATTAGTAGTATAGCTGAAATTATTAGATTAAATTAAGGAATTTAATAATTCTTATCTCAAATGACGTCAGCTGTTTAAAAGCACATTACTAATTTGTTAAAATCTAATACTAATATTTCTTTATTTAAATACAAATGATAATTTTTTGCGCCTTACATTATTTAAAAATAGTTTAAAAGTTTGTAACAAACAGCCGGTATTGATGATGTCGAAATGGTAAAATTTCTAAGCTGATCTGATGAAGGATGTAAAACCTTAAACATTCACCTAACAGTTGTCCCAAAATATAATTTGCCTACTTGTGGAGAATTAATTGATGGTCAAGTTAATGTGCCGTCCTTGTCATTAGAGCTGCGAATGTAGAATTACATCATAGTCCAAGAAAGTAGAAGACTTTGCTTCCTATAGACAAACTGTGTACAGTAAACTTGGTTTGAAAGCTTGCTCTGTCTAGCAAAGCCGAACTTATTTTCAATACAGATGAACATCCTTTGAGGGATTAGATAAGAAGTTGTGGTTCTGTCGCCAACAGTTTATATACAGTAGTCGCGTAAACTCTCAGTGGAAGCCTAATGTTTGATCATTGCTCGATTCCTCTTAAATTATGCCGCGTATAAAATCAATGAACAGTGTCTGCAGAAGTTACGTGATAACTGACAAAGAATGACCACTATTTCAGAAGTTTTTGTTGCAATTCGCAAGGAATTTGGCGTGTTGTTTCATTTTCATTTACTTTGCATTTGCAATCTATCCTATAAGGTAGAGGAAGTATATTTTTGTGTTCGACCCTGATATTCGATGACTGGTTTTCAGCATTAATACCAGGTTTTGAAGTCACCTAAAACAAAAAAAATCCCTTTAGGCAGACCTACAGGCTGAGGTAGATTTCGAAGTGCTAAATCTCGCCTTATATGCGAGCTATCGAGAAACCAGTTATTGATTTGTAGACTCATCAAGAGCTTTTCAACGATACCCCATAAGACGTGGTGTCAAAAATTTCGAATTTCCATCCCCCCACCAACCACCCCCACTCGTATCCCCAAAACCCCCAAATCGTTGGTGTCACTGTGAACTCCATAAGGAGTACTGTAATTTATTCAAACAAAGTTTCCCTCTATACCTCATAGGGGCCGAGATATAAATTTTTCAAAATTTCGACCCCCTCCCCCGACCCTCCCCTTGGGCCAATTTTGCTCATTAACGAACTTGTCCGAACTATTGGGCCTAGAAATAACATAGTAAAATTTGGTTCAAATATCTTCAAAATTACGACCGCTAGCTTGTAAAGATAAAGATATATATATATATATAACATTTTTTTTTTGAACGGTCGGTTTTTTCGTACTTAGGGAGGCATAAAACGTAAAGATATGAAAGAATTTTTCGAAAGCCATGACATGGTATCGATTGCAATAGGTAGATTTTTCTTCGAAAACTACCTGAAATCCAAATTTTAGAAACGTCTCTGTGTGTGTATTGATGTGCGAGTGAACAGGATAGCTCGATAACCGTATAAAAACAACATTTTACATTTGGATTTGATGTTTCTGGAGATGTAACACGAGGATTGACGACAACTTTCTATTACTTTTAGTATCGCTTTGCTTGAACAAAATTTAATTTTTCAAGATATTAATAAAAAAAAATTGTGAACATTCTATGAAGAGAATATTTTATAATCCGTTTATACGAACTCAGGCGTAAGTCTACATCACTGCACGAGGATGAAAGAAATGAATAAGCTTCCTCTGCAATACGACCTCTTATTCTTTATTAGGCTATGAAGATAAAAACCTACTATATTGCTTACGGTACAGAAAATTATGCTGGTGCGGTGTATCACATCATACTTTTTACAAACATTTTTACGGATAGGCTTTCATAAGATTTCATAAGTTCTCAAAACAACTAGCTCCCAGTCTTCTATAAACTGTTTGTTGTAATAGCATTTCCAGTTTTTACGTGTAGCTGAAATAAACGTTGACTGCTCACCGCGAAGGCTGGTTTCCGATCCCAATTGCGTATTTAATAAAATATATTGGAATTGCAATTGGGGGGTTCGCTAAATCCAACATATAATCGGACAAACGTTAATATTTTAAAACAGCGCAGAGGCGCGGGAAAAACAGCTTCGTCAGTCAACTGTTGAATCCTCGGTCTGGCATATGTTAACTACTCCATTATTGAGAGCACTGAAACCGTCAGTACCATACTAAGAATTCAGAGGATTAAGGAGCTGCCCCATCCCTTGCGCAGGTTCTTTCCTTTCTTACTTGTGGTTAGGTATACTATTTTACGGTGGCATTTCTTTTTATACAAAATATTGCACATTTCTGTTAAAACATACCATCAAGGGGATTTTAGGTCTTTTGGAGATTTTATCATTTTTTACCAGTTGCCTATACTCAGATGAACTGGTTAACGCAATCTGCGTGACCTACATGTTATATATAAATACATAAAATAAAAAATGGAAGGCCTGTAGCAAAAAGAAACTTTCATGAACACGTTTTTAAAATTCTAAATTAATTTATTTTTAGTTCCTTATATTATACCACCTGCTAACTCCTCATTTAAGTGTTTACTGATTGTTTTCTATTTATGTGCACATAGATATTTATTGGATTTCAATAATATGTTTAAAATGGTACCTTTAAGAAACTCGAAATTGCCCTTGAAAAGTAACATTCATTAGGAAAAAAAAAGAGAAAAAAATACGGGTTTTTTGCAAGTGTAAAACGACAATATTTGGGCCTAGAAATGTTCGGAGTAAAATATCATCAGTTTATTAATGGCAGTAATAACTTGGGGGCGGATTTCTATGACATGTCATATTTTCCCCCTTTGTATTATTTCAGGTTTCCAGGTTTAAACCAGATTCCAAGCATCCCGGTGAAAATGGAACGGCTTTTATTGTGCATATAACTGCATATTTAGGAAACTTTCAACTATTGTAGCATATTTAGTATGAATATGCATATTTAGGTCATATTTTCGGCATATTTGTGTGCATATGAAAACATTTTGAAGTTTCATATCATATTTTGTAAATTTCGCATTTTACTGTTACTTTTTGAGAATTTACAGATATTTTAAATAATTAACATTATATTTTAATAAAATGAATTGTAATTAAACTTAAAAAAATATACATAATGCGTAAGTGATAAAGTCATATTTTAAATTTTATTGGTCATATTTGAATGTTTTTTAGGTCATAAATGCATGCATATATCCTATATTTTAGGTCATAGAAATCCGCTCCCTAGTAATAACAGATCGAGAATCCGTCATGTACGAAAACAAGTTCAACTATCTACTTATGGCATGAAACACTTGAAATAAACATCTGCAAAGAATAATGATAATGCTTAAAGCATGAAAATTAACTAGTAGTTGTGAATTGTATTAGCCTAGTCGTGTACAAAAAAATAATGGTCTGACGACAATTCTAACGAATTAAATCTGTTCGTAGTGATCAGAGTAACAAGTTTCAGTGAAACGCCAACACCATTAAAACACGGAACACCATTCGGCTCATTCATGCACAATGCGTGTAATATTACTATGGCACTGGTAGTGCAGTATCGAGTCACTACTGCTATTTGAGCTGTTTTCAATTCAAAATTACTTCTAGTTCGATTAAAAGCGAGACGAATTGTCATGGTTAATTAACAGTGACCTTTTTTTTTCCATCGTTTGAAGCATGCAATACACAATCGAAGGCACAATTAAATGCAGCACGTTTCGTTTCGGGACTTCTCGTTTTACATGGAACGCCACTTGTTTGACTCCCATGCCCAGCGTATGCTATATTTCAGAAACTTTGAGCAGACCATCGGGCAAAGTCCTGTAACTACTGTACGGATCAGTGTATCCCAACCAATGGAGAGCGCCCCGAAAATTATGCCAGACAGAATTCGTAGGTCTCAAGATACTTTTTATTTGTTTAGTTGAGGCCTTCTTTTCCACTCACCAGAGGAGGACACATACTTATATATACAGTACGGTATTCAATATTCACGCGATAATTAACACTGATTAGTGGAAAGAATGAAAAATAAGGACGAAAAATAACCGAAACTGTACAAAAAAGAACATATAAACATTATGATATGAATATTTATGAGTGATGGTCAAGTGATCAGCTAGCTTGATCATGAACGTTTTGACTGTATGGTAGACTTTTATATTTAAATTATAAAAAATAGGAACTATATATAAGCCTACAGTAGGACTCCAAATATCCGTACTAATTGGCGATCAACATGATCCGGATATGCAGAAGTCCGTTTAATTGGGAGAAAACTAAAGAAATACCCTAACAAAATGTTATTGTGAAAGTGGAGTAGCAAAGTATGTATTAATGGTACAAAACTTGCAAATATTTAGACTAATCAATTAATAAAAACATTCACCTTACACCGTCAATTCTACTTAAAATGAAATGGACAAACCACTAAAATTATATTTAAAGAACAAAAGCCTCAACTATTTAAGGCCTAGAATGCAATATGAATAGGAAGTTTTCGTAAGATAGATCTGATATTTGGAGTCCGCATGATTGGAGTTCTACTGTACCTTTTAATAAAAACGATCGGTCCGGAAGTGATGTAGGAGATAGAAAAGGATCAGGTAAGGAATTCCACAGATGAACTGTACCCAATGGGGATGGTATTAAAATAATTAAAACATTATGCGAATTTGAAAAAAAACGCAGGTCTGCTTTTATATCCTCACTTTTTATATAAAGCAACACTCTATTGATCCTATATAACTGCTGTTATAGATGTGTTGATAAATTTCATAAACTCAGAATTGAAATGGATTGACAAGTGAAAGAAGTGTATTAGAAAAAGACTTTAAGTTCGGAATAAAAGCCGAAATATATCGTCCCACAGAATATTGGACCTACAATATTTTAATGTTTTTACTATTTTAAGTTCAATATGATTCATTCAGTGATGTTGAATATTGACTCTATATTTTTTGTAAATGATAGTGTAACAAACACATTTTATGGAACCAAAATTCGAGGGAATGAAATTGTTTTGCTGTTAACTTATATAATTTTTAAAAGACGAATTTATACTTCAGTTAATTCGTGTATTTTACTTCTTATATTTTATTACATTTTTTATACCTGCATCTCCTTTCATACTTCTTTGTTATTGTATTTTTACCGTTTTCAAATCTCATCTCATATCTCTCTCTTCTCTCTCTCTCTCTCTCTCTCTCTCTCTCTCTTCTCTCTCTCTTCTCTCTCTCTCTCTCTCTCCTCCCTCTCTCCTCCCTCCCTCCCTCCCTCCCTCTCTCTCTCTCTCTCTCTCTCTCTCTCTCTCTCTCTCGCGCGCGCGCGCTCGCTCCACATTCTTGTCATTTGTATTTATTTTATAGCCGAAAACAAATCGATCCAGAATGATTTTTCACCTTAAACTGTGTACCATAGTAGCCTATCACCCATCTACGTTGTGTAGGCTATAAGAACATGCCTCCCCTGCACACCAGAGGCCCTTCAGCCCAGTAAATAAAAAAGATCCACCCTGGTAATTTGAATAGAGCTTAATTCGAATTGGCTACGCAAGGCTTCAGGGCGCCATACGGCATGCCAGGTATGGGGTAATGGGATGAAAATTGAAACCGTAGGTAAGTGATGAGATAGGTCGCTCATGCCGGCGATTGGACTGTTTGTGTATGTATGTGGCAGTTGCTATGGGAGGGGTATGTAAACTCTACGACTGGAATCACACGAGGATCAAATACCAATTGACATGAACAAAACAATGAGGATCAGATGTAATTAACGTGATGACTAAAAAAGTGGGCGATGCTCGAGTTTAGCACAGTCGAGCGCTACCTGTTACGTAGGTGTGTTCCTATAATTTCCAGTGTGCTAGAATATTATGCTTATCTCTTCCTGGTAGGATCTGTTCAGCTGTACAATAGTAGGCCTACAAATTACATTCGTATGTGCTCCGTTTGTCTCTTCTGAAATGAATCTTAAGAATTTGAACCGTTTATTCTTCAAGTAAGTTCCCGTTCGTATTAGACTTGTTTGAAGAAATGAAATTGCACTATAATAGTACATTGCAAAACTAGTGTGGTAAATGCATCATCGGAGAATCGAGTAAGAGTTTGATAAGACGAGCCTCTTTTTTTTGGCAACTATTTCAGGATTTCAGATAGAGGAAACTGAATGTAGAATTTGACTGATTCTAAAGATGTTAATTCTATTGTAACAATTTTTTATGCCACAATTTACACAGTATTAGATAAATGAGTACCAAAAAGAAGCCTATTTTGATACATACACCCAATGTGGTTTGCAAAAGAACTCATGAAAGTATTAAACTTTATAAAATAACGTGAAAATAAACATTTAGTAGAATATAATTATGCAATCATTAAAAAATACTAGGGGATTGAAGAGGCACATTAAAAGAATCTACATAAGTCTTCACGAAGATGAGAAAGATTATTATTAATTCCGGGGTGCGCGGGCAAAGAGAGTCAAGTCCCCTTTCTTGTTACTGAGAATTACAGTGACTTAACACACTATACCAGCCAACATAGCTTTAGAGATGGATAGACCCATGAGGCACACATCCATAACTACCGTACAATTTTGAATATGACTTACTGGACTTAACACAAATGTAGAGAACATTTTTATCTATAACTCTATGGACATATCTCAATTTTTTAGAATGGCGGACTTAACTCTCTTTGCCCGCGCACCCCGGAATTGAGATACATAATTCTGGAAACATTTAAGTTGGAATAAAACGGGGGAATATTATAAACCCCTAATGAAATTGCTAATATCTAAGCTGTTTATTTTAATCTGTTTTTAGCAATCAAAATACGTTTACGCAACTGATTGCAGTATTAACATATTAGATTCCTTCAATATATCCGTAATGAAGATAAATAAATTGAATTAGAAATTTAATATTAAAGTCTAAAAGATCTGTAGGATACCAACATGTATTTACAAAGGATGTGGTGAATTGTTAGTATATCCATTAACTGCAGTTTTTAATCAAATCATTAAACAAGGCGTTATTTCGTTGCGTGGAAAGTGAACCAAGTGACACCAGTTAGAATTCTGGAGAGCATTTTTACACACTTTTCAATCAAAATATTAAGTTGGCTTTTTCTCCATTTCAACAAGGTTTCACGTGAAATAGAGATGCTGCTATAAATCTTTGGAAGTTAATGGAATGAAGGTTTTTACTGTCAATATAATATGTGTGTATATAATTATATAAATTTATGATTTTTTAAGCCGACACCTTCACTACCTCGTTCGAGTTAGTGGTATTCCGCTTATTTGGCGGTGATGTAACCCCATTTCTCAAGCTAGGACATCTATTAGGTGGTGTTAAATCTCGATGAACTGGGTTGATTTATGAATGTATCATAGCAAGGAGGGTGCCCTTAAACCTGAATCCTTAATTAGGTAATTACTAGAGACCGGATTTTAAAGGGAAAATTTTTACCCAAAAAGGGAAAATTATTGCCAAAAAAAAGGTGGAACAAAAGGGAAAATTATTGCCAAAAAAAGGTGGGGAAAAAAGGGATATAAAAGTAGGAGAGTGTAACAATTCAACAGAGAGATACATATTTGTTTTATGTAAAGCCTTTGCTTGCTCTACAGCTGCTGATTTTGTAACATCCAATGACTGAAGAAATTTTTTGAAATTCTCACAGGAAAATAGCACACGAAATCCATGTTCCCCACCTTGTTATAATGGGAAACTTAGGCAATGTCAAGCCTGTGATTTTCCTGTAACGCTCGATTCTGCTGGGAGGAATTATTTTTTCAATGGTGAATCAGTGAAAACAATTTTTAATGTTTTCATATTACCAAATACTGGGTAATTTACGAATTTTTCAAAATAAATTAGCAAAAAAGGTACTGGAAAGGGAAAGTTCCTAAAAAAAGGGAGATGAGCCTAAAAAAGGAAAAAAAGCGACGTCAAAACCAGGTCATTTGCAGTTGAAACTTACTCAGTAATGTCCTGTTCAATTTTATCACGTTTTGTGATGAAATATAAAAAAAAAAAGGAATTCCCTTTAAAATCCGGTCTCTAGTAATTACTAACGAATCCACGGACGCCTTAAGAACCTATAATATGAAAGAGATAAGTCATTTGGCAGGACCAGGGATCAAACTCTAGACATGTAATTTGAATAAGGACTAAGACAATTCGCGACGCATTTTTTCCCCTCCTCCCTAACCGCATTAAAACGGCTGAGTCAAGCACATCTCTACGATTCTCGTGCAATAGTACTAAATTTTGCCTGTATATCACATCGATCCAGCTTCTTAATGACTGGATCCAGTAATGCTCTAATGGGTATTACTAATATCATTGACTGGCGGAGTACATATGTGCGTATTGAGGGTAACCGAATGTTTATACTATTGATCTGGTATTCTTAGTAGTAACATACTGTATAAGTACAGTAGGTTAGGTCGTTAATGCTTGGAGGTGCTTGTCGCAGAGTAGGCTAACCAGCGTGCATTATATTCTTCATAGGGAATAGCACAGGCACTGAATCTGGACCTGGCCGGCCGCACTCTAATTAGTCCACCATGTAACCACACACAAAAGACAGAAGTAAGCAGGAGCCCCTTTAGGCCCCTCTGCGTCCACATGAAACTACGGCGGGGATAATCACCAGGTACAGAATGTTTATCCTTGGCGGCAGCCCGTATGAACGTTGTTCTTGTGTTCCCCTGGGAAATTTGTTACAGCGTTTTAGAACCAACTTCCTGTTGTACTTGGCTTTTTTCTTTTATAGCGTTTTCATCAGAATCACTTCCTGCCGAAACAATATTGGCAGAACAAGACATCTCATTAGGAGTACCATGTAGTTGTTTTGTTCCCTTTGTAGCTGTTATAACGATGCACACCATTCCTGTAAACTGTGCCGCCCTAATTTTGAAGGCACATGTCCTCATTTGTTGGCTTCAAAAAGAATCCGTATGTAAACTTTACTGCAAGAAGTCCCGTACTCTTTTTCGGTACGCAAACAACATGTTAGGTGCCGCCTATTTAGGCCTACTAACAGATCGCACGAAGGATACGATGCAGGGATCGTATTTTTTGGTAAGAGCGATAAGTGCGAAATGTTACAAGATAGCTTTTCTGAGCTATTTTTAACATCATAGATGCTTAAAATTTCAGTATTCGCAATGTCGCGAAACTTCTTAGATTTAACGAAATCTGCCCCTCCAGGACGAATATTGAGAAATGTGTAAGAAAGCATAATTTAAAATCGTAATTGTAGTGTATGATTTTTTTCATTCTCCATATTTCATGGAATGGTTGAAAATGACTGTTTTTAGGAATAAAACGTCTATCATTAAAGGCTAACATATAGCTTTATAGTGATACAAACAATAGAACTTAGATTAAAATAAAAATTGAAATATCACAGGATGTTATAAAAAATTTACTTAAGACATACAATAATTATGTTTTATCTTTAAATTCCTTATCTAAAAATTGTTTTCGTTGCAGTAATAACGTAACTTATAGTAATTTTAGTAATATTTCCCAACGCTATATTTAAATATTAAAGTAAATAAAGAAGTAAAATTTATCGTATCAAATTAATTATTTCACCAGATATCTATAGAAATATAAAAAAGTTAACACACAAAATCATTTCATTTTATTTCACTTAAAAATCAGGTTTCAAACCAATTCAGAATATTAGAGCATGATGTAAGCATGAATGGTATTAACATGCAGAATAAATACTTATTACACGTCAAGCTTTTTCTTTTACTGTCTTGAACACATTTTACAGGCAGAAGTTGCATATGCTTAACTGGTAAGTCCTTGCGAAGTTATTACTCTTCGCTGCTTTGAGCAGGTGCCCAGGAAAACTTGACATTTACTGATAAATCAAAATTCATTTTTATACAATCGTGTACAGCCACATAAATGATTAGAATACTATGCTTATTTCACAAAATGTACTGGCAGTAATGAATCATGTTTGTATTTTGATTCACTGACATGTAGGATAGGTTTAGAGCGGTCGTAGAAGTAGGCCTAACGAATTGGAGTACAGCAAAACTGCCACCTAACTGAAAGCAATCCGCCAAGGAATACAGTAATAATTGTACATAAGTAAGGAGTGTTTATAGTGAAAAATCTGTTCAAGTTAACTAAAAATACAAGTTTTATGTATTCTGATATGTTCATTGTAGCTGTCTATGATGTTTCGGTAAATGCACAGACCTTGCCCGCAGAAATATTACTTTACCATCGACACTGATACATATCTTTATTTCAACTGTAAAGGAAAATTGACGGTTTACGTTTAGCAGTAAATCTAAAGTAATATCTCTCCAGAAGTTTAAAACACTGCAGTAGACCTGGGCGCGAAATTTCATTTCTCTATATAGCATAATGCGATTGAATGTTGAGAAACTGCGGTCTTGTTTACATTTACCGTTTTAGTTTACACCGAATTTAAAACCTAATTTAGGAGTAGACATTGTCACAGGAAGTCAATTTCGACATAAACCGAAATGACAGTATCTGTACTTACTCGGAACCGTTAAGGTTAAATTTTCTGACAATATATACAATTTCAGGTGCACTGATAGTAACTGAAGACTTGTTTGCATTGGATCCATAAAAACTTGGATGATGTGTTAAAAATGAGCAATGCATGATTTCGGAACATGGAAAGGAAAATAACTAATTCATGACGCAGCTCGAACGTAAGGAACATGTTCAAAATTATACATTGACTGGACTGAACGGTAGAAGTACTGAACCAATTATGTTTCTGCGCAGGTGTAAGGCTATTAGAAGATAAGTAAAAACATTTTATGCACATGGCAGTCCTTACGCAGTTTCATTCTATTACGGAATTTCATGAAAAATTGGTCTATAGTATGGATGTTGGAAATGCGCCGGAGAGGTTTTATTTAAGGTATGCAGTTAATCTTGTCTTGAATTTGAACTCATGAAACAGGGTCGGGCTTGGGGGTTTCAGGTTATCTAAGCTATCCCGCTGTCGCCCGCATTCCATACTCTGGCTTATTTCTTACCACCTACTGCTTCGTATATTGAATTTGATGTCATGCTCCTGTTGAGATTTGATCTATAGATTAAAACATCTGCGAACTGTTATTAAATTAAATAGAGATATTGTAAATTTAAGTAATACAGGTTAAACTCATAAAATAATGCATGTGGTTCTTCATTCGTGTCCCAGAGAATAATAGTTGTACCTTTCAAATTGTACACATGGTTTCTTTGCGTGTTGAATAATTCTTTTTTTAGTCTTAAATGCTTAAATAATAGTTAAAAACTAGACTGATGTAATAATAAATGCTAAATTAACATTTTCTAAAAGCACTTTCTAACTTGATTGCTGTGAATTTTTAAATACTAATAGAACCAGTAAAATTAGATAGTAATTTAAAGGCAGTAATTCACATTAAACCGTACAAATTCAGATGAGGTTTTTTACATGTGAGAAATTAATGTTTTCAAAACATGGAGGTAAAATAAATTGATACGCAACTCATCGTCAAGGAATAACCCTGAGTTCGAAATTCAGTTGTGAAAATTACGTATGCAACATTTTTATTGGGATTGGACGTATGTGTATTTTTACTCTCGCGTAAACTGGTAAGGGTCATGTGTGTGTATGTAAATTTATACACTGCCTAAATATAAATTGGTTCAGCCCAAATTTCCGCTGATTAAGAAATCAGCCTTTCTTAGAGAGTAAAGGATGCAATATAAAGTTTACGAGTCTCGAACAGCCAGCTAAAGTTCATTTGATTGCCTATTTACTTTTCTTTCTTTTTTGTCTTGTCTTGTCTTTAATAGGTGGCCTATAGAAGCTCTTGAATAGAAGAAAGCTTAACCTGCGTTTAGCATGCGTTTTATCGTGTGGTATTTTCATTGACTCCACTTAAGGCATACTGCCCTCGAGCTTCGTCGAAAAAGCTTAGAACTTCGCTTTGTAAGTGGTTTACTTCTTAGTACTATTTGTGTGTGTCTTAAATGTTTGCATTAAAATTAGTGGTCCAGAACTTCTTTTGCGTAGATGCGAGGGCTATTTTTTTAAAACCTTCTATGAAGAGGATATAGTAAAGTTGGTACCACGATACGACAAATTACTCAGTCGAAATGAGATTGTGTAGAAAAGTAGCTAGAAGGTGTACCTAAATGTTCCAAATAAAACAGTTTTGATTTTCACTGTGGTTTTCATTTTATGCTTCATCGGAGGTTTAAAAAAATAACCCTCGTAAATGTTTAAAGTAGACCCTACAGCAGGCTCGGGAAGTAATGCACTGGACGTGCGAAATGATCTACCCCTCATTCGCCCCCTTCCTTATTCTTTCTATCTGCCATGCGAGTAGTACCAGAACGAACCGGTTTAGTTATCTCTACCTGTAATTGAAAGACAGTAGTAGGGACGAGAGGGAGGATAACTTCACACTTCCAGTGCTTTCCTTCCCGTCCCTGCCCTACAGTATTTGCATCATAGACAGTGAAAGAATGTTGCTACTTTGTTATAATAACTAATTTGGTGTAAAATAATGCATTAAACAGAAATATTTTTTTTATTAAACGGTCCACAATAAAATAATCGGGCGTTATGATAAGTAAGGAATAGATGAAGCAACGACTTGGACATTTTCAGATCCAGCAACCCTGGCCGGCTCGTCCATACAGGCGAACTAGGCAGCCGCGTAGGGCGGGAAATTTTTATTAACATTTAGGGGCGGCAACATTTACATTTTTAAAAAAACCTGAAATTTCCAATGCGACATTCAATTTTTTTAAAAGAAGAAATGTTGTCGTAAGGGTAAGATAGCAAATTCTTCTTCATGAATTCAAGCCTTTCTCAAATTAGGCCAATTCTAAACATTTCTAAATATTTAGCCATTTACCAATTTCAGGTTAGAGAACGTAAAATTTCATATTTAATCAAATGGCAAAAAAATGTAATGATTGGGGTGGCAATTTAGGGGGGCGCGGAAATTACCTAGAGCCGACCCTGCCAGCAACCATAGTGTATTAGTGTAGCTTGGAAGCCCTGAATACTGTGGCCGATAGGACTTGCTCCCATCCCTTGTGAACAGAATCTTTGGAATAAAATTGTGTCTTAGCGGAAGCAGTGCACAATAATTAAAGTTAAGTTTTTTTTGCGAAATTTTTTTTCGTTTTACCTGCGATATGCTTCGTTCTACACCCTCGGAAAATGCTTTGTCGAATGTAAAATCAGTTTTCATGCAGATTTTCATATTGAGTTGAGTTACTCATAGACTCTCTTTTTAAAAAATGTTATTTTAAGTTCCAGAGGACATGAAAACAAGCATTTCTGACGGAAACTCAACATCTGATCGAATTTTAATATCGAATTCGCTACCCATGATGCCCGTGGTACAAAAATGAAAAGTAAACTCACATTAAGTGAGACTTGAATATGAATATCTGAGACTTAAATTTAGGCTGTAAATCTGGCGCAGATTTTTCTGTAATATAATTCATGCTAAACCGTTGAGATGGCCTGATTGTATGACCTATATTAATTCATAATATCCATTGTTAAACCGAAGTGCAGGTTGTCATTTAGGCCTACAGTAGGCTATACAACCCTTAATTAAAATTGGATACCGCTTGATACCGCATTAATACAGATACTGTGTATGTAGGGGTACTACATTAATTTTGAAATGTGTTTAGTGAATCTGATCAAGTTTACTGGTTGGATTATATCAAGTTAATTCCATAGAAGCAATTATATTAATTTTTCAGATGGATTTTGACATTCAGCAGTTCGTAGCAAACCAGTAGGCCTATAGGAGAGAATGATTGTCGGGGGCGGGGGGGTAGTCGACATCAAACAGATCACACGATGTAATCCGACTATTAACCGTAGTAGTACACGTGTTACGTTTGTTCTGATTGCATGCAACTAGTGCAATAACTCATTGGCGCAGTTAGCCAGTCTCTGATAAATTGACGAACCTTTCGCTTGGAAACATGCCGAAGCTATCGCATCTCATAAATCTAAAAATTCCCACGACGAAGGAAAGAGGGGATGTAAATCACGTCATATCTCTTACGATCTCTAAAGTGAATTGTTTCTGAAAGGTTGTGATTTATATTACAATTTTGCTATTTTCCAACTTTTCCCCTCTATAAAATAATAGTGCTTTTTGCCTCAGTTGTTGGTGTGCACATTATTCCCTGAGCATTGTCAACGTTTAATGTTAAAGAGGTCATCTTCAAACTGACATGGTTTTACTTGAGTCTACTTGCTCTATGTCTGAAAAGTTGAAAGCGTAAGGCAACAAATTCGTACCATTTTAACAGGAATACAAAAAGAGGAGAGCAGAAAATAAATTGACAGGTTAGACAAATTTTCATAAGCAATCGTGTCTCATAAGTCTGAAATTAGGCTTGAAAGAATCTCGAAATACGTTAGAAGTAATGTTTAAGTAATAACACACACTATTGCATTACGCATTATGTTAACTATAGTTTCAGAAAAAAATACAACCTTTTTAAGTTAATATAAAGAACAATGCTCACTCGACACAAATGAAGATAATGCCTGTGATAGTGTAAGCAAAATAGGCAGTGAGTTATAACTGAAAGAAATAAGTGCAGTTTTTTATTAATAAATTTCATGTGATAAGAGTAATGGCTTAGTTCTAAAAGGGCCAAAGTCATGAAACTTGTTTTTGAGATAACTGACTTTGAAGCCTTTTAGAAGTAACATTTTTTTGCTGAGAACTTCCGACATTGATCTCTAAGGTTTCTGTATTATATCTATTAATAGCATCAGACATTGGTACTTTTAGTATACGAAAGATAAAGACTTTCGAGCTCAATAATTCATAGATCTCATTTTTGCAAGAAATTGACATTGGCCCTTTTAGAACGAAGCCACAGTAGTACTGTGGGAGGCGATGCAACGGTACCTAGAAGCTTGCCTTCCCTCCACTCTCTTTTACTCTATTTGCCAGTTCGTTGTACAAGTGTCTTCAATCAGAATTAGGTATATTGGTTGTTATTGTTTTATGTTCAGAATTTTAGAATGATATATATTTCAAACATATTGTTGTTACTTATCTGTTACGTATCGTTTAGGTGCTGCTTAATTTTATATGTATTGTTTTTTCTGTGGACTTAGTTTTTTATTTTTCCAAACCTTTTTTTCTGTTTCAGGTAAGGCAGAAATAGTGTTAGCTTTGGTTTCCTAATTGAGGCGAGTGAAGTTGTTTTCGTTTGAGTAGGCGTGCGCGAATTTCTAAACAAAATGAAGAGACCAGTCTCTAACAATGTGGATGACGATGACTACTGCACTTATGAGGTATGTAACTTCACAAATGATTTAGTATTTACCATGGACTCGATCTCTCGTACAGGGATTTCTTCTCTTTTACCATGCTTTCTTCTAAATTCCTGTAATATTCCTGTAATATAAGGATATGAATATCCTTATAATGAGAATATTAATTATAATTACGTATACACAATATTAAGGGATTGTGTGACGTAAGGGAACATTAAAGGCGTGGCAATTACTGTGAAATCAATTCTAATTTTACTTTAATTAATCTACAAACATTTTAAGGAAGTGTTATTGAAATTTTAATTAATTCAACTGTTTATAATAGTAACATGACTAGTAAATGGAGTAGCTTTATCCCCAACTGGAATTCCTCAAGCATTTAGTGGTTTTTGTTGATAATGGTAGTTTTCTGCATTATTACATGTTTGGGGATTGCCAGACTTCAACACAATTTTTCTTCTTAAACGTGTCTATGTAAGCGTAGCTCAAAAACGAAAAATTGCGTTAAAACATTTTATTTTTGGGTTAAACATTTTATGGGGATGTGGCACGAAGCAGGTTAACGGTTTCCTCTTTTACCACCACTTTTTCTCGGAAAAAAACATTAACTGATTTGTTTAAATTTGTTTAAAGTGATTTGATAAAAATATTGTATACTAACCGCATAATTATGCAAAGGCCTAAGGCTTATTAAAAAAATTACCGTAGAAATTCTCTGAAGGGTAGTCACTTCCACATATACTACAGGCTATGAAGCCTTTCTTCCGGATACAATCAGTAGACTTGGCAATTGAATCTACTCTTAGCAATGAGGTCACTTACGATGGGAATATTAAGCAAAAAAATCTCTGTGCTCTTAGTAGAAAAGGACACGATAGTGTATCACATCAAGTTTTTGTTTATTGCATTGTAACCGTTTTGTATTTTTTATATTCAAGTATTTTGTATCTCACGTATATTGGCCATTAGTTTAAATTTCAAGGGACACACACACACATACAAACAATTCCCCTTGAAATAAGTTAAATATGTTCTGTAGAAACTATATATTATCATTTTTGACGAATTAGTCTTTGACAGGTTTATTTATTTATTTGTGCCATTAAAGCTTGTATATGTGCATTGAAGATGCATCCAGAACTTTGGTCTACCTGCTGCATCTTTTCCGATGTTCATTCATTACGAGTAAAATGCGCCTCATTAAGAGGAAATGAAATAAAATGTGTGACGTTGATATTTCGGTCTACCATTAGTGTAATGGCTGTTTAATTTCTAATTATTTCTTCAATGAAACAGCTTTCTGGGAGCTTGGACGTTCTTCTGTTCTCTTTTTGTAGATCCTTGCTGCAAGATGAAAACATTACAAAGTACATCCGTCAGGTCTTTATATTACGAGCCCTCAAGTCTCTCATCTGAATAAAGAACATTGAGTTAGCCTAGTCTGTTTGGCATGACGTGTGGTTGGTTTGGGTGGGGTCCATTGCATGATGAAGCATTAATTACACTATGTAATATAATGGGCGTGGTGGGACAAATTGTATAGCTCTATCTATGTCTGTAGTGCTGCAGCGTGCTCTTCTTGTGCCATGGGACTTAACTTCCGTGATGAGACGTAGGGCGCGTTTTCCTGAGCCAGTATTGGACTGAGCGTAGGTTTGTGATCAGTGCAGTACAGTATCTGTTCCAAGTCTGTGATTTGTAAGTATTTTACGGTGAATAAGGATCCTTAAATTTGGCGAAGCAATTATTTATTCAGTAGAGAAAATATTTCGGTGTAATTTGAGATTAAACGTACTGTTCATTAGTGGATTCGGACCAAAATACTGGTATGTATAGCCAACAAAATGCATTACTCTTACGGATTTAGTTTACATGTACTTTTGGATCCCCTCTAGACTAATAGTCTTATCACCGCCAAACTGTTGAGCGAGTTTCGCAACTCTTGCTTGAAACAGAACTTGGATGTGTGAAGCTGCCTTCGCTTCTGACATTTTCCGTTAACCATCGTGTTTCGGATTCCACGTAAAACTGTAACGCATGGCTACTGTAATAAGAACTTCATAAATATTTAATCTACAGCAGAGGGATCTTCGTTCGAGGGAACCAGCTAGTTATAATCCCCACGAGAATCCATGAAATGACCTATAGAATGATCATGCGGCGAAATAAACAATCCATAGGTCTGTAAGAAGAAAAAAATACAGAGAAGAATATTTCCTGAAAAAAATGTACAAATTTTGTAAGAGGAAATACGTAACTGTTGTAAAAAGACGGCTGCTTCTTAGGCTGGATTCCATAATCCACATTTGCTCTCGCCCATTCTCTCTTATCTGTCGCACTTGGTACCCTCTCCACATTAAACTTGTTTCTGATTTTGGCCAGTACGTATCGCATGGTAAAATCGCAATCTTGTCTGAACAGCCTGTTCAAATGTGGTTAGAATCTCTAATATATAACACACACCCTATGGCCTTTTGTGGTCTAAAATTGTCACTGTAATTAATGCAAATTATGGAAGCAGTTACTCAGTAATACAGTCGAGTGTACTTGCATTCATGCTCGCCAGATGTCCACTTGCACCTACACCTGCACACGGTCTAGAAGCCATTTTGGAACCGCGCTTGATGACGTCTTTTCCAAGAGCAAGTGGGCAAGTGTACATTAAAACGCATATAAAATCTGACCTTAGATGCACTCCCATGGCTCTCGAAAGTTCGCCCCTTAAAAAAATAGTTTCTTTTCTATTTTGATATATCTGTTGTATTTGGGCGTGGTCGCTATTTTAGTGCTAATTTGCAGAGTATGTAATTTTCCTTCCTGCATACATTCTGAATAAGGTTGTAATTTCTTTGATTACGGTATAGCTTATGCAGTTATAAGTTGTATGCAAATACTTTTTTATTTTTATTTTTAGATTCTTATGACTTAGAATGTGCGACCTACAGCTAAAAACATTTTGTCTTTAAGAATACGGTAACTCTGTCTTGCTCAGTGTAATATTCGCCGGAAAAGTTCCCACATAGTTTCATATTTTATCTCAGCCATTGTCGTAGGTTCAACACCGGCTCGACTATTGTTTCTCACCGTACCTTTCCATTGGCTAGATTACATGTGATTTGATGGAATTTAAGCTATAAGAACTTAAATAGTTCGGGCTTTAATTATACACAGCTAAATAGAACTTCATGGTGATTAATGCTATTGGTTGCGATTCGGGAGTAACAGGAGGTAGGCTACATACTTTAATTGCCTACATTCATTTACATGTTTGTTATTGTGGATTGGGGAATCTCGCGCATATTAATTGAGGGCAGTACTTATTTAATTAATAATCGTATGTTATGGAAGTTATTCATGAGAACAGATCACTTGTACTCTACATTACAAGTAAGTTAATACATACATACCAAATGTACATACATATATAAAACAAGTTAGAATAAGGAAGATAATTTGGAAGGAGAAATGGATGATTGCGTACCATTCCTTGAATTAATAATAATAATAATAATAATAATAATGCAAGTTAGTTAAATTATACTGTAACAATAATAATATTAATTACTATTATTATTATTATTATTATTGGTATCGGGGTATGTACAGGAGCAGGCTAATTTAGATCAGAATAAAACCGAAGACTTACAAGGCAGAAATGGTATAGTTGAGAACAAGGATGGAGTATTTATTTAAATATAATGCCCCTGTTGTTTGGTAGTTAGACTTCCAGTGGCACTGCTATGACGGAGAAGTTGCCGCCTGATGGCGGCGTTCCCTGCTTATACGGTATTGCGTGCAGTTTTCTTACAACACAGCAGGCACTAAATTTATACGGACAGCTTGCGTGTTTTTGTGTCCTTGCTTAACTTATGTAACTTGCCCGAATGCCATTAAAAAGATAGATTTATAGCTCATTATGGCTGATATGTAGGGAAACAAAATTATCACCCACAGTGAATTATGAGTTCTTGTAAACTGATATTGTATATTTATCCATTTATGTATTTCTTATGGGCTATTTGTCATAATAGGCAGGGACAGATAAAGAAGAACAGTGATCAATTGCCAGCATGATTATGAGAATTCCGTAGCCTATGTCAATTCGTATGACGACTGTTAGTATGGTGTATTAGTGTATAAGCCTCTGAGTTGAGGAACTGCTGTGACAACTACATACTCCAATATCCCTCTTCATTTTGGGATAATGTAGTCCCGCCATATGAACAATCTAGGTTCAGAATGTGCTCCAATTTCGCCTCTGTGAGGTTGGAGCACCACAAGTCCTAAGCTACAGTTATGAAATAAAATAGTGTCGCTATTACGTGGCTTACAACCAGTAACATCAAAGTTTAGCTCCAAGTTTGTGACGTATACCTTTGAAATTTACTTATTGGGACTTTTCCTAGGATTTTTTTGAATACCCAAAGAGCGCACAGATTTATAACTTTTTCTTTGATTTGCATGTGTGCAGTGGACTAATTTTTTTAGGCAAGTTTTCTATTATGAAAAATAATGCAACCTATAGGCCTGGATATGAAACAATATTTCACAACAGTCTCTATATGATAGTTGAACTATAACGAAAATGATTCTCCCTTCTTTGGCGATTCCTGACTGTGTTACTTTTGTATGGTACACCAATTTGGTTCATGATGTAATAACATTGACGTTAACTTGAGAAGCCTTTCACTTAGCCGGGATGATGCATATCTTCACGCAGAGGTATTCTTAATCGTAGAAATGGTCAGCGAGATTTTGGATGCCATGATAAATGTGCCGCATATTATATACTGTTAATATCTGTAATTTTTTTTAGCGAAATGGATTCACTTTGTAGTCATATTAGTGCAAATAGAGGAATATTTCCCCTTGTTAAAAGCCTACATCAACATGATCTTCTGTAGCTCTATACTGAAGGCTCTGAAACAACGGTGGTAGGGTAGTGGGAAAAATTGTGGGCGATGCGTTGGGATATTTTGCCAGTTTAAGGGGCCAGAAATAATTTTGCAGTCCTGTGTGTATTTCACATCGTGCGTTTTTACGTGCCAAAGTTATTTAAATATTCAGTTAGAGATTGTGTAATTTCATATCTTCGTTTCAACCCAAACTTAAAATGTGGACGTGCATATTGTACTTCATTTCCTCGATTTATACGTTTAAATAATTTTCATTGAGTAACAGGGTGATTTTCTAGAAATTCCAGTTATAAATTTTGCTTGTTTTAAATCAGTGTTCGATAAATGGTACTCATAATTATGTCGTGTTAAATAACTTTTATTAAAGTCTTACATATTCTTATTGGGTGATCCTAAAATAAAATTATAACGATTTGGCACAGATATAATCACATGGTTCATTTTTTTACTGATATATAAATTAACCTATTTTTAGGAAAAGTGGAATTTCTATTTCACTAAAAACAAATACCGAGAAATAGAAGTGTACAAACACAGTCCGGTTTTTAAGTTGACCCAGTGAAATAAAACAGGCGTTCAAAACGCTTTATCTTAGCAAAACAAAGTCTAATGTAAGGGGGGGGGGGGAAACATATCCACTTCTTCATAATCCATGCCTATTCATTTCGAATTGCAGTGTTTAGTCATATTGAAAAGACTTCTAAGAGCAGAATATTATACTCCTTTATACTGTATATGTGTAAAAATTACACGTTCTATCTATTAGAAGGCTCGTACGTAATGTACAGCATATGGCTTGCGATGATGAATTTATTTACCGGATGTTGAGACATACCATGAAATCTAATGTAAATCTGAGCAAGCCCTTCTGAAAGCATGGAATAGATAATAGAACTGCGACATTCGTATTTTGATGAACGTTACTATTAGGTTTTCAACTGATTCCCACTAGTTGGGGGGGGGGAAACTTACATAAAAAACTGACAAAGGACCCCCCCCCCCGCGAACTCTGGTTATAGAGCCTCAGGGTTTATTTCTACATTTAATATTATTGTTCCAATATGTTTATGTTACCCTGTTAACTCATAGGCTACAAATACTTAAGCAAAATAAATTTACTCCTTTTACTTCTCACATAATAACTTACGTAGTGTAGAAAAAGTAGCCTTATGTGATCTTGATAAAAATCGAAATGGAGATATCACTGGTAATACATGTTTCATTATGCCTTGAAACCGAAAAAGAAAAGTTTTTGGATTCTCTTGTGCTAACCCTAGAATTTAATTTCGATTTAGAAATAACTTGTTAAGGGCAATTTTCTTGAAAAGTGTTTTCCAAATCCTGATTAAAAATAAATGAAAGAAAGAAAAGCACCTCTTTTTTATGGAAATAACAATTAAATTTCGATACTTCTAACTTGGAGTAATAAAACAACCCTATGTATGTGTATTTCATAAAAATTATAGGCTATTTTCAGTTATTTCAAATTATATATTTACAGTTTTTTGTTGTTGCAATCTTAACTATGGTTGAAGAAAAGTTGTCCAGTTCTAGGCCTAGAGAGTTGAGCAATTTTTATCAAAAGCATTTGTTATAAAATTAACACTTTTAACGAAATAGGCCTACATAGAAATGAAAGAATATAATTTTAATGTAAATCAGAATTCATGAAAATACGAATAAAGCTATTCTTTTGATAAACTCATGACAAAAATAAAACAAATTAAGCTACGATTAATAATTTTAATTCTGCGAAGCGTAAAATATTTATAATTCTGTCCATGTAATGTCTAATTAAAAGCTACTGTGTTACTTTTGTATGATACGCCAATTTGGTCCATGAATGCAATAACGTTGACATTAACTTGAGAAGCCTTTCACTTATCCGGGATGATGCACCTCTTCACGCAGAGGTATTCTTAATCGTAGAAATGGTCTGCAATGATAAATGTGCCGCATATTATAAAGTGTTAGGCCTGATATCTGTAATTTCTTTAGCGAAATTGATTCACTTTGTAGTCATTATATTAGTGCAAATAGTAGAATATTTCCCCTTGTTAAAAGCGTACGTCAACATGACCTTCTGTAGCTCTATACTGAAGGCTCTGAAACAACGGTGGTAGGGTAGTGGGAAAAATTGTGGGCGATGCGTTGGGATATTTTGTCAGTTTAAGGGGCCAGGAATAATTTTGCAGTCCTGTGAGTATTTCACATTGTGCGTTTATGAGAGAAATTTCTTTTTACGTGGCAAAATTATTTAAGTGTTCAATTAAATATTTTAAAAAATAAAATATTTTACTACCATTCAGTATTTTTAAAGATTGTGTAATTTCATATCTTCGTTTCAACCCAAACTTAAAATGTGGACGTGTATTATCGTACTTTATTTCCTCGATTTATACGTTTAAATAATTTTCATTGAGTAGTAGGGTGATTTTCTAGAAATTCCAGTTATCAATTTTGCTTCTTTTAAATCAATGTTCGATAAATGGTACTCATAATTATGTCGTGTTAAATAACTTTTATTAAAGTCTTACATATTCTTATTGGGTGATCCTAAAATAAAATTATAACGATTTGGCACAGATATAATCACATGGTTAATTTTTTTACTGATATATAAATTAACCTATTTTTAGGAAAAGTGGAATCTCTATAACACTAAAAACAATTACCGAGAAATAGAAGTATACAAACACAGTCCAGTTTTTAAGTTGACGCAGTGAAATAAAACAGGCGTTCAAAACGCCTTATCTTAGCAAAACAAAGTCTAATGTAAAGGGGGGAAAAACATATCCACTTCTTCATAATCCATGCCTATTCATTTCGAATTGCAGTGTTTAGTCATATTGAAAAGACTTCTAAGAGCAGAATATTATACTCCTTTATATATGTGTAAAAATTACACGTTCTATCTATTAGAAGGCTCGTACGTAATGTACAGCATATGGCTTGCGATGATGAATTTATTTACCGGATGTTGAGACATACCATGAAATCTAATGTGATCTGAGCAAGTCCTTCTGAATGTATAGACTAGATATCATAGAACTGTGACATACTATTAAGTTTTCAACTGATTCCCACTAGTTGGGGGGAAAACTTACATAAAAACTGACAAAGGACCCCCCCCCCCCGCGAACCCTGGTTATGGAGCCTCAGGGTCTCAGGGTTTATTTTTACATTTAATATTATTGTTCTGATATGTTTATATTACCCTGTTAACTCATAGGCTACAAATACTTTAGCAAAATAAATTTACTCCTTTTACTTCTCACATAATAACTTACGTAGTGTAGAAAAAGTAGCCTGTTGTGATCTTGATAAAAATCGAAATGGAGATATCACTGGTAATACATGTTTCATTATGCCTTGAAACCGAAAAAGGAAAGTTTTTGGATTCTCTTGTGCTAACCCTAGAATTTAATATCGATTTTGAAATAACTTGTTAAGGGCAATTTTCGTGAAAAGTGTTTTCCACATCCTGATTAAAAATTAAAAAAACGAAAGTAAGAATGAAAGGGAAGCAACTCGATTTTTGTAAAAAAAAAATTAAATTTCGATACTTCTAACTTGGAGTAATAAAACAACCCTATGTATGTGTTTTTCATAAAAATTATAGGCTATTTTCAGTTATTTCAAATTATATATTTACAGTTTTTTGTTGTTGCAATCTTAACTATGGTTGAAGAAAAGTCGTCCAGTTCTAGGCCTAGAGAGTTGAGCAATTTTTATCTAAAGCATTTGTTATAAAATTAACACTTTTAACTAAATACGTAGAAATGAAATAATATAATTTTAATGTAAATCAGAATTCATGAAAATACGTGTATAAACTCATGACAAAAATAAAACAAATTAAGCTACGATTAATAATTTTAATTCTGTGAAGCGTAAAATATTTATAGTTCTGTCCATGTAATGTCTAATTAATAGCTACTGTGTTACTTTTGTATGATACACCAATTTGATCCATGAATGCAATAACGTTGACATTAACTTGAGAAGCCTTTCACTTATCCGGGACGATGCACCTCTTCACGCAGAGGTATTCTTAATCATAGAAATGGTCTGCGATGATAAATGTGCCGCATATTATAAAGTGTTAGGCCTGATATCTGTAATTTCTTTAGCGAAATTGATTCACTTTGTAGTCATTATATTAGTGCAAATAGTTGAATATTTCCCCTTGTTAAAAGCGTACATAAACATGACCTTCTGTAGCTCTATACTCAAGGCTCTGAAACAACGATGGTAGGGTAGTGGGTAAAATTGTGGGCGATGCGTTGGGATATTTTGTCATTTTAAGGGGCGAGAAATAATTTTGCAGTCCTGTGAGTATTTCACATTGTGCGTTTATGAAGAGAAATTTCTTTTTCTACGTGGCAAAATTATTTAAGTGTTCAATTAAATATTTAAAAAAATAAAATATTTTACTACCATTCAGTATTTTTAAAGATTGTGTAATTTCATATCTTCGTTTCAACCCAAACTTAAAATGTGGACGTGTATTATCGTACTTTATTTCCTCGATTTATACGTTTAAATAATTTTCGTTGAGTAGTAGGGTGTTTTTCTAGAAATTCCAGTTATAAATTTTGCCTGTTTTAAATTAATGTTCGATAAATGTTGCTCATAATTATGTCGTGTTAAATAACTTTTGTTAAAGTCTTACATATTCTTATTGGGTGGTCCTAAAATAAAATTATAACGATTTGGCACAGATATAATCACATGGTTAATTTTTTTACTGATATATAAATTAACCTATTTTTAGGTAAAGTGGAATCTCTATAACACTAAAAACAAATACCGAGAAATAGAAGTGTACAAACACAGTCCGGTTTTTAAAGGAGCCCGAAACACAAAATGCATGTTGATCTTAAAATAATCTTCATAATGAATAGTGCAGATTGGTGTTATTATTGTTGCGGAACGATGCTCCGTTTGTTTGCAATACGAGGAAATATAATTCCCCGTGACGTCAGTGGAGCTCGGCGGCCACGCGCGCCAGTTACCTGCATGCAGTGGTGGGATGGGAATATGCTGGTTCAGTCAGTTCTAGTTCAGTGTAATAACAATTTTTCTTAGTGTTTCTTTTCGAGTTTTATAGTCTTATTAATTCATTGGAAAAATTCCATTCTGTAGTGTGTTTGATTGCAATATGAAAGGTGAATCTAAAATGCTGGGAACATGAGAGAGAAAGATGTTTACATTCATTGAAGACAGATGATAAACGTGTATGGTTAGCAGGAGACGGTCAGTACGACTCCCCTGGGTTTTCAGCAAAGTATTTTATTTATTCAATGATGGATTTAAATTCCGGAAAAATAATCGATTTTGAAATGTTACAAAAGGGGATGGTGATAGGTGATTTAGAAAAGGCTGCCTGTGAACTTTTAATGAACCGATTAGCAGAACAGGAAAAAAGTAATATCAGCATTTTTCTTTCTGACAGACACAAAGGTGTCAGGCATCTATTAAAAACGAAGTACCCCAGTATTGAACATGAGTTTGATGTTTGGCATATGTCGGAAAGCCTCATGAAGAAACTAAAAATTCATGAAAAAAAATTCCGAATATATTCGCTTGGAAGAATAGCATAAACAATCATTTGTGGTGGTCTGCTCAGACTTGCAAAGGGGACAGCGATATTTTGATTGAAAAACGTATTTCTATTTTCAATCACATAATGAATTAGCATAAGTGGATGGAAAATGGGATATGGAAATTCTGTGAACACTACGTTCTCTCAAAGGAAGACGAAAAAAGAAATCTTGGATTAATGGATTTTCAAGTTAATATAAAATACTTGCTAAAATTAGTTTAGATAAGACATTCTTAAAAGATTTTCCTCACATCAGACATTGTTATAATCACACTGGCAGTTTGGAAAGTTACCATAGTCTCAGGCTTAAATACGCCCCGAAAAGAATACATTTATCATATCATATAATTATCATATAATGTAGGTCCATAATTACAATTTCGGATCATAATTCTAATGTAAATAAAGAGAAGATTGGGGTTAAAACACAATACTCTAAAACCCTCTGCATCGTGGGTACTCAAGAATAAATATGAAAAATCAAAGATTGAATGGAAACTTCAAATAATAAATTAAATTAAAAGTAACGTACAAACACAAGTTCGAGGATCATCACCAGAGGTTCAAGAAATTGATCTATCACTGCCTAAAAACATTGCTCCAACACCTTGTCCATCATATGATGAACTAAGAAAAAGGCACTTCTCAAGATTCCAATAAATTTTTCTAATAGGTAAGGAGGGTTTAATTAACTTTTGGAACTAAACAAGAATTTTGTTCGATAAATTAAAGTTAAAACTGGAATTTTGAATGTTTTCGACTTCTACTTTTACAGCTTGAAGCCCACGTACACAACTCTTGGTTCTGGAAATGTATTTCTTATAATGTTGACTACACACGATGGAATTACCACTCTTCTTTTATATCCAATGGCAGTCCATGAATTGACCCAGGCTGTGAACTTCTTATAACTAGGGTTCGGATGTTTATGACCTAAAAAAGTGGAAAATATGACTGCAAATATGCCCTTAAAAATGACTAAATATGACATAATAAAATAACGTATTTTTTAAAAAGAAATGTTGCAATTCAAAACGTATCACATGAATTCTATCAGATAATCACTTTTTAACAATTTATTGATTTACAGTTTTACTTGTAAATAACTTCTATTTTTAAAGAATTTGTTCCTGCTTGCTCGCTTCATCAGCTCCAAATACTCGTAATATTTTGTATACCTTGCGTTTCCCTATAAAATATGAAGAACTGCATTAATTTTAAAATGTAAGTCAATATTAATTTGGCATAAATTTGCCATAAATTAATTAAATAAATATCAAATTTAACTCTACCATGTAGTACATACACTGTATAATTGCGGTCTTTTACCGAATTTATGACTGAAAGATGACGTTAATTTACAAATATGGCCAAAATATGACCAAGTCCACAAAAAAGCTCAAAATATGACTTTATATGCAAAATAAAAACTATCCGATTAGGATAACAAGCGTGCAGTTTGTGTTTGAGCGGGAATTGAGTCAGGATAAAAATATGACATGTCATAAACATCCGAACCCTACTTATATGATACGTATAGCCAAGTCTTAGCTGCTGAATTAGGAGAGGTTAGTTAGTTATTTAGTTTTTTTTACGCGTTGTTTTCGCTGCTAAATACTTGTGTCTTGTAATTGTTAAAACATCCAGGTATAAAATTAGTTTAGTGAAATTTGGGTTTTGCATTACACATAAAAATTCATCCTTCTTAACTAATTTTACATTTTCGAACTCCCAACAGCATACATTTTCGTAATCTCTACACTTGCACCAAAACACTGATCCTGGGCGCATTTCCATATTTATGTTTGCGATATCAGAATCACCGTCTGAATTACTGTTATTTATTTATTTATTTATTGTTTAATCCTCTGAGCAAATACATGTTATCAGAATTTGTTCTTTCGGGCTCAAACTGGAAGTGGCGAATTTCATTTAAAGCCGTAATAGACTTTCAAAACAGTTGAATGAGCGAAAACTGCGGTATGAGATGTCGATTCTATGTAAGCGCACGCTGAGAGTTCAAGCTCCAATGACGTCACGCGACAATGTTTAATTCCTCACAACTCACGGAGTATTGCTTCTATAATGGTGGGATAAGGTTCATTATGTTTTATTTTTGTTTCTCTACAACTAGCAGCACAGAATGAAAAATGCATTTTTGTGTTTCGAACCCCTTTAAGTTGACCCAGTGAAATAAAACAGGCGTTCAGAACGCTTTATCTTAGCAAAACAAAGTCTAATGTAAGGGGGGGAAAAAACATATCCACTTCTTCATAATCCATGCCTATTCATTTCGAATTGCAGTGTTTAGTCATATTGAAAAGACTTCTAAGAGCAGAATATTATACTCCTTTATATATGTGTAAAAATTACACGTTCTATTAGAAGGCTCGTACGTAATGTACAGCATATGGCTTGCGATGATGAATTTATTTACCGGATGTTGAGACATACCATGAAATCTAATGTGATTCTGAGCAAGCCCTTCTGAAAGTATAGACTAGATATCATAGAACTGTGACATACTATTAAGTTTTCAACTGATTCCCACTAGTTGGGAGGAAAACTTACATAAAAACTGACAAAGGACCGCGAACTCTGGTTATGGAGCCTCAGGGTCTCAGGGTTTATTTCTACATTTAATATTATTGTTCCAATATGTTTATGTTACCCTGTTAACTCATAGGCTACAAATACTTTAGCGAAATAAATTTACTCCTTTTACTTCTCATATAATAACTTACTTAATGTAGAAAAAGTAGCCTGTTGTGATCTTGATAAAAATCGAAATGGAGATATCACTGGTAATACATGTTTCATTATGCCTTGAAACCGAAAAAGAAAAGTTTTTGGATTCTCTTGTGCTAACCCTGGAATTTAATATCGATTTAGAAATAACTTGTTAAGGACAATTTTCTTGAAAAGTGTTTTCCAAATCCTGATTAAAAATAACAGAAAGAAAGAAAAGCAACTCGATTTTTATAAAAAAAATTAAATGTCGATACTTCTAACTTGGAGTAATGAAACAGCCCTATATATGTGTGTCTTCCATAAAAATTATAGGCTATTTTCAGTTATTTCAAATTATATATTTTCAGCTTTTTTTTTCCAATCTTAACTATGGTTGAAGAAAAGTTGTCCAGTTCTAGGCCTAGAGAGTTAAGCAATTTTTATCAAAAGCATTTGTTATAAAATTAACACTTTTAACGAAATACATAGAAATGAAAGAATATTACTTTTAATGTAAATCAGAATTCATGAAAATACGAATAAAGCTATTCTTTTGTTTATAAAATCATGACAAGAAATAAAACAAATTAAGCTACAGTTAATTTTATTGATGTGAAGCGTAAAATATTTATAGTTCTACCCATGTAATGTGTAACTATAACTCTTAATCATGTACAGTACCTCGTATGTAAAATAATATCAGTCAGGTGGAAAGATTCATGAATAAGATTTTCTGTGTACAATAAATTGGTGGTAGTAAGTAATTTCTTAATCGCAAATGTAGCTCTAGCTTTTACGTCCTTTCGAAATTGTTAAAGAGTATGTTGATTTGGCTTAAAACGGTAGGTGGTTCTTTTAACGCTACTCCACTATTTTTACCAGGCTGAAGTCAATCGTATCTTCTCTGAAGTGGGACTTACGAGTCTTTCCGAGTTATTTATTAGTTTAATAAACTTTTAATGGCAATAATGCATTACAGGAGTTCATCCTATATTACAGTTTCCCACATTTTAGATGAATTTTCATTTATTATTATTATTATTATGTACAATTGTATTTCTTTATTATCATACTTTTTCAAAAAAAAACATTAGTGGTATTAGTTCCGATGACCGTGAACTTGGTGCACTCATGGCTTGCTTAACCTTGAAAGAGGATAATAACCATTAGTATTGTAGCGTGCTTGTTGTTAACTTGTTTTCCTTTGTTATACATGTACAGCAGTTAACATGAAGAAACGTAACATTCGCCTTCTTGGAAATGATATATATTTCCCAGTGATATTTCTATTTTACCCCTTGTTTATCATCACCTTTAAAATGAATTTGTATATTTATATTCATATTTTCACTGACTTGTATATTCTTCTCAGGCTGTAAATAAGTTTTTAGACTGTTTGTGCTTTTTTTCCCACAAATTCTGCAGCAGGAGCATCTGGTCACTGCAGACGCACGCATAATTATGTAATTAGTGTATTGCGCTGCAAATCGGATCCTAGGCAAGTCGCCGAAACCAAATGGTTACGGACTGCGATTCACATAACATCGAGAAGTACTGTAGTAGAGGTTTTCATTACATAACCAGGTTGCTTCAAAGGAATAAACCATTAAGTCTGTTTCTTTATGTTAATTGATCTGACCAATTCGGTCTTGGTTTCTTGCGTTCCAAATGACAAGCAACGCTGCAATATTCTCTCATTGTTATCACTGACCTCAGTTCTTCCCTTGCTTTAATCAATTCACACGTGTTATTGTTTACTGTAACTAGATCTTGCAACCCCGCGTTTCGCCCCACGCGGAGTAGACGAGTAGCTGTCACAGCCGTCACAGGACATTCTTAGAGTTTGATTGGCTGAGGTAACTAGCTGATTGGTGCGGTAAAAATAAAGAGCATGGGTTGAGCTGTCTGCAAACTTTTCCTCCCAACAAAAGGAAGCCGCCTGGCCATGCAATGAACAACCGGACTATAGGCTACTAGAGGATGAGAATAATTTGTTAAGAGATTCGAGATTAATTTGCCGACAAAGGCGCTGTGTTATTCATGTACCTTCTATCCATGAATGTTTGCACTATTTTGGTGGCAAAACAACCAGACTGAAGCCCTCCAGAACTTGAAATATTATAACTGACGTGAACTAATTTTTACGTTACCCTCGCGCTTTCCGATTACGTACTTTTTTCTTGACATTTAAGCTTTTAATTATTATAGTAAAGTAAGCAGCATTCCCTTCTCTTAACAATTTCCATGTTTAGGCCTACTCTTAGTATTAACAGTTTATGGAATTATGTTTATAATGTGATTGAGTAAATTCATATTTGAAGCAACAATTTAAACTTTAGATTAATATCAAATTCAAACTTTCAGATATAACCTTTTCACTGCTACTGACATACAAATACGACGCAACCAAAACTGTGTAAAAATGTATTTTTCTCATCGATTTAAGAATTAGAACCACTGATGGTTCTGATGATTTCATTGATGACTGCTTTATTAATAGTGTATAAATTTAACTCTGAAAAGGTTAAGATTGTCTGATATTAGTTTGGCTTTCTCCAGTTATGCATCTGTCATATATTAAATATATTTGTTTTTTAGGAGATTAAATAGTTTTATTGTGGGAATAGTAAACTCGTAGAAAAGTAGTAAACTACTATATTACCGGAAAAGGTTCTGTAGTAGGCCTGTCGGGAGTGTCATTAGAATTTCTAAACTTGTAGGATTATTTCGTACAGAATTTCTTCCTTGAAGAGAATACTATCGTTGTTTGCTTGAATTCAATGCATTTGGGCACTTTATTATAACATGAACTTTTAACGGTAAGTTATACTCGTTAAGCTTTATGTGCTGCCATTATAAAGTAGTGACTGGCAGTGATACGCTATCGCATTTGAGTTAACTACAGCGTTTTAACCAAACAATTCCTCTGAATAAATTAAGTTGTAAAAATTGTACTTTATTATGTTAAAAAAAAGTAACATTGGCGCCAGAAACATTGTTCTGTAAGCGATATTGGCGTTGACCAATTAAGGTATCTATTCACGTTGAAGGGCAAAACGAACATTTTAGAATTTTTTTCCAGACACCTATCTATGTCTGCTGTACATTTAGTTAAGCATAAACATATTTTGCTACCTGAAAGAATCGCAAAGGTTGATCTCAATCGCAGTGGCCATAGATGTTGTAGTACAGCACTCGAATCTGTATGCGACTTGACAATGACATCCTTACTTCAGGGAAGTATGATTCTTTGCATGTGTCTAATACTGGCCGGAAGGTAAATATTTTGACTGCGATTTACCCATAGGTGGCAGTTAGCATACAGACTTTCAAGGTATTTTGCGCTTTATGTAGCTAGGAATCTCAACTCTAGAAAATAACCCAGATACTGTTCAAAGTTGATAGAGTCCATCATCACCTCAAGAAGATAAAACTGGGAGCATTATGGAAGTAAATTCTATAGCCGGTGCATGTCGCTACGATTATGGATGCGAATGTTGTACCTTTCCAGGTCATTGTGCTACAGTTTTATCTCCTCCACTCCCTGTTGAGGAATTTTGCCTTGAGAGTACTTCACACGTTCCAGAAATGTTTTTTACTTTTTCCTTTCAATGTTTCCGGTATGAAGAGTCGCAACTTAACTAACTCTTTACCAGTGTCATAAAATCCTTTTAAAGAATGTAAATATGTTAGCATCTGTATTCTGAAATTTCGGGTATTCTCATCTCTAAAATTAAGATATTTTTAGCATTTAACCTGTTTTTTTAATAATTATTTTGCATTTGTCAGTTTACCATAATCTAATAATTTTCTTCGTCTTTCACGACTGAAAAATCCTGCCTCATCAGGAGAATTTTTTAATACTCAGTAGACTTCTTCTGTATCTGCGAACTTAGGAATGCATCATTATGGTCGTAATTTGTGTAATCCGTGCAAAAAGTAAATGGACAGTAATACAGTAGTCGTAGGTTTAAAGTTTTCTTTTCTGTTAAAGAACAGCATTGTAAGAAAGACTACAATATAGTCCTCGGTGTATGTGAAATATAGCCTAAGTTTGAAATTCAATTCATAAATGTTTTACTGAACATTGTTACCTACGAAGAATATTGCCAATGTCATTACTCATTACTAGGGCAAGGCATTTGATGATTTTGCATCTTTTTTATTTGAAGGTTAAAAGATAGCTCGAATATATATAAATGTATATCATGAAATAATTAATTAAATAAGGGCAATTTGTTTTTGCATTATTTTGCTCTATTTTGCATTTTTCAAGAGATAGGTTATTTTTTGGCAATTTTTAGGTCATTTCCGGCATTTTTAGGTTATTTTCAGCATTTTGGGTCATTTTTGGCATTTTAGGTAATTTTTTGCATTTTAGCAATAAATATCTTTTTCTTTCTTTTTAAATGGCACATATTAGCTAGGGGCAATTTGATGGGCATGCCAGTTCAGAAAGAATTTATTTTTCGCTAAGGGTGTCCAAGTATTGTAATATAAATTTACTGATTTCTGTAGTAACAAAATAAGTGTGTATTTATTGTAAATTCATGTATAAAGCATCGTTATAAACTGTACTTAGCAATTCATTACTTAAAAAAACTAATTATAAGTAATAATGGTAAATTTATTGGTCATTATTTTAAGATTTTGGGTCATTTTTTCACTATTTTTAGGTCATAAATGCATTTTTTATTTTGCATTTTTTCACTGTTTTATGGTCATTAAATGCCTTGCCCTACTCATTACCCTGTACTGTTATGAATTAAACTTCCGCTTCTCTCTATCTGTATTAAAGCCATTTCTGTGGCTTGGTTCTAAAATGGCCAATGTCATAAAACTTGGTTTTGAGATAACTGACTTTGAAGCATTTATAGAAGTAACTTTTGGGGGGGGGGGGGCTTAGAACTTATGACATTGGCCTCTAAGGTTTCTGTAGCAATTTATAGACATTGGCACTTTTAGTATACGAGAGATAAAGACTAGCCCCGAGCTCAATAATGCATAAATATCATTTTTGTAAAAACTTAACATTGGCCCTTTTAGAACCATGCCAAAGATTTTATTTTGTCTTTTTAAAAGCCCTCGTTCAGTCAAATAACTGAGACATTATTATTATGATTATTATTATTATTATTATTATTATTATCATTATTAAAATCGCAATAATGCAGAAATATAATAATATAACGGAAGGGATAACAGTAAAATAAGATCCCTAGTACGTCTAATTAATAGTATTAACTTAGGTATTCCTAGAATTAACAGTGAATCCGGACAAGTGATTAAGAAATCCGGATAAATGAACGCTTAACGCGGATTGGAAGTAAATTGATACATCTTCCTATGTTATCTATTATTAAGTACCGCTTAAGAATTCCTATATTTTTTAATTGCGGAAATTCTATTACTACATTAGGAGTGGGGGCTTCTTCCGAAAGTAGGCTAAACTATTCGTGAAATGTCATTTTTCCAATGAAAACCCAAGTCAGTTCAATGTCAGCTCCATATTCAGTTAAATTAGACAAAACCACACCCGCGGGATATAAAGGACTAGAATAATGCAGAAAAGCAGAATTCAAAATGAGACCTATGTGGGCCTACCACTTGCTAAACACGTGGAATGAACAGAGAAGGAAAATACCGACTGAAATATAAGGAATGCACTAAATTGACGAGAAAGTTACGTAGTCTCAGTTTAGTGCTGCGTAGTCTGGCAAGTCACCATGAAGTTAGGTATGAACGAGAATAGTGAGATGTTAATTTCACATGACTTAAGGGTCACGATGAAAATAGTGATAATAATGTTAGTGATGCTAGCGATAAAAATCATTAAGAGAAACTAGTTGGCTATGTCTTACCGTGTCTTGTGTTAAGGTGAATGCACGGCTCAAACAATGCACCTGCTTGATCAGTGTTGCACACTTCCTTCCTTCATGCTTCTTAATTCCAGATTGCGATGGTGTAAATTTTCTCCCATCCAGCTAGGCATTAGTGTTGTTATGATCTAATGCAGTCGCAGTATTTTTAATTATTATAATACTATTATCCATCTAATTTTTCTATCTGCTCTATAGAACAGATGGTGGGGAATGTTGTATTGATATTGGAAAGTGCAATGTGCTATATTGAAGTATAATCTTTCACTTAAGAGATGATGAATGGCTATTTCATTGACCGAGTGAGGCGAAGTCCAGTTCTAACTCGATCGTTCGACATCTCCCCTGTCTTGAAATTTGTTTTTACGCAGTAATGACCATACGCGATGTTTGATTTTCTTCCAGTTTGGCAATTTCTTCCTTGAAGTCATTAAAATCGACGTAGGCCTGTGTGTATGGATTTTTATTTTAATTTTTTTAACTCTTTTCAAGATTGTGTCCGTTTTAATTGTCCGTATGATGTAATGTTCAGCTTCATTCTAAATATTTGAAGACTACCTTCATTCTCGAGTGTGGCATTATCTACGACTTGGTTCGAGTACATTTTTGAAGTGAAACTTCTTTAGCCGCGGTAGGGGTAAATCGAGAGCTTGTGTAACGCTGAAAATCGTCACGAAAATAGTGTAACGCTCAAAATCGTCACGAAAATAGTGAGGTGTAACGGAACGGACTGCACAGAAAAAAATCAACTCAATGATTAGGCTTATCCAAAATTTAAAAAATCCAAAAATAAAAAATCCAAAATTAAAAAAATCTAAAAGTCCAAAATTAAAAATCGAAAATCAGAAATTAAAAAATAAAAAAATAAAATAAATTCAAAGATCCAAAATAAAAAACACCAAAATTCCAAAATTAAAAAAAATTCAAAGATCCAAAATTAAAAAGTCCAAAGATCCGAAATTAAAAAAAATAAATTCGTAATTAAAAAATCTAAATATCCAAAATTTAAAAAATAAAAAATTAAATCCAAAATTAAACATAAAAAAACTAAAATTCAAAATTTAAAAGTAAAATATCCAAAATTTAAAAACTAAAATATCCAAAATTAAAAAGACCAAAAACCCAATATTAAAAAGTCCAACAATCCTAAAGTGAAAAAATCCAATAATCCAAAATTGAAAAAAATCAAAAAATTAAAACAAGTTTCACTTCTGTCGCATGGCGTTCCACGCACACTTTTTTTTAAATAACCGATAGTTTACTGGCATTTCGGCTGTTTGTAGCCTAAGTTTGTTTCTTACGCAGGCATGACCAAACGAGTTGTTCAGTTTCCTTTCGAATTGGTATGAATGTTCATTTCTTTAAAAGCAACGCATGTGTATTGATTTTTATTTTTGATCTCGTTTCAAGATGGTGGCAGTTTTAGCTAAACAGGAGCAGACCTTAGATTATTTTGGGACGCGAGGTCTACCAGTTCACCGAATTAAGCCGCGTTCACACCTGTGCAACGTTGCATGCGCACAAGAGGCTTGCGCCTGGCAGGTGGAGATGCAAGCCGGGGCATGCAACGGTGCAGGGTGAGGCATGCGTGGAATCTGTGCGCACGGACCTCCTTGCGCCGGTGGACGTAGGCGCAAGTAGCTCCCCATTTGAAACGGGGAGCTACGTGCAACAGTCGTGCGTCTTCCAAGGCTCTGCTCTGATTTTTCATTATGGCGGAGTGGTCTAATGAAAAGAATATTGAATTCGTGGAGGATTATCGCTCGTATCCGTGTTTGTGAATGGCTAGCTCCCCGGACTACAAGGACAGGACAAAAAGGAGCGATTCCTTACAGTTTCTAAGGGACAAATACGCTTTGGGAACAACGAAAGCGGTGCTAAATAAAATAAAAAGCCTCCGATCATACTTTCGTAGAGTCCAGCAGAGTAGAGCAGTGGTATTATTTCAATGAATAGACCTTTTTAGGCTTTTTAAACAAACGAGTTTAGCCGTCTTCATAAAACATAATAATGGACACTAATATGACACCGAAAATTGTTTATAATTTTGACAGAGTTATTCTAGTTCTCTCCCCCCCAAATAAGCAAGTAACTATTCCTTATATTGGCACTCGAAAAATAGCATAAACAATTGAGATATTTACCCTTTTTAATGATACAATTATTCAATGCTCACTCAGTTAACTTCCTATCTACTAAAATAAGTTGACTGAAATTGTTTCTATACATACATTTCAAAGTATTTCAGACTGCTCAAGTTTCATTTCCTGCGATAGTTACAATAAACAATAACACGTGTGAATTGATTCAACCTAGGGAAGAACTGAGGTCAATGATCACAACGTTGCCTTTGTTTTGGAAAGCAGAAGCCAAGGCCGACTTGGTTACATCAGTTAACATAAACACTGACTTAATGGTTTATTCCTTTGATGCCGCCTGCCCATGCAATGAATAGCTGCACTATACAAAGACAAACAACAAAGCGATATATAGCCTACATTATTAATTTCAGTGCGTTGTATAAATTTATTTGCATTACATCTTTTCTTAAAATGCACTAATTCACATTTATTTATTTTCTTTTGTATTAATTGGAAAATCTACTTAAAAATAGTGTTTTTCTGCAAACGTCCTCTTTAGCCCCTAGTCTAGTGGTTGCTGACTACAGACCCGCAAGTCTGGGTTCGAACCCCGGTACCTCCTCAAATTTTTCTGAGGTAGGGCCAACTGGAACGGGGTGCATTCAGTCTCGTGACACCAACCGAGGAGCTAATTCATAAAGAAGTAGCGGCTTCGGTTCAGTAAGCTATCAACAACTGCAGTAGGATTAGGCATGCTGACCACATGCCCTAATCCTGCCAGATACCTATTCAAAATGTGACAATTATTACGCTCATATTATTGGTAATTAATAATAAATAAAATTATATTTGGAAGAAAGCAGTTCGTTCGTTGAAAATGCCACTGTTCGAAATAGTACCTACTGGTGATCAGAGTTGTTCCTACTGCGTACATTTTCGAACGATATTCTGGAAATGAAAGATTGATTGCCATGACCAATTTTACTGCTGTTTGACTTTCATATTTTTGTGAAAGGTCAACTACATTGCCAACTTTGTGATTACAATACAATTGAATTTTCTTCTTACGGTTTCGTCTTTGTCGCAAAATAACAACAGCTGCAGCAACAGCAGCTACGGCACCTAAATCCAAAGCGGACATTTCATCTGCGCACTTCTAGCAGGTGTGAACAGAAAGAGGTATGCGCCTACAATAATGGAGCCGCAAGAGACTAGGTGCATGCGTGAGCTTGCACCGTTGCATGCGCAGATGCACTGGAGAGGCACGGCAACTAGGCGCAAGGCGCACAGGTGTGAACGCGGCTTTAGTATAACAGAATCATTTATTTCAACTAAAGTAAAATATATTCGAGAGGGGGCATTCTGAATCTTACAATCGCTGCTAATTTATTATTAGGATATTATTCACTGTTAATGTACTTTTGGATAAGCTTATTTTTGAAGACCTATTGACTGCATGTGCACGATACATAATTCGCGTTTAGTTAGCCCAGTAATAGGCCTATAGTAATGTTCTTAGTGTCTGTATACTTTTTTTTCATATTTCATTAATATAAAGTTAATTAAAGGTTGATTGGATTACGATATGTGTCCACGTGGCTCTTTTCCATAAGCCTGTGACGATTGTGCGTAGTATGAGCAGAAAGATTTTGAGAATCGAGTAATCTGTTCTCGAGTAACATAGGAATCGAATGCCCATTGGAATGAATGCAGAATCCGAGAACTCGCGATGCGAGATGTGGGAACTCTTAGTTGGTAGCCGAGGACTACTGAAAAGTATCGATTGGTAACTCAAATCGTTATTCGAATGTTCAGCTCGGCAATGTTATCATGCTACAAGATCTACTGCCGTTGGTTCCCGAAATGCGTGTGACTAGCCCATACAGTCAACCACAAACCAACAGGAGTTAGTTTTACGCAGCGCCGTCAGATATTGCGTCAATCTCATTCTTCTACGATCGTTCATGATTCATAAGGTAAGTATGCTTTCTCGTAGTCTGCTGTGGGATGGTCTGTTAAGAATTGGCAGTCTGGCAACACTTAACTACCCTGTGCGCTGTGCGTTCATTTATATGCATTTCTTGCCTGCGAAACTTAAACCGCGTTAACGAAATTAACCGAAATTATACGATTGCTGATAACTCGCCCTCACTTCTGACTTCGTACAGCATTAAGTCATTCAAATAATTTTTGTATGATTCTTGATATCGCTAGAACTTTCAAGAATGGAATAATTCTATTTTTTTTTCCTTCTTGAGATAGCTCCCCATCTGCATATCCTTCATACTATCATAGTATCACTGTGCTACAAACGGAAAGTCCAGAAAGAAGCATGTTAAAAGATCAGCTCGCAGTTTTCATGGGATTAATGCAACATGTGATAAACGCATTTAGTTCTCTTCCGAAAGTCAGTCTTGCTGCTGTTTTTTACGTTTTTAACATGAAAAACTTAAGCCTTTTGGCAAGCAGGCTGACCACTCGACCACTGAAAATGATCGATGCATTGGGTAATTCAGCTGTGAGACGGTAATATAGTTTCGAAACGCTCATTTATGCCATTGCAAGGTTTTTTGTTTATGTAGGCTATATTGCTTTCCCATGTAGGCTATGTTAATTCATGGCATACTGCACTGTGCCTATAATAACTTCTATTCATTGCAGATGCGATTACACCGAACTAGTAAGTTAGCATAGATGTTTGCGGATTCATCATATTATGCCTTTCACGCTACTTAGGAAGGATGTTGAGCTATCTGGTATGGTTGTTCGCACCTTTGGAAGTGCGTTGGGTGTTTAATGTACATAAATTGAGTATATTAATTGGCTGCTACACTCCTATACTCATCGTGTTTGAGAGGGTACCTACTAGTTCAGAAGCATTAATTTTTTATACTACTTTGCATTAGTTGATATCGTCTGCATCAAATTATAAATCTTAAAGGGAAACGGAATAGCTTATGTTTACAATGTTAGATGCAATGTTTGGCCTACCTTATTAAAAAAATCGATTGAAGCTAGGCACTTTATCTTTTTGGATAGGGTCAGTCAGGGCTAATATGATACACACAAAATAATGGGGAAATTATGATACACTAAAAAAAATAAGGGTTATATTACCAATAAAATAATGTTAAAATGATATTCCAAGAGTTAATTTTATCTACTTGTTAGTCCCATAGGCTATATGAAGAAACGTACAGTATAATATTTAATCGGGTGAAAAAAAACTGCCAGTACATATTTTTTGCCTAAAAAACTTTTATATTTTGATTGGGAACTTTTCTCATACATTGAATGCTAATGAATTTTAAATTCAAAAGCATCATTATGTTCATGAGAAAACGGGCTATTTTTGCATATAAGAATCCTTCCTGAGGTGTTAAAAGTCAATGAGTTATAAGGTGTTGAAGTTTGGGGGCTAATGTAATACATATATTGGGGCAAATATGATACAGCCCATGGGGTAAATATGAGACACGTATAGGTCTCCCCTCTTGCAATCAAAGATGTTATAACAACAACTTTGCTTGCAGTGCATTACAAGTATAGTTTTTTCCTCAATTCAGAAGAATGGATCACATTAGAGAATGATGAGAATGATAAAAATAAAACAAAACAGAGGATGAGGGCAGTCCAAGATATAGCCTATAAGATTCAAGTGATGAAGATATACTAACAAAATTAACGAGTAAAGACGATGATGTAGACCTCCTTGATCCTCAGACTGAGGATTTTGAAATGCTGGAGAGTCCAGAAAGTGTTAAAACTGGTGATTTTTTGTTGGCCTGTTTTAAAGATGGTACTTATAGATATGTCGTAACAGTTCTCCAAGTGTTCGCAGATTGTAAAATTGAAGTCATGGGACTAAAAACTGTGAATGACAAAAAATCTTTTCAACAGAATGAAAAAGATGTGTGTATGATAAATAAATCAGCTGTGTTGGGGAAACTGCCTACACCAAACATGACTCTGCTTGGAAATTGTTTTAAGTACTGTTTTGACAAATTTGCAGACATGTTTGAGCAGTAGTTACAATTACTGTAGAATTGCTTGCTTCAGGAACACTGAAACATGTTTAATTTTTTTTTTCAACTTTAGTGTGGGTTTGCTTAAATTTTAATACCTCTTTATAATTTTTCTTACACAGTTTTCTTTTTGTCTCGAGAAATTCTTAAAATTTATATTGTTGTACATTTCAGTATTTTTAAAGTTATAATTAGGCATTTCATCACAAGAGTTTGTTTTTTGTATCATATTAGCCCCGATTGACCCTACCTACCCTGTGCTAGTACTGAAAAATGGATTTTTCATAAATATTCTAATTTACTAAAATTATTTTTCTTTATAAAAAATTGTAATAACATTTTTTAAGAACCATATGACTTGTAAATAGTTAATAGATTAACCAATTTAAAAAATGCATTTCAATGTATTTAAGATATCTGAATAAACAAATCCTGAAAATTTCAAGTTAGGTTAAGTAGAAGCTGAGAAATGGCACCTTTATAAAGAAAAAAGTAAACTTACGGAAAATGAGCTTCAAAGTTAAAACTTCCCCGCTCTATAGTCCGGATCTTCTCACAAAAATAAAACAAATATTATGGATATAATTAAAGTACAATTATGTATGATGCATCATTTTAAAGAGGAAAGTTCAGAGAATAAAATACAACAGTAAAAAGAAAATCACAATTTTCATATCCATACATCAGTTCTATTTTCCCTTAGCGATTCTCAGTTCGTTTGCCTATACTCTATCTGTTAAATAACTGTTACTATTGACCCTTCTGAATACCAGTTGCTTGTGTGGGAGAAAGTAATGCTGTTCCTTAAATACGAATTCAAAACCTGCTTCAGATTGCCTTATAGTAATGGTGAGCACATACCCCATTTTGTTATTAGGGAGAGTTTGACTTAAGCTGAGAACGAATAGGCTCCCAATTTCCAAAATGAAACCCTTTTTAAATATATTAGCTCCCGCTACATCCACATCAGCTCCGAAGAAGTTACATTGCATAGTTTTTTTTTTCCATTTCATACTTAAGATTAACTTACATTAAATTTACCAAGTTCGAAATGTCGTTGCGGTACTTCAGTCATTAACTTCGTCTTTTTGTGTCTTATATTTGTCGCAAAAAAAAAAATTGCATACATTCAACTGACTTTTTAAGGTAATTTATATATATATCGTTTCTCTATTCATTGGTATTTAACTTGTAATGTTCTGTGAACACGTGGTTATTTACATTGTAATTTTAACGGTAAATGTGAGAACCTGAATCATTATACCAGTCGCGGCTTTATTAGCGTAGATATTTCACCCGATCGCTCGAGAGATAGAGCAGGGGCTCCCGCGACGCAGAAACCCGCTTCATTGGCCAACTTTTGCGTGGGACTCACTGGAGTTAAGTAGGTAGAGTGGAAAAATTAAACCGAGATTTTAGGAGCTATTTTTGAGGAATAAGATACATTTCGCCTAACGTCGCCGTAATTGCTCCTACTTCGTCTGCTGCAAGATATCTGTCAAGGCGAACTGTTGGGGATCGTAGTAGGCCTAGTATGTTTTAGCCCATTTTTTCTCCCTTCAGGCAGCTTCGTTTATAAATTTAATCCTACCAGAGCCTATTCTTAGCCTATAACAGTATTTTAAAGACGAGTATAAAATGCATTGTTGCGTGCTATTATTACTGTTGTAAATACTTACAATATTAGCGCCTGATAAACGATTTCAGTTCCAGGGAATAACATAGACAAGGAAAACATTTCTCACAACTCTTACTGACTACTAAGATTTACACAGATACATGATGGAAGTAAAACTATCTTATCATGGAAGGAATCCTAACATCTGAGGAGAAATTTTAATCGTATTAGATGTTTGTTGACTCGAACAGTTGGTGTCAGCTACATATGTGAAACATTAGCTGTGCATATTACGTAGCTGAACTCATGCAAAGGCAGGCTTTCCCTGTGGCTGAAACTGCTGTCTGCGACCACAAGCTGGATTCCGAGTAAACTAATTCCTCATCTCCAAGTAGAGAGAGTGCTGAGGTAACATTCCCTTATCATCCCTTTGGTATTGGAATGTTGCTCCTGTTGTTTAACAGAATTAACACTACCAGCAACCTCATCCTAATTAATAATCTTGTAGTACGCACATACTCTTGCGAATCTATCATTCGCTGGTAGTAAACAGCTTGCTGTGTTCATGAACCTGCGGTTGTGTCTGCATTGTAACCAATAAACCCGAAGCGCTTCCATAACTTTACATTTTCTTTCGTATTCCGCTCTCTTTTTCGTATATTACGCTCGAGACTCTTGGCTGCATTAAACATATTTAGGGTATAACAAAATTTCATGAATCTCTGATATTGATAAGGGTTGAAAAAATCTTACTTTCTAAAAGAAGATATTAAGGTAAAATTGCAAAATCTGCATTAGAATAAACCGCACATTAATGCATCTCTAAGGAAAAAACTACCAACTTTCTTAACTCATAGCTCCTTACTACCGCATTGATGTGAAAGAATTCTGACGGCGTTAAGACCTGTTTTTCTTGTCATACAAAAACAAAATTGCTTTAAGAAATCAGATAGGGAATTACATTGCCTGTGTGTATACCAGGATTTCCATTTAGGAAATATGGAAAGCAAATTTATAATATTGTAGTTTCAGTTTGATATGAAATCTATGTAACTCACCCTTTTCTTCTCTCTGAAGAAATTTTTTACAGTATGTAAATTACAAATTGTTGTAGATGAATTTCCTTCCTTCGGGAAAACTATTATTATTATTACTATTATTATTATTATTATTATTATAATTATTCTGTTCGCGGACCCGCCTTCAGGGATTCGTGAGTTTAAGAACCATGGGCGGCCAATCTGAGTGGGAATTTCGGGGTTTTCCTTGAGCCCAAAGCAAATTGCAACGTATAATCCTTTGCTTAAAAATAGATCGAAATAGGCCCAAAACACCTGAGCCGTTATTGGGTCTTTAAATAATAAGTATTCCTAAAGTTTTGTGGTTCAGAGCCATGGAAATTTAAGTAAAAATAAAATGAATAAATATATATTTTTAATGTGTTCGTTGTACTGTTAAGGAAGTGCCCATGCTGTCGTCCAGTGGTTTTATACCGTAGCTTTTCAAACTACAAACTTTATGTTATATTCTACAAGTCTATTGTTGTAGTCTATTCCCAGGTCAATGCTTTTATGGGTGCGTTTGTGTGACAGTCCCATTTTTGTAGTTGCACTTAAAAAAACTGCGGGATAAAATTCCAGCACGCTGGCGACGGTTAAAGTGTAAACAACAGTACCCAAGCGTCGTTAAATAGAATAATTAACGAAACTAACGTAAACTTGTAATCAATGTAACAGTACTGTAAACTAATTTATTTGAAGTGTGGATTGTAAGTGTACTCGTATAAGATAGTTCTAGTAACGAACGACAGTCATATCTAGGATTGTAATAGCTTAACTGTCATTACTTGGAATATCCCCGTATTCAATTTATGTGGGTTAAATTGAAATATCGATCTATTGAACCCATGCGTATTTTGTTTCAATGATTGTAATTCAGTTCTTGCATGAATAGGCATACTGCTCTTTTATTAGGCTTTTTATTTTTTCGTACTCGTGTTGTTTCGTTGGCATTCCATTAACATGTTTGGCTTTCCTAGTGCTAGCTATAAATCACAAAGCTTTTAATATTAATTAATAGTCATTCATTCTGAAGTGTTTTGTGGTACCGTAAAAATGTAAATTACACATGATGTAAAGGCACATTCTAAAGCTGCATTAAACAAACTTTTATATGTCCTCGAGTGTAAAGTTTCGTTAAACGAAGATGAAGTGCTGCACTGAATTGTGAGAATTGTAGGGACATATTTTTGTCTTTAATATAACACCTGTTCTCCGTTATTATTAAAGAGTTGCCAAGTTTTCTCAAGTTTCAAGAAGATAAACAGCACACAAAACTTTTCCATCGCTATCGCAGAGCAATGTAGAGTCTGCGAACAATGGAAACTTCTATCGCGAATTCAAGCACTGATATATAGATAAATAGATGGTCTAAGTGCCACATCCTTTCTTCATTTATATTGCACAGGATAGCCTTACAGAAAAAAATATGAAAATGTGTAGTATTCACATCTACAAAGTACTTCGTCTATGAATCTGGGATTTTTGTACTAGGGTGTGTATGAGATGTATTTTTAGTAAGTTTGTATAGAAGCTTATTCTGAATTAAAACATATCTAAAACAATTTTGAACAGTACTTCATCTCAAGGGTAATTATAAAACACACAAAAATTAGAATTAAAACAATAGACTATACGTAGTAGCGTACTTAGCAATGAAATTAAACTGGAAAACAATTCCCGATGTTTGTAATAGGGTTGAATTAAAATTAGAGATAGGCTTTGGATTGAGAAAGGTTCAGAATCTACCCTGGTGTAGCTTGTTACTTATGTCGATATTATTACTTATTATTATGCGGTTAAGTTCCTATTTCTGGATTGAGCTTTAGATCATAAAACGTATTGTAAACGTGGAAATATAAAATTCTGCACATTTAAATATTAAATTAACTATTTCAATATTTATTTTCGACCCCTTTCGGAAATTTAACTTCCCAATCTTAGGAAATGGCAGAATTTATACCTATACCTATTAGTATCGAATTCCAAGACGACTAAGAAAAACTGGCAGTAATTTCTTAGGTTGGGAAAATAAAGTAGGCTACCAAATCGCATCAAAAGAATACTAAACTAATTAACAAATGTAAAAATTGAGCGTGTTAAGATTTTATACTTGCAGAGAACATCAAAATTACGTGTAAATACATTTTTATTCAATATTATGTAGGCCTATAGGCTCTTTGCCATGTATACGTTTTCTGTACATATTCCGTGTTAATGTGGCAAAAGTTCCTACGGGTTTTGAAATAATACCCACCCGTACAGGAGGCTTGCTAACTAAAAATGGCATGGTTTTCAGATAAATATATTATATATATATATATATATATATATATATATATATATATATATATTAATACCGGTATAATAGGTTGTCCACCGCTGTGGCGCTGGGGTTTCGTTCGCTCCTCTCACGTAGGGAGCGTGGGTTCGTTTCTTGGTCGAAACAAGTTTCCTAGGTAGGGTTTTCCCTCACCTATGAGACGAATTCTGGGTATCCCCGGACTCGCTGGCTGTCATTGCCATCTTCATCCACGCCATGTTCAGAATGTGTGTGTGTGCGCGCGCGACTGATGTCTCGTACTACCTGTTCTTGTGTCGGAGGTGGCGCCGGCATTGGGCTGATCACCCATCCGGGGGGCCCATCCATGTCCTGTCCGGTCGAGATAATCGCTCTCCCCACAGGTCGCGGTCCTGTAAGGCGTGGGCCGCATAAACGTTAAACGAAGGAAAAAAGAAATAAAATATAATAGGTTTTTTTTGCATACCATTAATGAATGATAAGGGACGAAAATCTGATCTGTGGGTTATTCTAGCATGCTGTTCCTACTTGCGCGTGTAGTGGAGGACATGTTTCGATGTCTCAAGTTACAGTTTTATTACGATCATAAACGTGAACATATTGCACACGAAATACAGTAGGTGTAACGGAATTAATGACCGAAACTTTTAATTCGCCTGATCCACTCGACGGTAAGTGGTAACAGTATAATAATAATAATAATAATAATAATAATAATAATAATAATAATAATAATAATAATAAAACATCAGTATTAATTTGAGAACTAGAACTTTTAGTCCCACAAGGTCCAATACAATTAAAATCAAGTTAAGCATTAGTTAACGTAAGTTACCCTTACAGAAGCGCACGTACAGAAAACAACACATCCCTTAACACGTTAATGTCTACAATACCATACACACAGCTTGAGGGCACATACACACATAATAATGATAATTACAAGCAGTAAATAGTACTACTTGAAAGTGTATGCTTCCCGAACTCTGATAAGATCTATTGAAATGTCGTGTGATGCTGAACCTAGGCCTGTATTTAATATTGGTTTAACACAACGAACAAGATGAATTATTGTAATAAAAACATTCTTCTTACCACTCCTTATTGAAATGGATATAAGAAGTCATTTGCGATCTGAAGTTATTGAGGTGTGAACCGCAACAGTCTTGGAAGTAGGCCTAGTGTTTACGTACCACCTCCATGAACAAATTTTATGGTTGAGATTGAGGGAAGTTATGACGTAGGTTCTCCCAGGAGACTCAGTTTGCATCCATGTGTATAATAAAAAGAATATTTCTGCAATTGCCAATGTTTTTATTTGTTTGCTGTATTGTATAATAAAAACAACACAGTTTATGCAGTTATTTTTATTGATTGAAGCTTTAAAAGTGCACTACTGAAAATTAGAGTGTAGGTTGCTCACTCTAGCACCAGGCTCTCCGGCTAGAGTACTTGATTCTTGCACATTATTGTTCGCATCATAATCTGGTCAAAAACTTGTTTAAGAGGGCTAGAAATGACTACTAGAGGAGCAAGAGCCCAGGTTGAGAGTTTTGTTTTTGTGCGATACTTGCTTAATTAAGAAGTTACTTCTTCTGCTATATCTGGTGGAGGAATGCTGATAGTTTTTGTGAAGGTAGGAGAAGGCTCTTTACCTCCCTCTGCCGATTAATTAGTTCTGTTGGTGGAGCGAAGGAACGGTTTGGGGAGAAGGGAGCTGAGAATGATATCGATTTCATATATTATGGAGTTCCAGGGGTGCAAAACAGGTACCACATCTATACCTGCTCTCGTATGTTGGTTCTTGGTAACATTTTATATCCATCAAATTATACAACCGTGTGTGATTTTGCTTGATTTTAAAGAGCGTAGTATCGTAGCGGAATCGTAGGTTACTTTTTCCAGGGAGTTTTACTCACCTGTAGACGAATGTCTGGAGACTATAGGCCCTCCTGGTTCCCGGAAATCTTCTCACTTGTTGTAGACGAATGTCTGGAGACTTTAGGCCCTCCTGGTTCCCGGAAATCTTACATGTAGACGAATGTCTGGAGACTTCAGGCCCTCCTGGTTCCCGGAAATCTTCTCACCTGTAGACGAATGTCTGGTGACTTAGGCCCTCCTGGTTCCTGGAAATGTTCTGCCCGTAATTATCACCTTCATCTTTGCCTTGTTCGGTATGAGGTTAGTGAGTGTATAGTCCTATGTGTTTTTGTCTAGGAGATTGCTCCGGTATTGGACTAATCAGTAATCACACGTCCGTAGAGGCTCTTCGTGTCCTGGTCTGCTCAAAAAAGTATTATGTGATCCATATAAACTCTCTCTTCCAAAGGATCACGTTTCTGTATGGCCTCTGGGGGAGTGGGCCGCGTAAATATACCTAAAAGGGGGAGATAAAACTCAGGGAAAGAAGAAGAAAGCACACTAGCATCGGAATGCCGTACCTTTTTAATATTTACACATTTAACAACCCGTCACTCACTAGATAAGTAATCCGATACATCAGTAGTTATTGCAATCGTTTTAGTTTAAAAGTAGCCCATTGTACAAGGTTACATTTTCTGTTTGTGAGTTCTCAATTAGATATCAAATTCTGGTACCCATATTTTTGTTTCCCCCGTACAGACCATGCTTCTGAACATAGCCCTATAATTCTCTATTAACATTTTCCAGCCTAAAGCACTGTACACTATTGCACTGTTCTCCCTTGTGATAGCAGCCGTTTCTAAAGTAAATGAGGTAATGCGATATTAGGGGTAATAATATGCCCCTACTGTGTGTGTCCATGTTGTATGAAATATAGGTCGCGTTTGACTGCAAAGTTAACCTAATAGTTACATGGCCGTTTGGGACGGAATGTAACAACGATAATGAAGCATGTGGGACAGCGCATAACAACATACTACAGTAACACCGTGTTATGCTGGTAAAATGTTCTGTGTTATGCCTAAATTGGAATAAAAACAAGCATGCCGGGTTGTTAACATTACATTTTGCTCTGATGTTGTGTTTTGACCGAAATGAGAGTATAATACGTGAAACAGTGTGATATACATACTTGGTTCTGGATTTATAATTTATTTATATTCGTTAAGAAATGTCTGGTGTTTCGCTGAATTAATTTTGTTTTAATATAAGCTATGGATTACCTAGTATTAATGAATTTCATTCCAATAGTGCTGGTCTAAGTAAACTGGATAAAAGATTACTTATGTCGAAATGCATATCAACTTAATGAAAAACTAAAATAACCTACGGAATCTACTGCTGGAAACGAAGAAAATGCTTCTGAATACATGAACTACCACAACACTAAAAAGCAAGATAAGCTAGGTGGTTATTTTGTATATAATTCTAAGACTTAAGAGACTTTATATAATCACTACTTCGACCTTTTTATATACATTTATATTAATTTGCTTTAATTCCAACTTTGGTCTAATTTTAAATGTAAATAATACTACTAACTGTAATAATTAATTCTTCTTTCCATGACTTGTTGATATTCAACTATAATTTAAATCAATTTCTTAATTGTAATAATTAATTTTACTTCTATGGCTTTTAATTAATTTTATTAATATAAGGTTATTATATTTAGCGGCCAAGTGACAGTTAAAATATAGTTTAACTAAGAAAAATGAATTATATATAATCTCAATATTATAATAATGGCCTAACTACATATTTATGTATCCAAGAATTCTGTCAATACATAGTTAACACAGTTGTAATTTATAAAGCTCACATATTGTGGTATGGTGAATAAAGCTTCAAGTGAACCTGTAATTCTACGTCTCCAGCACTCAGAATTTTGACAGGTTCCTGTTAGGTTTTTTACTAGTGCTTTCCGGCTGAATATTTTATCCAGTTTACTTAGGGATTGTGTACCAAACAAAGTCATTTATACAAAAGAGACATATCTGCAGCTAATGTATCGAAAGATTTTGAAAATACCTTTAAACGTCCGACACAGGGAAGCTAAAAAACACGAGTTGCAATTATGACTACTTCCCTAATAAAATATAATTGAATAATGCAGAGGTCGATATGATTTGTAGGGCCTAAAGTTACTGTAGCATATGTACGGATGAATATCACCGTGTAATAGGCCTACTGGTCTGATCAGATATCTCTGAATAGACCTTCCCTGTTATGCTTTTTTCTACATAGAAATCAGTTCAGAATTTCAGTATTTACTCACTTACTTACTCAATGGCAATAGACAATTCCTCAGCAAGCTAAAGGAATATTATCTATTTTATTTAACCCGAAGGTTCATTGCCGCGCTTACCTGAGCCCGCCATTCAACCCTATTCTGTGCTAACTCCACCCAATCATCCCTCGCAAATCCTACTTCCCTTAAATCTATCCTAATATTGTCCTCCCACCTACGTCCAGGCCTTCCAGGTGCTCTTTTCCCTTCGGGTCTCCCAGCCAACACATATGAGATATGACTTTCCTCCCCTATTCGCGCAACATGGCCAGCCCTTTTCATCCTCCGTGATTTAATTACCCTTACTACATCCGGTGACGAATACAGATTATGAAGCTCGTCGTTAAGTAGTTTTTCATCTCTCTTAGGTCCAAATATTTTCCTAAGCACCCTGTTTTCGAACACACTCAGATTATGTTTCTCCCGACCAATAAGCGGCCATGTCTCATCCATATAATAGAACCGGCAGGATAATAGTCTTATAAATCTTTATTTTTAGATTTCTGGACAGAAGACGAGAACATAATAAAAACAAGCATTTCCCGATTTGCCAGAATTGCAATAACAAACTAAAATTAAATTTCCTTTGAATTCGAAGTTATGTAACAGGCTGTTCTCGAAATTTAAATCTTCTATATTAACTATTAAAATCCTTTAAAGTGAGAAGGGCTGGTGTACCTTTTGTTTTCAAAGAAATTCATGCACAGTTCAAATCCAAATATTTGAATGAATTAGTCACTGTTAGTTAGGACTTGGTCATTCGTGATATCAACTGAAACTGCGAGTCTGTTTGCATTCTGCAGTACTGCTATCCTTTAGAAAGTAGATATCGGTTATAAAAATCCTAGTTACTTTAGTGGGGAGGATAGTTCAGTTTTATTCTATTTAAATACTAATTAATCTTCATGGTAATCGGATGTCATAAAGCACCAGTTCTGAGTTTAGGGTGTAGAGATTCTTGGATAAACGCTAGTTAAAATTGTGATTTTTTGTTTGTTATTTAGGTGGAAGAAAATAGCTTGAATAAAAAAAAAATCAAAACCAGCATCCTTTAATACACTTAAATCTATTTTGCTTTCGAGTTAAATGTAAGCGACTACTGTTGCCTCATGTAGCATACCGGTACCCTTCCCACTGCACAACCCATTCATCGCAAAAATAGCAACAAGTGGCGAGAGGTTGTTGAGTATTCTATCCGACCCTGTGCGTAGAGACCACAGTTGATCTTTTGTAAGCTGAAACTCAAGGCCGCACGTAAGAAAAAATAGTATATAGTATGTCTCCAGATAGTCTATCAAAAAGGTGACTACTGTAGTTTACAATATTAATCATGACGGCAATAGAACATTGCTTTTAATCTGCTGTGTCGACTTTTATGATATGTATGTGTGTGTGTGTGTGTGTGTGTGTGTGTGTATATGTACACGCACATACACGTAAATGTATGTGTGTGTGTATATATATATGTACACACACATACATTTATGGCAACTTAGGATGGAACTTTGTTTTAGTATTTGGGGTAATGATGTAAAACCCTCAGTAACTTGTTTCAGGTTTGTTATTACTGGGAAATATTTTTGGTTATAAAATACGAACAGTATTATTGATATCTGACACTTTTAAATCATTTTTTTACTTCCTCTTTCCTCGTAGGTAGGCCTACTACAGGGAGGGGAAGTATTGTGTTTGACCCCGAAATTCGATGTCACGTTTTGAGGCACCTGAATGCAAAATAATTTTCTTAAATGTGTATGTGTGCATGTATGTGTGAGTATGTATGTATGCATGTATGTATGTATGTATATATTTGTGTGATCAGCAATTCTAGAGAACGAAAAATCGTATAGTGCATTTTGTCGGGTTTGATTTGGGCTGTGTATCCTTCGGGATGCGATATGAAGAGTGGCAGTGACTTTCTCTTCATTTAATCCACTTTACTGAAGATGAATTCATTTTTAAAGATTTCTGAGAAAAAAAAACCTAAAAAACTTAATGTGAAAGGTTTCCCCCGACTTATTGTGAAAGGTTTTCCCCCAATAAATTCTATGAAGGGTAGTTATAAGACACTCATTTCATACACAAACTTAGGTTTTAAAATTTGTCTCGAAGGTAATGCGACTTGGATTGATATTAAGACAACCGAATACGCACTTACTGGAATTCGCCCGTGTGCTGTATACTGTAGTATATAAAATGCAGAGAATGTTAAGGGTTTTCTAAATATTTTTTATTTAACTGTTATCATTTCTTGATGTTCTGCTTTAAAGTAGAGGGTGCTTGTTGTCGAAATTTATCATTGTGATAGCTCTTTCCGAACAAATTATTACACGAAATTGGTGCAGATTAAAGATCGTCGTATGAGACTTTGCGTCTGTTTAAAGTTGACGCTACTTGACTTATTTGAATTTATAGCAAAACTTAGCTATCATTCACACAGATCATTTCGTATTATTATGTATGGTTCTTGTGTAGGCCCTACTACGTTTTTATTTTTGCTTTTTGTTTGCTGTCCGTGGATAGGAGTTACATTTTTCAGCCAGGTACTTAACCTACTAAATTGCAATATTTTTTTCGCAATAAAAATCAGTTAAACCGATAAAACTAAGCACTAGATGGAGTTAGTAGCCCATATTTAAGAAACCATTGAGTTTTAGACCACGGTTTCTTGAGAAAGTTTGATCAGCATTTGTGAAGGAATATATGGGTAGTGTTCAAAGTCCAGTGTATTGCAACTTCCAAAGCCGTATATGAATCTTGCAGACAATATTATCACGAGAACGGAATTGCGTTTGATGAATTCAGTGTAGGCCCCTAATTGGGCGTTACTCCGGTACTGGTCAACCGATTTCGTCCGAAATCAATAGGCGTCGTTCCATGGACGTTGTAAGTGCGTATACCAAGTTTCATGAAAATCTGATAAAGCGTATTCGAGTTTTCGCGCGTACAAATACACGGACGGACATATTTTTCAGGTACCATACAATCTTAGTAATTACTATTCTGGCTCTTAATAATTGTAGTGATGATTATGTTTCTAATACAATTTATACGATAACTACTATATTTAAAATTTTTGGCGAAATAATTATATTGAACGCCTTTAAAATGTAGTGTGAATTCTTTCTTTTATCAGAATCCGTTTCTGAATGAAAGTCTCAAGACTTCCTAATTGATCAGAAAACATATTTTAATTAAGGTTGAAATATTGTTACCCCTGTTTTAGAAATGATGCCATCTTCAGACAAACTCTGTCTACCAAGCACTCTCTACAGATTCTCTTCCCACCCGAACACCCCCAATTTATAGTTAATATTATCACTTAATCTTGTTAATTAAGTTTGGTATTGGAGCAATTCGGGTCCATACTTCACAAGTGAGGCTGAGCTCTATTCTGTAGATCTTCGTTTATTTCAGGTGACGGCATTCCTTCGCGGACAAGGCAAGGAAGGTATGCAAGGTTGAAGTACTTTGTTCAGAAAGAAGGAATATCTAATTATTATTAACCAATAGCCTTGTAAAATTAAAAGTATCATACCGCCTCTACCGCCATTTGTTAATCTATTTTATATTTTACTAGCCTAAAGGCCCGGGGTCGCCTGGGTTTTGTGTTTAGCGTGTAATTCAAAATTAAATTATTGAGTACTTTTGATTTTCAAAATGTAAGTCCCTTCTTTAGGTATCTAAGCGAAGGAGAATAACTTAACACACTCAAACTGTTCCTTCAGAAAATGCTAGCTATGGCTTTTATCGCTCGTACAGGACTTAGAATTTTGCAACCCATTGCTTTTACACACCATATAGGTGTAGAGGTTGACATAAGAAGAAACAGCTGTTCCGGTAACATAACATATGGGATATTTTATTTCTCACTTTGATGTTGATACAACCATTTCAGGGCTAAAATCAATAACATTTTCACACTTTCTTCCCCAAAAATCTATGATATACTAATTTACTGAGCACATAGATCTAAAAATGTCCCATCGTTCTTTGTCTCGTTTTACATGTTTATGGCTTACAATAAACTTAGCCATTTCTTAGCTAATACGATATGAATACAGCGAAGAATAACGTGTCAGTGGATAGTATTTTTTTTACAGACTTCTGATATAGCATACTCGCTACCCATCGTTTGCACACACCCAGGCTGAAACAACAGAAAATCCTGTCCCACAATACGACCTCTTATTCTATATCAAAATGGGAAGTGAGAATATGATATGCTCCATGCCCAAGGTAGATATGGTTTTGTGATGCAGCACCCCCGATATTTATTTAGGTGGATTTCGTGATCCATTATTGATTTACAGAAATGAATTATATCGATAGCCTCTCTGATTATTATTTGTCAAAGCTCAATATCACGCAGCTTCCACAGCTGAATACAGTAAACAATAGTGTTGTTATGAGAACTGAATTGCATTTATCAAATACGGAAGCACAAGATTCGTTCTATTCGAGTTATTATTTGTATTTGGTATGGAAAAACAATTTAATTAAGATTAAAGTTATGTAATTTATGTAAAAACTATGTAAGTGTTTATAAATGTTATAATTATTTTTCAGTTAAATAAATTATTGAAATAAAACATCTAGTAGTTGAGTAAATAATCGCGGGCACTAACTATATAAAAGAGATAAATGTGGAAATAAAAATGCCGAGTACAGGAAATGCATCGTAAAATAATAAAAGTATGCTGCCTTCTCCAGTAATAGTCTGCGGTTACGAATCATGGCATTTTGACACATAGCAGAAGCAGGCCGTTCTCATTTAACAACTTTGTATATCTTACCACGTATAGGTTATTAAATCACACAGTTGAGCAGTTAGTGTGTCTCGAGGACAGTATTAAGACTGATCTTACAGAAGTGAGAACAGCAGTTTGGACGGTAAAAATAGGGAAGGGAAAATATAATATTTGTTACTCATTGTTATAGGCTATTCAGGAATTCTTTGCCTTGGAAGACATTATTTAGGAATTTCGTTCGCCGTATGAAGATCTCCTTTAGGGCTATAAAAACCAATTCTGTACTAAGCAGTTAAACATAAGCGTGTATTTGTTAGTGTTTCTTTATATTATGCATAGGGGAAGAATCACGTGACATAATTTATTCAGTTTTCTTGAATTTATAATTTTTCTCTGGTTGGTTCCAAGGGTTTCGTTTTGTGTTTTGTCGCGAATTTGTTCGAACCTGAAATTCGATCTTTAGAAAGTCCTATCTGGTGATATTTACATTCCAGTACTTGATTTAAAATGCAGAATCTCCGCCTTATTATAAAATTGTTAAAATAATCTGTCATTTAACCGATAATAGTGATGACATTTTGTTTCTGATGGAAGTCTGAGGTTTGACTTTCATAATCGTTTGTTTCTTTCTTTTTGGCTAGAGAAGTTATGTTTACTGTTAATTTATGGATACCGAACCTCCTAAAAATAAATTTTTTCCCATTTTTAAAGTAACCTACTCTTGTCCATAAAATTCCCTGCAACACAACCTGCAGTTTCCTATTGTATTAAGTCCGAAGTTTAATTAAATAGTAATACAAGGATAAAATAAGCGTAACTTGTTTTAAAAATTGCAGACGTGATGCCACAATGTCAAGGAATTTCCAAAAACCACACACCAGAAGGTTTATATAGCTTTAGCCAAGTTCAAACGTGTCACAAGCTTTAAACTAATATACGAGTAGTATGGGGAAAGTAAACAGTTTAACCTCATACTATTTTTAAATAAAACCAGCTTTAAATGAATTCGGAGAAAATTACTCTAATATCTTACTTCTGTTAAACTCTTTCCGAAGTATTTAGTAAGTTGTGTACAACAGGGTTTAAGCTACGATCGCATTTTTCGGGAAATGCGAAAGTAAATTTCAGAATGCGAAAGAAATTGTAGCCACTTTCGCAGAAATGCGAAAGGAAAAGTGGGCCAATTTGAAACAGAGAAAAGTGTTAAATTCCAAACCAAAGTGTTCGAAAAAAAAAAATACAATAATTTGCTATATAGTTCAGTTTATTTGTACCATTTTATTTTTATTATTTTGAAGCTACATAAAAAAGGCAGTTAAAATTAACTTTTAGCGATAAATTTGAATTTTAGCATTTTGCTAAAGTTTTTTTAAAAATCCATTTTCGCTTTTTTGCTAAAGCTTTTTTAAATCCATTTTCACTGTTTTGCTAAAGTTTTTTTTTCCCTAGCTTGAACCCTGGTGTACAAGTTGATATCACCTGTACATTTGCACCAATGTAGTGAACTAAAAAGATAACTAACATTTTAAGTTTAACATTAGACCTATTCTTCTGCATGATTTTCTCAGACTTTGTATTCTTATGTATAATATTCATTAACGTTGCCTTCAGTTATACATGTTTATTTTTCTAGGATGAAGGTTTCATTTTCATGATGTTGGCAAACGTGAAAGTATTGTTTGTAATATTCTGAGTGTAACTTACTACTCAATTACTCGGTAACACTCCTTCTTTGTTTGGAAAATTCTCTCTGTTAAATCGGCTATATAAACGACCACTGTATTAATACAGTGATGTTTATGTCCAGTGTTTAGACTTGCTAAAACTGTCTTGGCGAGTGCTTTATATTACTGCATGGAATATTAACAGCTTTGACCTGACTTTCAGACCATAACTTTAAATTCATCTTCAGGGATGTGCATGATAGAGAAGTGTTCCTTTATTATCAAGTAGGATCAATTTTAGCAGCCAGTTAACATCATATTCCTAAAATTATTCCAGCATCATATCAATCTTATGTCCTGTGAAAATACAGTTGATGCCAAAAGTGATAGGCTATGTTTGTTGGGAATTTTTGGACCAGTTTTTTTTAAGATCGTGAAAATTAAATGATTGTGCACAACATAGGCTACTCTTGTCATGGTTCCCGGATGGATGTATGAGGTTTGGAAGTTTAATAGTAGAAACACATCTATAAAAACAAGGTGAATTACAGGAAGTTCGTATAGCTTTTGTTGGATGTTGGTTGGATATCCGTCATACTTCAGAGCAAATAAGAACCTTCTTACTACGAATCTCTTCACAGTAACCAGAAGAAATTGAGATGGCTCTATCAACCTGTCTAAAATGAATTTTGGATCTGACAGAAAGTCAAATTAGAAATAATTCAATGCCTTAGAATTATTCTTGATCTACAATGATATGCAATAACATAATGAACTGTTTCAAGGTTGGTTAAAATTGTTCATTCATTATGGTGAATCATTTAGTGTAAAGCATGATTGAACCTCCGATGGAAGGAAGTGAAGAACAAGTGACAGGCTTTGACCCATCTTGCTCCTTTTCGGTATGGAATTTCAAAATACCGTATGTTACTATGGTAGCCTGTTGCCATTCTTTACTTTCTCGCATGTACGTAGCATAGAGTTGTCAGTTGGAGAATTTATTGTTGTTCCGGCATGTTGCCATGGTAGCTCAATGATCGAGCAGCGGCATGGAGAGCCGAAGTTCCTGGTTCAAATCCCGGCTATGGCATTGAATTTTTCAGTCTTACTCTACCTTTCCATGTTGATGATGACGATGACGACGACGACGAGTTTTTGCCTGTGGGCAGTTCCAAACCAGGAAGAAATCCAAGAGATGAAGACCAGACTCGTCCTAGGCTCTTTCAGGGAAGGGTGATAACCGCGGGATTAGCCATTGCCTCTCGCGGGGTGGGAATGCAGGGAAAACACAACACCCAACCCTGAATCCAGGAATGACTTACCGACCATGCCGCCGGAGGAGTCGTTGCCTGACCGCCAAACTCTAGTCTTTAGGGTGTTCATATATAAGTAAATACATAATATAATCAAAATTGTGTGAGGAATTTTCAGTGCCGGTACAGGTGAAATAACCGTAAAAGTACTGAATTCCTCCTTCAGACCCCCAGATTGAGTTAATTTGCTCATTGTGCATTGCAAACTTTGAGATCCTGGTTTTCAACTCTAATAATGGCCGATGGGTTATATTGAACTAATAATTGGGAGGGGGGTAGGAATCTGGGTGCGGAACTCTGGAACTGTTCATTCTCTCTTGGGAATTCTCCGGTAACGTTCCCTCCCATCTTGCCTGTCAAGAGAATTCATGACATATTTAACAGCAGTCGCTTCTTGCTATGACTGGAACTTGGCTCTATACTCTTCAGAAATCAATGGTGCTCCCGGTACGCATTTCGTACCATGACTTGAATTCCTCTATTCAGATTATTTGCTGATATTATTAATATCAATATTTTATCTTTTTGTTTCTTGATTGTTTTCAATCAAAGTGACTCATGTTTCCATTTTGAATATTGCAGCCTTGTCCGACAACTTCAAAGTGCACTTACGCCCTCGCAAAATTTATTTCTCAAAAAATTAATTCAAATAACAATTAAAAAAATCAGAACACTCTTTCATAATTGTATTCTTGTAATTGTATTCTTGTATAATTTTATTCTTTACACATAGTAAGTTCATGAAACCGGAAATTTCAGTATTTTTCGAATGGCACTGAATAAATAGGGATAGAGTATGATAAAAGGAAAAATGCATATAAGCAATTAACATAGTGTTTTAAAACGATTAAGGTTGAAATTAGATTTTTAAAAAATCGCTTTCGGCTATTCAACTTTGCCTGCTAAAATAAAAATTATTATTATTATTATTACAATTACAGTATTATTTGTCTCAAACAAATGTACTGTAGGCCTGTATTCAGTTTCTGTGCAGAAATAGTAGAGTTTTTCATTGCATACCCAGGCGGCTTTCTTTTTTTAGGAGGAATATTTTGCCGACAGCTCAACCTATCCTCTGTATTTTTACCGCACCAATCAGCTAGTTACTTCGCAATCAAAATCTAAGAATGTCCTATGACGGCTGTGACAGCTACTCGTCTACTCCGCCCGGAGAGAAACGCGGGGTTGCAAAATCAAGTCACAGTAAACAATAACAAGTGTGAATTGATTAAATCGAGGAAAGAACTGAGGTCAGAGAGAATATTTCAACGATGCTTGTGTTTGGAACATAAAGAAAATAGACTTAATGGTTTATTCCTTTGAAGCGGCCTGGACATGTAGGCCTAATGGAAAAAGTCAAAAGCTCCATTTTATTTGTATAAAATAGTTACGCAGTTTAATTCCACCTTGGCTTTGCAGGCTACAGAATTACAAGACTGCGAATATTTCTTCAGACATGGGAATAGTTAAACTCTTGTTTTTATTTTACAGCTGTCAGAATTTTGCGTTGTTATTTCAACCTTGATGCGTACTTTGACGTATGAATTTGTTGTTGCATAGCTTGATGTGTTCAGAATCCTAAGTTTCAGAAAGCTATGCGAAGAGAATTAGCGAAGAAATGTTTTCATAGTTATGGTAGTAATGGAGCAAGACAGTTTTAGCTGTTGTGTTGTGGCCAAGTTGGTTGTAAATCCCTTCAGTTGCAAGCGCAGTCACAAGTTTGGGATGAGTAGATGTCAGAATGCTTAGCAATCTGTTTGATCATTGCATCTCGCAGTCGCTTAAATTATCTCTTGATGGAATTAGTTTATAAACAACTTATTACTCTTACAGACATTCTAGTAATCTTTTCACATTGCCAAGTGGGCAGTATAATTTAAAGATCTTATTAACAGTTCTGCAAGGAAATAGAACTACTTTGTGTTATGAAAGGGTAATGGGATGAGGGTTGGTTTGGATAAGATACTGTCTTCTTGTTAATAATGCAGCCAAGTTGCACCTGCTGTCTTTGTTCATTACATTGTCTTGCCTCTGAACCCTAGGATGACGGCCGAGGGCACTAGTTTTTATGGGCTAAAATGTCTTCGGCATGGTTCATGGAAGGGACTTCAAGCCACATGTTCAGTGACATTCAGATCGTTAAACGTGCTCAAATTAAAGCAGCAGAGTAAAATTGTTCAGACCCTTAGTGCTACCAATAAAGGTAGATTCTTGGGGGAAGAGGTTCATTTTAAATAATTTTAGGCTTTCGAAGAGAGAGTTCTATTCTTTTAAAAACAGTTGCAATGACTGATTGTCGGATATTTTAAATTATTTTTTTGCAGGATCGTGGAAATTAGAATATTGAATGTTAGGGAAACTAATTTTTTATTGCTTAACATTCTTCGTGTACACTAGCTCTAACTTCTGTTCGAAAATTAGCGTGATTTTCTGAAAACATCTTCAATTCATGGTACAATATAAACAATAGACTAATGGATGTGTATGTGAAACTACCTCTACTTCTATAGTAAAATAACTTCTTTAGTAAAAATAAGTTCGAAAATAAATGATAGTTATTTAAAAGGCTGAAAATATTAAAACACATGCATTGCTTTTGTCTTTAAATTCCTGCTTTAATAAGCTTTCCTAACTTCATGCCGGTTTATTTGTCAGAGACGCTGGTTTGCTCTTATTCAGTACCTTAAAGCTTGGAGTATAATATGTTATGTAGCCTACGTATGCATTATCCAACACAATTCTTCCTCCCTTTTTTCTGTAAATAATGCTTCAGTAAAACGATGCTATTTGATTCAACTCTAAAGTTTGCATAACATGAGAAAAATAATTGCGTTTTAAAATATTAATCGACATTTGAGTAGGGGGGTGAAATTAAAAGCGTACGTACGCTGTAAGTTCATATTATTTCAAACCCTTTATAACACTAAATATTCTAAACTATAGATTTTTATCTTAGTTTTACCTCTCCCTTTTAGGATTTAAGCGACCCAAGCCGCCCGGGCAACTATAGGCCTACAGGTGCATATTTTTGCTGTACTTGTATGCACTATAAAAAATTCATATTAATTGAGCAAAACAAACTGGAAGGAATTCAATGATCCAGTGTCCTGATTGCTCCACAGAACAGTAGTAGGGTTGTTACAGAGCAAATTAAACATTTTTTGTTTCCCAGTTTAGAAGCTAAAGAGTGTAAATAACATCGTTTTAAAAGTGTTGGACGATGAATATAACAGCTTCTAAAGTGAATGTGACACAGATTTAAATTTGCGTGAAAATTGACGCATAAATAATTTCCATGATTGGATGCCACTTTGATTCTACGTTACTGATGAAAAAGCTTTATGATGAAGCTGTTGTTCCATTGCAGTGAAACACACGGCTAATGTTTTATAAAGTGCCCTGTTTGATAGAGGCCAAACAGCAGCCTGATAAATAGCCATGCGTTTTAATGGGCGGGAAATACCGGTACTGGTCATGTTCATGCGTACCTATGTCATTACTTTTCTTGAGAATGAACGCTGGCGTCATCTGTTTCATGCAGTACAGTTTCACAACTTATCTGCCTCACACACAATAAGGAGACTGGAGTTTAATATGTATGCAAAGTGTGAAAGTTTAAGATAACGGCAGGTACAGTAATTGCATTTAAATTTCTTGGGCAGCCTTGTGTACACAATAAATTGCCCATTGCACTATAAACTGAATTTGCTATCTATGCCCAACAAAAAAGAACTTTTTGTTTGGTGTCTCAGACGTTTTACCGGATTTTGGCTATACTTAGTGTGCTTATTCCAAATATGTAAACAGTTTTTCTCTACCAGCTCTACTTTTGTCGAGGGGGGGGGGATTTTATTCGTGAACTCTTAGTCTAGCGAAACAAAATCTTGCTTGATAATATAGCTAATGAAGGTTCTTGACCATACTTTGGACATGTACGAAGTACAGAAAAACTAAAAGCTGGGTTATTTTTTGGACCTCAAATTGACAGCTCATAAGTCATAAACGACCGTACAGTATGTGATATCAATTTTTTGAAAGATCCCATGTTATATTGTTATTATAATGTTAGTGTGTTGTTTTTTCTTCACATGATTTGGAAGCTACAAATAGGCACTGTTTTTTATTTATATCAAACGTTAAATGGGATAATATGCATAATGGTAATACCATATCTCAAAAACTAAAGCTGATAGGGCAAAACTAATGGCACATGGGTAGGCCTACTGTTTTGCAACGAATAAATTGGTAAAATTGAGAATAAAATCAAAGCAGTAATACCGCTTAGTACAGTTAACATTCTGCCAACTTAGGTGCATAAAGTAGAAATGTTAATCTCGCTAGAAAAATCCAAATCTGCCTTGTCAGACATTTTCATACTGTGTAGTGAAAAATAACGTTGAACAATGGTACAATGTTTAATGTAAGTTTTTTATATACAGTATATATTTTTTCAACTTATTACCAGTTGGGGAACAGAATGATTTTAATTTTGTATATTGAAATAACAATAAATATGTTAGCCTGCAGAATTTAAGTTTACTAATGGCGCACTCAAACAATTTACTCAGTATATTGCTCAACACATTATATATGCCTGTTTTTTTCTTTTTACAGGTAGGTTTGACTAAAAGAGGTACCGGTATCTACTGAACCAGCATGAGTTGCTCTATGGTAGTGAATAACATCCCAGCAGATTATGATATTCTACAACCTACGCTGGGGATTAAGGTATGCACTTCATGTCACATACTTTTCAGATACTTTTCAAAATCATGTCATATAGTTTTCTTAAATCGTACATAAAGGAAGAATTTTTCTACGAAAAAGTAAGAATTTTCCCCTATTTGTCATTGTGACCTCTTTCCTGTTGTACTAACTCGGATAAACATGCCAAGTTCTCACGTAAAGAAACAGTTGATAGGATAAATGATATAGGCCTGTGTAGTTAATGTGTTTGTGATCCTTCCACATAGCATATACAGTGAGTTCCATGCAAGAGTTGGCCAATGACGCGGGTTCCTGCGGCGCGGCGGGCACAGCTCCAACTCCCGAGCGATCGGGTGAAATATCTACGCTAATAATGCCGCGATGGGTGTAACGATTCAGGTTCTCACATTTATAGTTAAAACTACAATGAAAATAACCATGTACCTCATCACAAGAGATGTTGGAAATGTTCTCCTCTTGCATCCACACAATACTGTCACATTTTTAGGAAATTTTCTTTCACGCGCATAAGTTCAGCTTCCGAGACAGAGTTCATTTCTCTTGTGATAGGCCTATGTGATATTGTCTTTAAGTTCTTCTAACAATATGTCAATATTATTTATGGGGAAACTTGAAAAATAAAGTGTAGCCTATAGGTCAATTTCCCATACATTAGAAGAACTTAAAGACAATATCACAAGATAAATTAACTTTATCTCGGAAGCTGAACTTAAGCGCGTGAAAGAAAATTTCCTAAAAAGGTGCCAGTATTGTGTGGATGCAAGAGGAGAACATTTCCAACAGCTCTTGTGATGAGATATGTGTTTATTTTCATTGTAATTTTAACTGGAAATGTGAGAACCTGAATCGTTACACCCATCGCGGCATTATTAGCGTAGATATTTCACCCGATCGCTCGGGAGTTGGAGCTGTGCCCGCCGCGCCGCAGGAAGCCGCGTCATTGGCCAACTCTTGCGTGGGACAAACTGTATTTGGAATCACTAGACTAAAGGGTCGGCATGGGGTGGCGCAGTTAGTATCGTGCTGGCTTGCTGCGCTCAAGGTTACGGGTTCGATCCTAGTCCATGTCGATAACATGTGTCCTCAAATCAGTAGATTTACTGGCATGTAAAAGAACTTCTGCGGGGCAAATTCCGGCGCACCGGATACAACGCAGTACATCCCTGTCGTCAAATAACCATATGCCAACCAACTAGCTAAATGAAGTTCATTCAAGTATGCCAAAATTCAATTTGTTGGAAATCGCTTATACATTTTTACTTTCTTTGCGCTGAGATAATTGATACAGTACTTTGTGTTGGAGTGAGAAACGGTTCAATCGGTAGTTACATGTTTATGGTAGAGATGGTCGGGTTTGTGTTTTTCATGTGTTTAATTTCTTTTATCTTTTTTCTTCTGAACTGTCAAAACTATAGTATAGGTAACAATATAAGTAATCAACTTAGTGATCATTGCATTTAATTCCCTAAGAACATCTATCTATATGTTCATGCCAAACATGAATAGTATTGATATAGGCTACCAGACAGGTTAAATTCAAAGGAGAAATATTTTGCTGAATTCCCTTTCTTAGTTATAAGGGAACTGTAGAAACTCCAGATAATTAAATTTATAGGAGCGATGAAAGAGGCTATATCATTCATGCTCTGAACGCGTAGCACGTAAAATAAAAATAAACCTTAAAAGTCATTTTTTTTTATTATCTGGATATCACCATCATTTTATCCACTGCAAGAATCAATGGAAGACCAGTCTGCATTTCCTTATTATCCTCGGGAAATCGTTACACAAAGCACATAATTCCAAATAGCTTGCCTTCGGTAAAATTGGTAATATAGAATTACTTAATTGTAGGGTGCCTGAATTGAAAATTCCTTGTACGTAACATCAGATAGGAGTGTTTTCAGCTTGCAGCATTTTGAACCTCTGCTTTGATCGTACATCAAAGCAAGTAAAATGTAAATAGACTAAAACCTGATGCTTTGCCAATATTTCTGTGTATTTCCAGATGATCTGGATAAGATTGTTAAAATTATGGCTATGCTGTAAAGTAATAAATGCCACAGTGCGAGTAAAGATTTAAAGACTTCTGCATAAATAATACGCGTGATTGTCTTGTATGTTATGGTCTCATTTGTGATATGTTTCTACGAGGGTAAGTCAATAAGTATCCGCACTTTTTGTTTAATCTTTTGTAGGTTGGCTGTACTGCTCTATGCTTACTTACGACGAAATGTTGCTCATTTGTCTTCGCCTGTGGAATGCTTGACCGTTATGACTCCAACATGCTCAATGGCGCAGATAGGCGTCCTGTTTTTTCCTCGTCCATTCATATACGCTTCGCCATGGTAAAACATTGCCCCCATATTGTGCGGAAAGTCTGCGATGGATTTCGGTTCCTGGTACATCTTCAGACGAAGAAAAAAAAATCACTGCACCTTGTTGTTCTTTGGTGCAAACGCTGAGCGGTGCAGCCATGTTTAACGTGCAGCAGCGCAACACCCAGTGGAGTCATAACGGTCAAACATTCCACCAGCGGAGACAAATGAACATGTCGGTGTGCGCGAGCACCAAGTGATACATCCAACCAACAAAAGATTAAACAAAAAGTGTGAATACTTATTGACTTACCCTTGCTGAGAAAAATGAACATTTCCCCACCTCTCGATTAGAATTGTACGTAGTCAATAAGGCACAGGTTTCCTATTCCCAAGTTTGCGGTTTCGGACGAGCGTATGTGCGTAAATACGACAGCCTGTAAAATGCCTCCAGTAAACAAAATTCTGGCACAGCGATGGCGGTTATAGGTCTAAATAGCAGTACTGAACGTCTTGGATTATATCGGCAGTTGGCGAACACTGACTTATTCGATTGGTAAAAGCAAGAAATTCCAATACCACATTTGTCCAAAATGATTGTGCCTAGTACTTGATTCAATAATACCATCGTACTTTTCTAATATTTTTTACATCAGCAAAGGATTGAATAAGGAATACGTTTTCATTTTGTGGTTTTTCAATTAAGTTTGTAGTTTTCTTGCAAATAAGTGCAAAGATTTTCATGTGGACCACATAATCCATGATATACATCAACGTCGAAGCGAGAATGATTTTATATGTTAACGTGTTTGTATAAGCGTGACGCAACCTGCTAAGTAAAAATTCTAAGAAGATAAAAGTACGTAAATCAAATTTTGCCATTCTTTACTCCTAGTTTCATTGATCTTACGTCGATTTACTTACTGTTCATAGACGATCAGAAGTGGGTGTATGCAAAAATGAGACTGCGCTATACAAATACATTAATAGTAATAATTAATAATAAATTAACTCATGAACTACATATTAACTGCAATTATAATTGGCCTAGGTGTGAATTTTGTATATGAAGCCACGTGATTTTATGTTAGACAATTTTTCAGAACCTAGTATGCAATAAACATGTTCTCAATATGAGTGAAGAATGCAAATAATCTTAATCCTTTCAGTTGATTTTGTTTGTGGATAAGAATATCATATTTTACGTCAAGGATAACTGTATTAATCTCAAAATCTCGGCTTCAAACAACGTTTTGATGTGACGGATTTATACGTCACTAGCGCTGAAAAGGTTTAAAGGGCGTGTTTGCTTCATATAGCGCCTGGAAAATTTCGTACTTACAGACATCCCTACACATAGACCAATTTCCTGGGTAAGTTGGCATTAACGCAACTAGTGTTCGTGATTGGATTCTGAAAAGTGTGTTTCTCTATAATGTTCCGATAAAGTAAGCAAACGGATTACCTTCGTTTGGAGGTAGAGAATTTTCTTGTATCGTTACGTATAATGGGAAATATATATTGTTGGATTACTGCGTGGATAGTTCCATATTGCTTTCGTCTCGCTAGTAATGTTTGCACGTGTTTCCATTACTCGGAGTTGCTAAATGTAATAGTCGGAATATAATAGAAACCTCATTTCACAGAAGTTCCAACATGTTTTCTACTCAGTTCTCTCGTATAATTTTTCATTTAGGACTATTCTGTTATGTAGTTGCTGGAAGAGTTTGGTCTTTTATGCGATATCGTTTAATGTAGAACTAGATTGCCTTTGTGCAAGCAGATACTGTATTCTGAACAGTATTCAGCATATTCATGAAACATTCCCTCAGCTTGAGATGATACTGCTAGTATCAGAACACACTGGACAAAGTTATTGCGGAACAGTCTCTCTTCCTGACCACGGCAGTACTATGGACGTATAAATGCGTCACTTCGAACGGACATAATATAAGACTGATGAAGAATGCCTTGTGTAAAATGTGAGGATTTTTATTCACGTATCAAGTTTATTAAGTGTCAGTATGGTAAATTATGAGATGGTTTGCGGGACGGGAAAATGTCTGTCCGTCCGTGTGTCTGTACGCGCGATATCTCAAGTACGCTTATCGGATTTTCATGAAACTTGGTATATGCATTTTTAATGTCCATGATAAGTCTATTTATTTTGGACCAAATCGGTTGACCGGTACCGGAGTAACATCTAATTAAAGGTCACATGCTTTTTAAATGGGAAATCGTTATTATACTACAATGCCGCTTTGCTAATCATTGAGGGCATTGACTCCAGTGCAATCACATGTTTGTTTATTTCGTTGTTCAAGTTGAAATGAGTACTACATGAATTCTGTTATATAGAGAAGCAATATTACTGTGAAATAATTAGGCCAACGAAGTTCTTTGCCATTGCATTTCGTGAAATGTTCACACACACTAAAAATTTCCTCTATCAGTGTATACGAATATGAATTAAGGTTAAGTATTACACTGTAGACCTTTGTTTTTCCGCAAGCCCTGCTTAATGTCGATCTTGGAGCATAACTCGGAGATAGATTACAAAAATAACTTCTTTTCTGCATATAAATGCAATTATCACTGATTAAACAAAAGCATTTTGGCACTTCGTTAAGTCAGTTTACCTGATTTTATTATTTATGAAATCCAGCTTTCTTAAAATTGGTTTTATACTTATACTTCAACTCTGAAAGGTTAAGACAGAATACTAATTTACCGGTACTGGTAGCAAACGCTAAATCGTACATTTCGTTCCGATGTAATGGTTTAACTGGAGACAACTGAGTGGCTTGATATCAAAGGCGGACATCTGACGAATTCATAAATCCTGAAAAATGCCAGTTCCTTATATACAAGTTATATTTATGTATTTTTTTATGGCTTCTTTTTCATATTTCCGCTTAGAAGTCTTAAATAAACTGTGTTCTGTTTCTGATATCAATATCATTAAGGAAGTCAGTGAAAATTAGCTTTGAAAATACAGATGTCCTGTTTTGAAACAAAAATTGACAGATGTCCGCTTTTGATACAAATATGATGGTAGGTGTCCGTTTTCGATCCAAATGACTCACCTAAGAAATTCCATATCGGACCAACCCTAATAATGCTATGAAAGATAGGAGGTGAAAACTGAAATACAGTACGAATTAAATACCAATACATTGTCAAAATTCCTTGAACAAGATTTTGTTTTATAAATACTGCACGATTCTCGCGATTGCAACAGCTAGCAATAATGTTAATTCATTATTATTCTATGCCCTGTTAACGAGGTTTTACCGTGTTACAGTATTCGTTATGAATAACTCTAACATTTCTGACATCAAACTTTCACCACACGATAGATTTTGACATATCAAATTAGCATTATCCGAAATGTGAGGTTGATGCTTCTCCACACTTCTTTTCCACTTTTCTGAATTTCTTTTCCTTCTTCTTTTGCTCCCTTCACTAACTGAAATATTATTCTCCATGGGAACACTTTCTCTTTTGAATAATACCTTAAATAATATTATTTCAAGGTCAAAATAACATTATTTCAAGGTCAAAATAACATTATTACAAGCACGCAAAACGAGCAAAACAGATTGTCACAATGGGAACAGTAGCAGCCATTACTAAAACGGAAGTCATGTGATCAGATTCTAGCTCCCGCATTGGCTGCTTGGTAGATGTCCGGTGTTGAAAACAACTTGCATAGCAGGAGTCCGAATTTGAAACAAACCTTCAACTTTGAAGCAAAAAATTACGTGCGTGCGCTCGTTTCTGACAGAAACCGATTTCACCATTGGAAAGGGGAGACAAAATCCTACAGGAATGCACTTCTAACTCAATTTCAATTTTTCCGACAGATGTCCGCCTTCGATATTAAGCCACTCAACTACAGTAAAAATGTTTGGCGCCGTTGATTGGTTCAAATAAAGTGACTTTCACATCTGTTCAGTTAAAATCGACATTTTTACATACATTTTGTCATGGCTTGGAACCCCCCCCCCCCCCCCGGTGCTTATTTTACGACGTCATTTGATAACTATTAATCTAAAATATTAAGTTTCAATCTTGGTCAGTAATTGAAGATATTTTTGAAAATATGAAAATACTAGAGTAGCCTACAGTAGTGAACCTAAACAGAATTTTAGCTTCCTTATTTCCTCCTTGTATTAATATAGAACTGATTATAGGCTTGCGATTTCTTATTCTTATTTCACACCTGTTAATTCATCCATCAATTTTCAAACGTTTGTCATAATGTATTGTCATCGGTTGTTGACCCCAGGTGTCCTTATAATGAATTGCCTCATACTGTGTTCCCTTCTCGCAACATAGCAGCACAATATATTAAATAAATTGCCCCATTCCTTTGTCTTTCACCCCAACTCGTTGCCTTTCCCTTTGTAAGTGCATGGCCGGATTCTGTATAAGGATGAGATGAATACAGCTGAAAGCGTGTTCATCTGTCGAATTAACCTATTGGTCTATATAATATACAGTATTATAGCGATCAACAGTGGATGCTTCTAAATGACAATAATACATTGAACTTACAAACCTAGGGAAACTCATTCATAACCAAAGTACAGATTATTATGTGCCATTTTTTATTATCGTATATCTCGCGTTTTTAAATTAACGTAACATTTCCTCTCAATATTCGTGATTTCTTGGGCTGTACTTAGGGACCTTATATTTTGGTAAAATAAAATGGCTGATTTGGGTGTTAACTTCCTTCTATTTCGGTGTACATTTCGTGAAATAAAATATTTGTGTAATTTGCACAAATATACCGTCTAGTACATATAATCCTCAATTCTGTATTCTTGTGCTCTCACATGAATCATCCTAGCCTTCGATTTTGGCATGATTTGTGTACAAATATGTTAAATATAATCGAAATTACTATTAAAAAAACTTCAAATAGCCATTTGCAAGCAGAAGTATCAAGAACTGTGGAGAAAACACGAAATCTGATTAATTTAATCGTAGATTCATGGGCATCGCAAACTCGGCACAGATATAGCATAATAGGAGAATATTATGATCTCACAATAGCGTTATTCTTTGCTGTAATCGATCACATGTATCGATAACTTCTCGGCAGCCATAGAAATAGCAGAAAAGAAAACACTGTAAGAAATGAAGAAAAATATCAAACTAAAAAGAAGAAGAAAAAAAAGTATTACGATTTTAAATAAAATTTTTGTGCACATTTCTCAATTTACGTACGGAAGGGGGCGTATTTCTAGCTTATTTAGACATTTCGCATAATAGAACAAATTTTGAGATATTTCTGGATTCAATTTGCTTAATAGTTCTTATTTTTTTATTTTTTATTTTACGCATGTAACCTACAAAGCTGCATATAGTTACGGTAAGCTGTTTTGTAAAATTTCGCTTTTATCGCTGTTACCAAAAAAATACAGTCCCTGGCGATGCTGCGTGGCCCATCTAAAAAATCGTGGGAATATCTTTCTCGGTGAGGCAACATATCTTCGTCTCCACGTTCTCTGGCCACTTCTATTAAAGATAACTGAAAATTCATTCCGGACCTAGTTTGCATTTACATGACGATCTGGACACGGGGGAACGGATTTAGCATGTTTACGTACTAATTGTCAATTCAAAATCATTAATTTCCTCTGTTGACTCAAATAGCTGTGTTGAAACCGTAAAGAGGATGGTTGGGATTATTCCTTTCATTTTCTATGAAGTCCTTAATATCCGTGCTATAGTTTGATCACTAATAATAGATACAGTGATGTATTCAGATTAGCTATCCATTGCTCCATTAGTTATCTTTACTATCTTTTCTACTGCATCTAGGCACTACTATGAAATTCAGATAACATCGTTTCATGTATGTCCTACCAGAAGTCGTTAGCGGATTATGTACTGGAACATAACGTCCTGTTGCGAGCTGTGGTCAAATTGAAAACCAATGCGAAACAGTTATCTGGTGTGTGCTTTTCGTTCATAACTAGAAAACATCACTCTTCTCTTGTATAGGCGATGCCATTAAAGTTTCGTTTTATATTTGAGAGAATCCTCACCCCCACACGTCTCACATTGAAACGATCTTTATGTTCCGCAACATCTGTGCAGTCAGTTAGCATTCTTGGGATGCGCGATTTGATCGTCCGCTGGAGACAAAGTTGTAAGCCCATGGAATTATCGTGTATAAATTTGTGCACAGGGATGTCAATGACAAGATTTACGATGATGTTAGTGTATTCAGATTACTTAGCCTAAGTCTAGTTTGTCAAATACAAAACAAAAATAGAAGGATAGGCAGATTGAAAATTCAATTAAGGAACTGCTTGTGATTATGCCCATATAATCCTTATCTTCTCGGAAGCTAAGATCTTATTATTCTATTATTTGAGCTGGTGTTTCCGTGTTGATCATATTCATTTGTGAAATGAATTGTTTCGATTTTGTTAGCCTGCTTGGTTCGGTTTTTTTATAACATAACGGTACGCAGAGATCTGATTTTTTTTTTACATAGCTGGATGGAAGGGGGATATGAATGGAGGCCTAAATGGGAAAACATTGATCGATTTGAACGAAACTCATTGTGCTTTTTTTTGGGGGGGGGGGGTGCTGAGAACTCGAATCTGACGTCATTTTTCCCGGGCGGTACGTTGTAATCGCAAATTGCATCTCGAAGCCAGATTCCTAGCTTTCTCATTAGTCTTATTAATAGTTTTAATTGTTCATGAATGATTCAGGTTTAATTAGTTTTGTGTTAAATAAATTAGCTTTAAAAATTTGGCGATAGAATTAATAAATGCGGGCACCTTCTAATGTAATATACAACAATAACAGAACAGGATAAGCAGAGAAGCAAGCTTTCAGAGATCTTATGTACCCAAGCATACGACATTAATATTCTCTTTCATTCGGAAAAATTATGTTGCATTAGTTATTAAACCTTGCAGACCAAGATGTGTAGATAGTGTGGCATGATTGGGGAATAGTCTGCTGCTCTGTGTGATTTCAATATGAAAACTGCAATATGATGGAACTGGGTTAAAATAAGTTACGTACGGTAAAGGATGAATTTCTTTTTGTACCTTTCGGAACTCTCTCTCTTTCATGTATGTATGTGTGTGTGTGCGTGCGCGCTTGCGCTTGTGATTAGGTGCCCACGGATTTTTGAAGTTTTGAAGTTAATTTTTATTGGGTGCTTCTCGTGGATTCAGTGTTTTGTAGTATCCTTATCCTAAAAGGAAAATTTGTATGCCCTTCATTTACACATCCTCTAAGTAGACGGAAGCTAGACAGCAGTTTGTCTTTTACTTTTACAGATAAAAAAAATCCAAACAATCCAATATTCAGATTTGAAGTAAATCATTAAATGAAAGTAGAACTTTCTTGTCTAAAAGTGTTTTGTATATATTACAAAACCATGAGGGTGGCTGCCCTTACTTCAAGGTTGTCTTCAGGCAATTTACCAAATTAATATTAAATTAAATATTTTAAAATGGGTTCATATGCTCGATACTTAAGTGCATTCGTAGCAGTTTTGTAAAAAGGAGAAGGAATATATGTAATATCTGTCTATTATGCTACCAATTTGACTGTTTCGTCGCATAAACAGCAGATGGTAGTAACTGACGGTACCCGCAGCGTAAATTTGGTTTCTCCCCTTGCCTTCTGCAGCTCCTTACAACCCAATGAATGAAACCAGTTTCTCGGCCCTTCAGGTTCTTCTGGCAGCTGTCTTATTTTTAACGGTGGTAATCTGTACTCAGATCCTTGGCGTCTAAAATGGTACAAAGTGAAGTACTGTAACCTCAAAAAGAAATGCACGCGTATTTTATGTACTGTTACACCTAAATTAATACTAATTTCAAAATATTGTTTAGTTTTTCTTATTTTTATGTGCATTGTTTAGGAGAACATTAATTGAAGGCATTGCTCTTTCCCTCTACATTCCAATGTAGTAACAGCATTCCAATATTAATTTATCTAACTGATAAAGAACCACAATAATACCTAGCTGTAGACTAATTTTTTCTTTGAAAATATGGGCTTATTTAATATTTTCGATGAATATTTAATTCATACGCCATTCGTTCGATTTGGACCATTAACATAAAGAATGAGTCTGGAGTCAGCCAATCACTGACTTGTTTCACCCAATCTTGATAGTAATTTCGTTACCACTTCCTTGAAATATGATAAAGATATGACTTCCTTAGCACGAATGAAGTAAACGTGTGTAGTATCTAGGAACCATAACAGTAATTTAGTAAGTGACTTGGTTAAGTTGTATTCTGTAAACAAAGTGAAATGGCTTACATTTGTTCATGTTGTTAGCATTATAATTGTATTTTACGCCAAATATATTTCATACTTCAGGAAACAGTGCTTACGATCGCGATATTTCAATTAGAATATATTTACTACTGAATGTATTTTATTTATTATTTATTAAAGCGTATTTCTTAAATACGTAGTCAAATGCAGTGATTCTGAACTTCCAAATCAAGAGCGACTGTGGAGTTACCGACGATTTCGAAGTCTCACGTATTATTTACCTATGATAATTCACAATGCATTATTCAGATTTACCTCCTCCCAGTTATGTTAAATTATATTCATTAACTTAAAAATTGAAATAAATGTACAAGATTTATGTAAATGTCTTTAGTCTACAACTTGCATTATTACCTTCATAAGGCGCGTACAATCAGACAACAGAGTTGCTTTCTCGTATTAGACTAAATCGGAAGAAAGTTATAAAGCAGATTTTTTATACGACTGCACATCTGAAAGTGGGTAATTTTTTTTTTCCGCTGAACTTTTGCTGTTGAAGCATTCAATGCAAAAATTGTACAGTAGGTTAGATACTACAGTGTGTCCCACGCAAGAGTTGGCCAATGACGCGGGTTCCTGCGGTGCGGCGGGCACAGCTCCAACTCCCGAGCTATCGGGTGAAATATCTACGCTAATGAAGCCGCGATCGGTGTTACGATTTAGGTTCTCACATTTACAGTTAAAATTACAATGAAAATGAACACGTACTTCATCACACGAGATGTTGGAAATGTTCTCCTCTTGCATCCACACAACACTAACACCTTTTTAGGAAATGTTCTTTCACGCGCATAAGTTCAGCTTCCGAGAAAGAGTTCATTTCTCTTGTGATAGGCCTATGTCTTTAAGTTCTTCTAACAGTATGTGAATATTATTTATGGAGAAACTTGAAAAATAAAGTGTATAGGTCAACTTCCCGTACATTACAAAGGAAACGGGTGAAATATCTACACTAATAAAGCCCGCTGATGGTGTAATGGTTCACAAAGAAAAACACATGTGATTTATCTGGCAATAGGCCTACTGATTAAAAAAAGGATTCTGGCACGTTCTTATATCAGTTACCTCATTTTATTTTGATACAATTGGTGGATTTAAAAAAGACGAGTTCTCTCCCAACAAAAGCACGGTGTTTCTATCTCGGAAGCTGAATTTATGCGCGTGAAAGAAAATTTCTTCAAAAGGTTCCAGTGTTGTGTGGATGCAAGAGGGGGACATTTCCAACATATCTTGTGATGAGGTACGTGGTTATTTTCATTGTAATTCCAACTGTAAATGTGAGAACCTGAATCATAACGCCATTAGCGGCTTTATTAGCGTAGATATTTCACCCGCTCGCTCGGGAGTTAGAGCTGTAGTCGGCGCGACGCAGAAACCCGCGTCATTGGCCAACTCTTGCGTGGGACACACTGTAGCTGATTACCTGTAGCCTACGAAGGACGGCAAATGACATTGCCCTGGTTTTTGTAGACTTTGTAGAATATTACTTCGCCTTCTGCTTGGCATTTTGCTTTGTTTTTCCGTATTTCTGTGTATATTCTAAGTCTATTGGTGTGAAAAAATTAGGTTTTTCTTTAGGGGAAATTACGCTTTAGGTATTTCAGAGTGTATGGCCATCATTTAAAGCATGGCTTGCCGAGCCCGACCCGCAAGATGCTTTTGTTTGGTCTGCCTAGGAACTTGAAAAAAATATATAAATAAAAACATTGCGCCTGTGTTAGATTAATTTATTCACTAATTTTCAACGATTAAATAAAAGTAAACTCTCAGATGTTTAAAATTATTCTCATACTGTGGAAAGAATCCAGTTACAACTTACTTGAAATATGTCAGATCAAACTGTAGGTATGGTATGACTGTAGGTAGGTATGTAGGTATGCTATGACTGATGAACACTTAGGGCCCGTTTTGATGTTAAGCAACACAAAATTCGAACCACAAATCTCTGCAATTTATAGTAAAGAAAAGTCAATTTCATTCTGATTGAATATTAACTGCTATTAACGTAATTATTGCATGTAATAGGTGTTAATAATTAATACTGCCTAAGAGTTACATTGTCATGCTCATGTGATTATGAATGATTTTAAGGATTTTAATTACAGTCATTATTAATATAGTCTGTAATTTAGTTCGATACTTAAGACACAGTGTTTGGAAACTAATATGATCTGTGTGAGCTTCGTGCCTATGGGTGTATTGTTCCTATCTTAAATTCAGGTGGCTTTAAATGTTAATCAAGGTGTCCACATTCTGGAAAGTCAGTGTAAGGCAGGAAAATAGAAATCGGTCAGGGAATTTCATAAGGTAAGGGAAAAAAAATAATTTAAAAAAAAAGTGCAATAGTCAGGGAAAATAACAAGCCCCCTTGAGCAAAATGTGAGGGGCATGTGTTTTGCTTCAGTCTGCTATAAACCAGACTGTGTAAGGATTTTCTTTTCAGTACTTGACCTAGTCATTTCCAGATATTTAACGAAGTCGTTTTGCCAAATCTTGAGTGAAGTATGTTACGGTGAAATAAATTAAATATTGTAGGGTTTGGAAGTTCATGTTACCTTTTGCATTATTATTATTATTTTCTACTAATGAATCTTATTTAAAACATATTATGTTGTGATGTTTTTATATTAAAAAAGGAAAGGGTGAAAGGTATGGATTTTTTTCTTCAAAAGAACCTAGAAACCTGTGATTTTTGTGGTAAGGGAAATGTAAGTTTCTGGTCATGGAAAGTCAGGGAAGTTTATTTTGAAATTTCTGTGGACATCCTTTTAATGTGGCCCCTTATATGAAAAGTTTGGCAACTCCTGATTTAAAGCATCAACACTACTTGAAACTCATTTCCCCATTAAATCCCACAAGAACTATTCTGATAGTTTCCTTTAATCTAATTATAATCATATTTTCCACGGATTGTTTGTAACAGCTCTTCTTGCGTATTGGAAGTAATAGATAACAGTTCCCATATTTTTTTTGTTATTTCATCAACAGTTGAATTGCATTGTATACTGCCAGTATTGTGTGTATGGACCAGCGTTTGTTTGAAATGACAGACTAGTTACCCTCCCGCTTGAACATCAGCTGTAGGTTTTTGTATCGATTTAGCAGCTCCCCTTTACTATTCTCAGTTGTTCACCCTTAACGGATCAGATTCCAACCAATGGCGGTTGTGTGCTGTTGCATCCGCGGCCAATAGTAAGCGAGAGAGGGTGACTCAGTAGAGTTGAGCAGCGTGGTTATTCAACGTTGCCTGCTCTCGCTTCCAGACTTAACAAATAAACAGCTACATTTTATAGTATTTTTATAGTAAACAGTGTATATTACAGTGTATATATTGTACATTTAAACTCTTCATACTGTCATAAAGTTACTGGTGCTATAATTTCTTCAGCTTTCGTTGGGAAATGGTACTAAACGAGAGAATGAAGAAACCAAAGGCAAGTGTTGCATCTATATGATGTGTTCTTTAGCATTCTAAGCAGCATGATTACAACATTCTTGACACTTCTGTTGTAATCACTATTTGTATTTCACTATAAATTATAACGCAGTAACCTAAATGTCGTTTTATGCCATGCTTATAATATATAGTTACTGTCCAGTGTAAGAGTGATTTATTCGTCCATAATGGTTCAGAAAGAAACTATACGCTTACAGTGCAGTAGGTTCCATGTGTCGTGACAGTGTATTCGTTCAACTAGAATTGAAATTTACATTTTGGAACTTAGCTGTTGCATGTATTTATAGCATGTGCTACATTTGTGAGCATGCGCATTATCTCACTACCAAAGTGCAACAATCGCCTGCGGTTTCATCAACATGGCTGCCGCCCGAAGAACGCTTCGATGGTTCATCTTACGTACGTTGCGTTATCACATTTTTTTTCGCGTTTGTGTTGTAGGGCTGCGTTTTATTACTCTCGTGTGGTTAGATGTGTGTTTTTTTTCGGTTCAGTCCACTTCGCTATAGTAGATAGGTATCATTAATATTCCTTAATAAAAAGTGCACTGGGCCTCCTACATTTCTTGTTTTTTTTTCAACATTATCGTCGTCGTCGTCGTTATCGTTCATTGGGCAACTTTTCCAACGTGACACTTTTGGTGAACTGCAAACGGTAAAACTATATTAAGTATAGTCATCTTCTATCATCGTCCCCAGCGATGCTGTCTTTGAAGAGTTTTATGTTTAATGCAAGAAGGACACACTCGTTAATAGCCGCGTGTTGGAATGTTGTCATATCTCGTCGTAATCGAGAATCAAAGAAACGCCTAAATTTTGAATAAACAATAACATAATCCGGTAGACCGCAAATGCCGAAATTTGACTCGTCAAAGGGGGCTTTGAAAATAAGAGCACTATACCGAGCGATGCCTTCATAGACTATTGAAAGTATACTAGCACTCGAGCATTGTATACTATAGTGATTTTATTTTCTTAGCCCCACTATAATAAATACAAACAATAAAAAGCATGGGTTGAACTGTCAGCGAAATTTTCCCCCCTGACATGGGTATGCGGTAAATAACTGTACTATAGCTCAAATTGTTACACGTCGTCGGTGTAAGACATTTCTATTTTTATTTCATTACTATAATTTAGGAGTATATTATGAATTAGAATGCCCAGAGTTCGTGGTCATATTTGTGTACCGTATCTGCATCGTTTAAAAAAAATTAAATTGAATGTGCTCTTTTGAATCCCTTTAAACTAGTTGTATGGGCTTTCTATTGTTTTGTTGTACTGTCCTCCATGATCTACTAATCGGACGTTAGAGTTCGATCGCGAGCATCGGATTTTTCTGAAATAGGGAAGCACTAAGCATCGCTATTTTTAATTCTTTCAATTAATAAAAACAGGACTTTAACCTTAGGTTATTTTTTACTTCAGATAGAATGTTCAGTTTATACACAGTACAAGTGGTTTTATTCAGAGTTGTCTGAGTGGACCGAGGAAAAGTGACAGCAAGTCAACGGATAAAAAAGGGAGCTTGGAATATACAATTGGACCATGTAGACCCGAGCGACGCCTACATAGATTTTTTTTGACTAGCATAATCGTACGTTGTAGGCTAACTGTACATCGCAGGTAGTTTTACTATTACAAGTAGGTCAAAATGTTATATGTCATCGGTGTAAGACATGAAAAATTCTCAAAATGCGCAGATAAGTCCGAATTTTTAAGGTATTTACTAAGTTTTGCTACTTAATACATGCTTCTTCTCTGCTACTGATTGTCGGGAAACCTTGAGATGAGATTATCAACATAACAAAAGTGGAAGAGTAACAATAATCTCATCGATAAATTTGAATAAGACCATGTATACCTATTTAGCTTAACTTCTTTTTTATTTGAACCTAGCTCTAGATCTTTTTTTGACGTAATCTAAGTTGATTCAAGAACGATTCAAAGAATATAGGCTTTTAAAAGTGTGATTATTACATTATTAAATCTACACTCAAACAGAACAGCAAACGATAAGGAATTGTTACTTACTTTAATCCGAAAATTGGAATATAAATAAGAGATTTCTCTCTGTTCATAATTATCAGTAAAAAGTATAGAGGAAAATTCCTTATTTTCTGGTATTTCCTTCATATATTATATATGCGTTGTCATATTGCACTGAACTGGTTCTTGGGTATTCTTTCTCGTAGTGTTTCGTGATCGCCTCCATAGAGATGTAACATCTCACTGGAAAGAGTTTTAATGAATAACAACTTACTTTAAGGCTGCACTCTTTTAAATACGAACATTAACTCCGAAGATACTATGAAGATAATGTTAAAGAAATTAGGAAAAACAAAATATTGTTTTTATTTAAATGTAAATAAAATGACTCGACGTTACAAGTAGACTATATTAATAACCCAGGCTACTCTCATCGGTTTCTACAGCATAGGCCTATGCAATATCTCGAATTAGACATTTTTCATGATTACTTTTATTACTCTTCCATAGTGTATTTTGTATAGATAATAACTCAGTAGGAATTAGCTTTCAAGATGAAAGTAATAGCGAGGGATTCATTATTTTTTTAAATCAAAATTAACACTGCACAACGATATAATCTAAGATGGTTTAGCCTGGTTTTTATCATAATCTTTAAAACTTTTTTAAAAATATTACAGTACTAGAGCAAATATGACTAAAAAAATTAGCATAATACATTCTCGAAGAAGGAAGGGTTGAAATCTGTAGCTGCCCTGCAGTCACACGAATTTGCCACGTTCTTCAGAGTTGCTTCGTTGACCTGGTATTTTTACTACTACAGTTCTGAGAGGGGAGAAGTTTGTGTGCATGGAAGCCATCTGAAAGTTGACGAGGGCGTGGCAATGGGATGTGTGATTTAGGGTGATTCTATGAAGAGTATGAATCATTTCCTTAGACTGGGGAGCATCGTGTGATCGGTGGCGTCATGTATCATAAGAAACAAGGAAAACTTGTTTGAGAGGAATATGGAGGTTGTAGACCAGTATTCTAAAAAGCCACATATTTCACTTTCCCCAGTCACTGCAATTACGTGATATACTATATCCAGAGCTATATTTAAAAAAATAAATAAATACTTTAATTGTTATGTTCATTACCAAAACATTGTTGAACCGTTCTTCAAGTTTTGTCGGAAAACACGGTTTTATTTGTTATAATTAAATGACGAAAGTTAAGATAGTTTATCATTTAATTGAGTTTAACATCTAAAGGAACATATTTTTTCGACTGTTAGGTAGAGAGTCTAAACCAGGCCTGTCCAACCCGCGGCCCTCGGGCCGCATGCGGCCCGCTCTCACAGTTTTGTGGCCCGCGGATACTTCTAATACGACAACCAATCCTGGTTTGAAATTTCGCTCTTTCACGCAGGGCGTTTCATATTACCGACTGTGGTGGAATATTTGATCACGAGAAGCATCCAATCGGCGGTGTTCAGAGCGCCAGTATCGCTGCCGCGGAGGGCGAATTTTTTTGTTTTTGATTGTTCAGAACCAGCCTGTTTCTAATTGATGTACTTACGCGAGGTTGTGTACGCTTTTTTATTTGTTTGTGCAAATTGTTAGATAACAGTGCTGTTAGATAGAACGAGCTAACATGAGCAACATTAGCAAGAAAAGAAAAATACAAGGGGAAAATAGAAGTTATAAAGATGCATGGGAATTGAATTACTTCGTCACAAATAATAATAAGTTGCAATGTGTTGTGTGCATGCAAATAATTTCTTCCTGTAAAGAGTACAATGTTAAGAGACACTACACTACTTCACATGAAAAACAATTATTGAAGTATGAGGGGGCTTCAAGAGCTGCAATTTTACAGGATTATAAGAAAAACCTTAATCATCAGACAGGTATTTTTACATAAATGTCGTCTACGCAGATAGCTGCATTAACTGCTTCTTGCAGTGTATCATTGGAACTTATAAAAGTTAAGAAAGCATTTAGTGATGGAGATATAGTTAAGAAATGTGCAATTGCTATGGCAATTACATTTGGTGAAAGCAATTTATCTGCAAAATTTGCAGCTGTTCCCCTCTCTCATCAAACAATCTCAAAACGAGTACAGAGTATGGGAGGACAAATAACAAAGAAATTAAAAGATATGGTTGGAAAATGCAACTACTCCTCACTATGCTTGGATGACAGTGTAGACCAGACTGACACCAGTCAACTCTTTATTTTCATACGAATGATCAACAATGATTTTTTAACACAAGAAGAAATTCTTCAATTATATTCTTTACATGGATAACCATGGGTGAAGATATATTTAAAGCAGTAAATGAAACTGTGGAAAGGACTGGTAGGATTAATTAGGAAAGCTGGGTTAAGTTTCCTCATGTTCCATTGCATAATTCACCAAGAGGCGTTGTGTGGGAAGTCAGTGAAACAAAGCGATGCAATGAATATAGTGGTTACAGTTTCCAACAAGATACGTGGTGTCAATAAGGCACAACTCTACTGCAGATTCCTTGAATTTTTGGATGAGCTGCAAGCCCAATATAGAGATCTATCACTCCACGCAAATGTACGCTGGCTGAGTGCAGGTAGCGAAAATCTTTTTCGACGGGTTGAAGATCCAGACTTTCTAAGGCAGCTTGCTTTCATGACTGACCTGACACAATACTTGAATGAGTTTAACCAGATACTTCAGCGCAAAAATCAAAGTGTTTGAGGGTTAGAGGTCATGTTAATGGCTTTAAAATTTCTGAAATCAACCTTATCAAGAAATGATTTAACATACTTTCCATGTTGTCAAGAGCTGTCAGATGAAATTGAAGATGGTAATTTTTCTGACTTTTGTGAAAATATTGAAGTTATTATTCAAGAATTCAATCAAAGATTTTCTGACTTTGAAAATATTAAAGGTAAACTGCTGCTTTTTAATGACCCTTTGAATATAGATATTGAGAATCAGCCATCCATGTATCAACTGGAGCTCTGCGATCTTCAGGCTGACCCTTTTCTTCAAACCAGATCTGAGAGAGGGCTAAACTTTTTCAAGCTACTTCCAGAGGGCAGGTTTCCTCAGCTTAGAGATTTTTGAGACTGGCAGTTACTAACATAGAAGTGGACATCCATACTTTAGTGAAACAGTCTGAAAATCCTCAGTGCTCACATTAAGTTCTAATTTCGGCCTACTGGTAATGAATCCTATTTCAACAATTTGGTCTGCTGTACTTTACTGTTATATTTATGTGAGTGAAACTTTTAGTGTTTGGCCCTCAGCATCAATTGTCGAAATATTTTGGCCCCCAGTACTTATGAAGTTGGACAGGCCTGGTCTAAACCAATGTAAGTCGAAGAAAGTGTTCGGGATGCCTTCATTCAGTATTATGACAACGAAGAAATTCCACCGTGAAGATGAAAGCCGAAAAAATCACCTGCCAAATTAGTCATTCTGATGGAAATTATAGATTCTAAGGAAAAGATCTCTTAGAACACGCCACTTATTCATATTATCCGATTATGGCAGCTTTGTATGTCTTTGTATTTACAAAACTCGACCGTTGTATAAAATAATAGTTGATATAAATTATTAAGTATGTACATTTTTCATGTGTGTATGAACATTTTTCATTCTTTACAATAACGGTGATTTGTACATGTTTAATCAAAACGAACCAGGGATATCGGAAACTATTGCTGTAAACGTACATGAGTAACAGAAAGCTGATCGATCTCTCTCGTTACCTACATTTTCTGTCACAGTTACCTCTTGCATATCTCACTAATCTTCTTGAACTGAAACTTGGGTCTTCACTGCTGCTCGGGTAGTGGCATGCAGTTATTCCATATTCATTAGAATGACTGTCCCTATTTTTCTGTCTTGATGGGTATATTCCATTGTCACATTGTCAGATTCCGCGTGCAAACTTGGAAGGAACATGTTCACCTATGTGTGCTAAAATCTTTCCCTTGGTACAATTTCAGCTTAACTAAAAATGTAAATAAAATAGTAACTAATACCTTTGTTTTCAACCTATTTTATTTATTTTACTAGGCTTTTCGGTTACATATAATGAGCTTCAGGGAATCTTGGTTTTATATTTACAGTGAGCCGGAATAAAAATGCTTTATCACAGGCGTCATTTTCAATTAAAACTGCTAAAACATAAATTCTTCTTAAATCCTAAATAACATTAGCTTATTGATTCGTTTTCTTCTACTTGTACTAAGCAGTTCACACGAGGAAGAACCAAGAAGTTAATTTTTCTTATGGTTTAAGTACAGTTTTAATTAAAAATGACGGCTGTGATAAAAATTTATTTCCCTAATTGAATGTAAATCTACAAGCAAGGTTCTCTGAAGATAGCTGAATGGCTGAATGTAACTGAAGGGCCAAGGGAAATAATATAAAAGAGGTTGAGAAGAAAGGTAATATGTTATTATTTTATTGAACGAGATCAACAGTACTACGCAGCATGATTTTAAATAGGTACTTCGAAATGTAATGTTAACTACCTCCTATATCTTGAAATTTCAATATGCAGAAAAGATATTTTGTTGAGTAATTTGAAAATATTTCACA